>CM022478.1:21941067-22023324 GCA_011952105.1 Coreoperca whiteheadi | reverse complement strand
TTTTTTTTTTCAAACTTCCCCCGCAAGAGGAGCTGGGGATAATTAAAACCCCGAGCCCCTGTGTTGTTGCCCCAATTCCCCTCCGCCCCCCCCCCCCCCCCCCCCCCTTCAACACACACAACCCAAAATACACTGCTGCAGTATGAAAACTTACAAAGACGTTACGGCCTCTGGGGCTCATCAGCCGGAGAAGGCACGTTATTGCATATTGCATATTTCACTCTCACTTGGAATATGATAAGATACACATTCAGACAATGGCTGTATTGTATCTCTCGTCAAACTGGCTGTTTTCATTGACTGCATGTTATTATACCACACAGGGATCGGTCATGGAGATCACAAACTAGCTTTGGGATTGTTCTATTCTTCAACTTGCCTCCCAGTATTTATTAAAAATCAAATTTAATATATTTATTTATGTATTTATTTCAAGTGTGGATGGGAAATTGAATCATAAGCAGTGTTTGCCCTAAAATCTGCATTTTCCTACTGCTCTATAAAAAAGCATGCACACATACAGCATCCTGCACACATGGATTGTCATATAGATCAATAATAGGTTAGTGCTACCAACATCTTTATAGCATTGCTGTTGATCTAAATTTACATGAGTTGTCATTATCTAAATGAATGAATGCATCTGAAATGTTTTAAGCACTGAAACTAAATAAAGAGTTGTTGTCCAAAATGGAAAAAAGCCAGCGTGTAAAAGACTTAATTAGAACACTATCCTTTAAAAAGCAGCATAACCATTTTGCGCTAACACGTTTTCCTGAAATTGAGTAGGCTATTAGTAGGTTTATAATTTACTTTTCAAGTTAAAATATATTCCCACTCTCATCTTCTAAATGTTGCTCTTGTCGAGATGCAGGCAAACACACGTCATGTGGCGTTCAGGTTACCATGCGGTTGGTTAAATAAGATTCTGTGACGTTACTCTCTGTGGTGTGTCCTGAAGCAGCGGAACAATTCAAAGGGCTTGACCTTGAAAAGGATGTTGTTACAACTTTGTCTGACATCTGATTTGACATTTTTCCGACTCCAACAGATGACGTATTAAGCAATATCTAACACTCACAAAGAATTAGTCTAGAACCAACCTACCTATACATCAACTTAAGCAGTACAGGTTATTCAATATTTAATGTCAGTTAATGAGCATTGCCCTCTGGGGGCTTCTCTAAGGCACAATACACTTTACACAAGTCCTAACTTTTCCTCATCTCCACTATCATCTTCCAGCCTCATGTGATTCACATTTTATGCATGTGACTCTTAAGGTTGTTTATTTGCCACAGCAATTCTGTCTCAGAGAAAGATGTTAGTTGAATCAAGAGAAATAAATAACTGAGAAGAACTTCATCTGTGCTGGATTATTGTGTCTGTACACTGGAAGTTTTTACACTGTGTGCTGTACTACGTGTGTTTCTATTCTGAGATCTGACACATTTGGCCTGTGGGCATGCGTGAACAGGCACAGTGCCATGCAAATGCATACTGAAAGCTTTATTCTACAATTGTACACAGTGCATATTTCCCCACAAAATATAAAATGTGAGAAATATTTCACAATTCTACAAAGGCATTTAATAAAATGACACTCAGTGAGTCCAAAGATATTTTCTTGGATTCAACAAAGGTTTTACAAAACTTTGACTGGATTGGGTTGCTACTGCAATTCATAAAACCTTTACTAAGGGTGTGTTAAATGTTAAAGGTTTGTTATGTGTTAAGAGCTTTGTAGGTTATTAGTACAGACTAGCTAGTTTCAAAATAGTTAGTTTACTAGCTACGTCAGATCGCACCATCAATATATATGTGTAAAATATATATATATATATATACACGCACACACACACACACACACACACACACACACACACACACACACTACACTATATTATACTATACAGTATATATATGTGTGTGTGTGTGGACCAAATGGGAACGTTCCCAGAAGGTTCGATTTACATCTCATTCATAACGTTGTTCAAGGACCAAAGGACAACCTGTTGAGGTGCCGGTCCCGGTACCGTCCCGCAGAGAACGTTGTGGTGGGGACTAATGGGGAACGTCAAGAACGTCCCGTAAACATTCGGGGGAGCCAAATTATATATTACCTACATGCTAATAGTTTACATCATCATTAACAATTTACCAGCATTTCGCCAAGTGTCAGGTCAGATCAAACCATAATCCATTGCCTCTTTATACTTTAAACGGGACATACATAAGCAAGATAACTATACTTTTTTTAATGTTAGCTTGCTAATATTTGTTTGTTCAGTGGGCTGCATTGAAACATTTCTATGTACGAACCATAGACTGAACTAGTGAAAACCGTTTTAATTTCGCGACGCGTAAATCTCCACGTTGCAAACAACTAGGCAAACTGTGAACTTGTGCAACAGCTGGTGCATCCGGCTCCAGGACATCAGCAGCACCACAGGAAACTACCTGTCAAAGATAACCTATCCATATTAGCTTGTACAGTGCCATTTGGATAAAATACACTGCCCAGTATTCCAGTGTGACAGCACAGCTTGCTTGCATCAGTCTTTAAATGAAATAATTGTGATCCAGTATCCAGGCTGCTTAGCACCACACACAACCGATGAGTTTTCAATTAATGATTTTCAAACATAGCTTTTGATCTTGACTTCTCTGCAGGAGCTCACAGCATATCATAAGAAGGTACACTTGAAACACAATCAGTGTTATATCAAACAGGCTCAATGTGCAGGATAAATAAAGCAGATCACAAGCTTCCTTGGCCTTGGCCACTGACACAGAGGTCGAACGAGCCTTTATTCACAGTTCTTTTTACACAGCCTGTAATTTATGAATTCACTCTGTCAGAGGAAGAGATTTCATAACACTTTATTGTAATCAAGATCACCCAGGCTCACCCAGTGTTTTTGTCTCCAATTATCAATTATTCAACAGAATGTCATAAATACAGTCACAAAATGAATAACTATTCTGGATCACTGCTGTGTTGGCGTCTTCGGATAGGACACAAAATGTCATGTTCACTGACGTGTGTCGCTTTTGAGTGCTGGTGGTAGCAGCCGGGCATCGGTGCCCGATATGAGGAAGGCCACGGCAATCGCCTCAGTCGTGTCCTCCCCAGCTACTCTCCCAGCATCCTCCCCTCTCCCCTCCTGTCCTCACAGGACATCAACAGTCATGCCATAGTCAGGGCTGCTGGCGAACTGAATCTTACCATCTGTTTCCTGCTCTTCAAACACTGTGACCTGTGAGAAAGCAAAAAATACCAGTTTAGCTGAGGTCACGAAAGGACAGTGAGAGTGGGTGGTTGAGCGCCAACGTCAATACGGGCACACACGCAGAAAAGTTGGGAATGGCAAGACGGAGAAACAAAGAGGTGATGAATATCAGTAGCTGTATACTGTTGACCTGTGATGTGCTTTTACTTTGCAGTATTAGTGGAGGTGAGGAGCATACTGAAGGAACTAGAAAGCACTCAGACAACGTGTACATCTGCCATGGATGCACAATCCTTTAAATGTGTTGTATCAATAATAAAAAATGTTTGGAGGTTTTTCATTTGCATGTGGATCTACATCCCAGTGCACAAAGTGATAGACATTCATGTTGATTTTTACGAATATAAAACCTTGAAGGGTGTAGGTGATTATGAATGGACTGTAAATGGATGAATTGTGCAAAATTTCAAGTAGCTCAGAGTCATGACCAATGAGGTACGGCCAAATGCATTAGTCATGTTACTAGTGCCACCTGTAGGCCAAATTTGAAACCATTTTTCATGGTGCGCTAAACATATCATGTTCCAATTTTGGCCAAGACTGGATGAAATTGGTTGTTTTGCAAAAGAACTTCTAAATGTTGGAAAATGATGAGCATGCAGAAATGGGTGTGGCCTATATGGATACGTGTGTACATGTTGTACCAAGGAGTTAGGTGGGGGGCGGGGGATTCTGAGTGAAAACTTAAAGGGCTTTAAATGTAACCATGGGGTAGCACTGAAGACACCCTTAGTAAAAGGTAACTAGTGCAAAACAAGTGTTATTGTACCGAGCTTTACGTTACTATGTTATGTTAGTATGTTGAGATCAGGTCATCAATGCTAAAATGTTATAAAGTCACTTTGATAAAAGTATCTCCTGAATGGCAAGCAGATAAAGATAAGGCAGAGGCGCTGTACCTGGTTGTCCCCCCTGTGAAGCCAGGGTCCTGGGACATAGAGAGTTTGCTGAGGACCAGTGGACCAGTAGCGTCCCAGATTCTTGCCATTGATAAACACTACACCTTTGCTCCAGCCCTGTGAACACAACCAGTGACTGTTCACCATGACAACAAGCAGGTTCAGCCAAGCCGTCAAAAGCATACGGATAGTGCATATTTCACCACTATATCAAATGTGAGAAATACTTTGTGTCAATTCTTCAGTTGCATTTAATAACATTAAAGTGATGCTGTTTAAAATGACTAACCTTAGGAAACATCCAATTATCCTAACCTAAGCAACGTCATTTAATTCAACATTATTGGTGTGAAGTGTTGTAATTTATGGAAATGTTATTTAAAATCTTGCAGCATTTCATCAAGTGTCAGGTCAGACTATCCACCATTTCCCATTGCCTCTTTATAACTTAAATGGGACACTTATCAGCAAGCTAACGTTACTTTTTTTATATTTGGCACACAAACAAAAAGTCTGGCTGTTAAATAATACCAAAGAATAGTCCAAAATGAAGACATACAGTACAAAATGTTGATTACGGGTTGGACTGGTATTGTATTTCATTTAAACAATTATTTAACTGGGAACTTTCCCTGATGGGTTTAGACTATGATGAATTGTAATTGACAAGACTGAGACACACAGATCTTGGAAGTATCTATTATGAATGAAAGTATTGATAGCTTGATTTCTGTTCTTCCAGAGGAAGTAAAACCTGGCATTCATATCGGATTTAACAAAAGTCTTACCTTGATCGTTTTAAACTTTCATTTCTATTGTGAACTTATGAGAGGTTAGGTAAAATAACGCAAACACCAGTCAATACACTGTAAGGCTATCCAGTAATACAGCCCTGTAACAAATACTATCCTTTTGGAAGTATTTGTCATAGAGGTATTGAATAAACTTAATGTCAGTTTGTGAGCCAGTAGTTTGTAGTGCTGCTGTACTGGACTGCAGGCCCACTGGCTATCCTACTCACAGGGAGTTTGATGAATGTGTCTTTAGGAAAACTGTTCACATAGAGTCTGGCCCGGAAAAAATTTGGGAAGGAGGGCCGCTGACGCATAGATATCCAGTGGCCTGAACTCTCAAGTCTGTAAAAGAAGAATACATTGCACTCATTACACTTTTCTATTGTATGTTTCATGGCATGAGAGCACAAATCTCAGTTCTGTTCTGTATTTTTCATTTTTATACATTCTGCTGCACTTTTTATCAAACAAATCCATCAGTCTTGACTTTTAGGTGGGCCAGCCAGCAGTATACAGTGTATCATGTCATTCGTATTTATATGCCTACAGTAAATGTCAAGTGAAAGTTTGGACATAGATGCCAGGGGAAATATTCAGAATCACTAACTTTGTTTTGGCTAAACAGTAGGTTATATTTTGCCTCTAAGCAAATACAAAAGGTTGCCATGATATAAGACAAAAATTCCTTCGCCGGTTATGCATTTTTAGTGCTTCATACGTGCAGGGCTTCAGGCCATGACATTTTCAGGATGGTGCTGAGGTAAAGAAATTGCAATTTCTCAGTATACGAGAGACACAAAAAAACGCTTGAAAATATATCTAGATAGTCCATTAAGTAGAAATATAAGCCTCTAAACAAACAAGAAGGCCAGCGAATCCTACTGAGCCTGATGTTTATTATCTGTGCAACTAATATGAGTTGCATACAGATCGCAATCAATAGAGGAAAACACCTAGAAATGATGAATATCAACAAAGATTGTGTGACTGGGGAGGGTTGTGGAAGATGTTTGACTTCAATCTGGTGTTAGTGATACTAATCCCGCATGTGATTAGCAAAGTAGAGAAAGGCTTTATAATTGTGAATATATTGGTAGAAGGATGCTGAGGTTGGAGCTGCCAGGCAGGAGGTCTAGAGGAAGACCAAAGAGGAGATTTATGGGTGTAGTGAGACAGGACATGAAGTTAATAGGTGTGAGTGAAGAGGATGCAGAGGAGAGGGTTAGATGGAGGCACATGATTCGCTGTGGCGACCCCTGAAAGGGAGCAGCCCAAAGGAAAAGAAGAAGAAGAACGGCATTATAATCTTGTAATATGGAAACATACAGGAAATGCATTTGCACCATGGGGTGCAATGGGTCCTGCAAAATCACCTTATAAAAATTGACTGTTGTAAAGGAATGACCAGAGCTAATGACTATTATGGGATTGGTGCCACATGAAGAGGTCCACCACCATGTTAAACAGTTAAAACAGCCCTTGGTATCGAACATATCTAATCCTCACAAATCTAATCTCACTCAGATCATTTTACCTTTTTGAACTACACAGCAGTCTATGTTCTATGTTTGTGAGTTAGTGATGTACTGTGTGTACTGGCACTGAATTAAGCCAGTGTCTCTGTGTTAGTGAATATATTAGTATTTAATAACTATCCTGTTAAGGGTTATCCATGTTGATGTGTTTCAACATTCAATTACTGTTCTTCTTTGATGATGCAGAAAACTTTCGGTTTTTGAGCCCAACACATGTGGAATGTATGAAGTGGCTGTTTGACCCCTTGGAAATTGCATACTAATTGCTTTGAAATCTTACATTTAAGCTGTCAGACACATGCTGCTAACTGAAATTCAGCATACAATGAAATGTATTTGTACCTCCCAGTTTCATGTAGCGTTTTCCTCATTGATTCCACCTGGACCATAAAATAGCACCGTTATTAAGACGTTGTGCTGTCACTCTTTATTGTGAAAAAGTAAATACCAGATTGATTTGCCCCCGTTCATTTTAGTGACCAAAAGGTAAAGGCTTCTCTACCATGTTGAGCCTATTGAACATTGATAACAGCACAGATCGACACTGACTCCAGCCTGTATCTGTAATCTGCCTACTGTACTGCTAATAATTGGAGATGTTGAACATGAGACGCTGAATTAGAAGGCTGTGCTTTGATTTCTGAATTTTATCACCATGTTCCCATTCTAACTGTGTTAAGCAGGGAGATAATCATCTGGTTTGAATGAGGAGCAGGCAGGTGTAATGACAGAGAAACACAAACATGGAAGGCAACGGGATAATAATTGAAAGACACAAACCTGTTTACAAAGCCTGGATTCATATCCAGACTATGAATAATGAAGTCTCGGAGGATGCGCTTGTTTAACTCAATATCTCCAACAAGTCCTGAAAGGTGAGCCAAAGCTGCTTTAATTTCTCTTTTGGATCTTAAGACCAATGGTAATTTGTTTCTTTCAAGGCCTCTAATGAATGAGATCATTCGGCAAGACTTGTGCTGACTGAGCATCTACAAAGCCATCAGTTTATGGAACAATTTGTACCTTTGCGCTGTTCATCCAGGGTTTTCCCATAATTCACTCTTCCACAGTTCTCCACCAGTAAACTTAGAGTTCTTTTTCCCTTCAGGGGGAAAAATACATAAAACATGAGAGGCATCACTGAAATACAGTAGTATTTCTCAATGGAAAGAATTTACAAAAAAACAAAGGAGGTAAAAATTCATCAAGGCTATTCCAAGTCTGCACTTTTCTGTCAGGTTGTCGTTGACTATTCAAATTTGTTTGAAGGTTTGCTGTTGGCTTAATACTGGGACCTGGCTGCCAAGAACATCCATCAGCGTCCCCTGAAGCCTTCACATGCCGCATGTTGTTAAATATTAACAACTTTATCCTTTTGAAAAAAGCTAACAGCAGTCTGAGTCTAAACAACACACAGAAGGACCAAAACACACACACAAGGTACCTTCCCTTCAGGGAGAGCAAGTTCTTGCGTCTTATAATCCAGAACACCAACACAATGTTTGTCCACAAAAACCTAGAAAAAAAAAAGAAAGATGAAGTGCAGTTCGAAAAATGAAAATAGCGTGAAGCATTAATGTATTTGTCTTCACATTACATTCAGTCTTTCACTGAAAGTTCTGGACGCCAACGGCAGGCTCCTGTAACTGTTTGACATTAATACCAGAGCAACTGGTCGCAGTCTGAGCTTGTTAATTGTGCTCCACAAGTACACTGACCAGAGGTGTGATTTATAGCAGGCAGATCACAGCTTTCTAAATGTTCTCACAAAGAAATGTGTGACTGCGGATGCATTATGGTCGGTGTCTGTCTTCCTGCCTTTACCAGAGCTCTGTCTCTGATGTTGTTCCTAGAGTTGAGGGTTCCTTCACTGGTGATGGTGGTCTCATACAGTGTGTAGCCGTAAGACTGACCGTTATTATTGTTGACAGGGAGGTTCTCCATGTTCACCGGCCTCTCTGACTTCAAAGGCTAAAAGAAAATACATAAAAAATGCAAATGAAGAGCTTAGGTCAGACACGAGGGTCGTTGTTCGTGCAATGTACTTCTAAAAACAGGCGGTAAAATGTGCTGCGGAAAAGTACATTTTTAGAGACTTTTTTTTTAAATGGTTACATCATGCTTGCTGTATTTAAAGTGAAAACATTCCGAAGCTCAAAACCGCTCACAATGCAGATGGGATCTTATTAATGCATGCCGCACAATCTCCGATTTGCAAGATGGTTTCGCCCAAAGTGATGATTTATCAAACCTAATGAAGCTTTCCTGTCTGGCGTTCAGAGCAATTCCTTTATTCAGCAGCATTCTTTCGCATACCCTTGGGAGGTGCATTATGCCCTCTTCACTAGACAATAAACACTCCCTGCTATGACACGATTATCCACCTACCTCCAAACACACAGATACAATATCAAACTCACACATCCCACTCAGTCTCTCTGAAGCCACTGAAGAGGAGAAGCTCTTTTTAAACGAGGGCATGTGGCTGGTCAGGGGCAACGTAATTGTCGTCTCAGAGGGAAGCAAATTATTGAGTCGGGGAGTGAATTATTAATGTTGTAAGCAACTGCCAGACGTGCTACATCTGGCTGGAATATAAATGCCCCAGAAGAGCATGGTGTGGCTGGCTAAACTAGACTGGTCGACATGAAAGCGAACAAACATGATGACACCCTCCAAACAGGTTTGTTTAACCAGTCTTTTTTTCCTGTTTGGCAAGGGGAGATTTTCTGGTGCATTCATACTTTATTTCCACAACAACCTGCTTTACAGTCATAAAGCTGCACACTGTTGATTACTGCTGGTCCCTGAGCAGGCCACTAGCGCAGTTTGGAGAGAATGTCTTGCTCAGGGGCACCTCATCAGCAGTTGTTCATTAAGGGAGGAGTGTCACTCTTGTACTTGCCCCCTCAGACTTCCTCAATAGGTCCAGGAAATCAAGCTGGTAATGGACGATGGTTGCAAGCTCACTTCTCTCGCTTTCACATTACCACAGCCACGCCTGTAACTTCACTTGATTCTCACATCTTCAAATTACATTGTTCTATTTTTTTTAGGGGATTTAGTTTATGTATTAGAGGAACATATGTGACTGTATATCTTGTGATTTGTTATCATTTGGATAGACCAAATGACGCCCTGGAAGATGTGCAGCGGACATTGGGGGTTACTTCGCATATGATAATGTTTTATCGGAGCATAGTATTCAAAACCTGCTCAACTCAATAGAGATACAAAAATGTTGCAATGAAGCTTTGTTTGAGGTAATCACGAGGATGCGTGGCAAGTTGAACCATTGATACACCTTGCATCAAGCATACAATGACTTGTTCAAACATCTTTAAAACATAAATCTGATGAAACAACCACTGCCGACAGGTACGAGGGCGCAGGTGACTGCAGTGATTATCTGTGTTATTGTAACACATAGTGGGGTTGTTTCTATCATGCATATATATGACAAGGAGCTTGTGCTACTGTAACTGTAGGTACTGTAAATACACCTGTCCTCAGGCTAGGACAGTCTTAGGGAATCACACTTCATAAATCATGGAATACATTTTGTAAGTAGTACACAGACCACAGCACATCCACATAATTAACAGCACATTTTCTTTGAGTTTATTTGATTGCCTTTTGTGTATTACATATTTCATGTATTACTGTTGTCTGTCAAAACCATGTTACTCTGTTTTGAGCAAAGCTACACGGATGATGATTCTTATTTTTGTGCCTCAAATTTTGGCACTCTCTGTGCGTCTGTAACTTACCTTGTCAGTGAAATGCAGACTGTCCCACAGAGACAGGTGCTGCTGGATGACAACAGGCTGGTACGCTCTCCTCTCCCGAAGAGAGGGCAGTTCAGGGAGAGCCTGGGCTGAAAAACGAGGAGGACAAATGAGGGTAGGTTGCAGTTTGTCTGTCTGTATGTCAATTCATTTTTCTTTATCCTTTATTTACCCGGGCAAATGAGTCCAAACTAACCTTCTAAGGGAATTTCATTGGGAATACATTGTCCACATGCCTACATATGTATTGTCTGTCCTGGGAGAGCGATCTCTCCTCTGTTGCACTTCCCAAGGTTTCTTCCATTTTTTCCCCTGTTAAAAGGGTTTTTTGGGTAGTTTTTCCGTATTTGAATGGAGGGTCTAAGGACAGAGGGTGTCGTATGTTGTACAGATTATAAAGTCGGTTATATAAATAAACTTGAATTGATATGAGTATGTATGGTGCAGCTGTGGCTCAGTGGCAGAGCGGTTCATCCACTAATCAGAAGATCAGTGGTTCCCTCAGCTTCCCTTTATTGGGCAAGATCCTGAACCCCATATTGCTCCCCAGAGCTGTGCCTCGGTGTGTAAGTGTGTGTGAATGTTTCTTTGGACTGATGAGCAGTTGGCACCTGCGTGAACGGGATGATGTGTTATGTGGTATGAAGCACTTTGAGTGGTTGGAAGACTAGGAAGGCGTTATACAAGTAGATTCGTAGATTCCATTTACCATATGTTCAATAAAAAAAAAACACACTTATTTATTTTTTAAGCATATGCAAATTCAGTCAGAGAAGGGAGCTAAAGATCAATAAAGAAATCTCTTAACACTTGCAAAAGAGGGCTGCTTTGCAAATTAAAACTGTAAACTACGTTAACTCTGAAGTAACATCTTGGGTACAGCTGGTACTAAAAAAAAAAAAAGTAGGATGACTTATTAATGTATGCCCTGCTTAAGTTTGACCTCCAAATCAATTCACTAAAATGCACAAAAAAAGCTACTGGACCTTCTTCTGGGTTAGATATGACTCACTTGTAGGAGTCATATTCTAAAGCCTATGACTCACTCAGTACCAATCATAAAAGTAACCTGTCCCTTGGAAACTGCTTTTAAGGCTTCTTGGGTGAGCCATTTGCCCTCCATAGCAGCAGCCAGTTTGTGTTTCATGTTACAAAACAGTCTCTTTACAACAATTAACAGTGGTTGCCCATGCCCTCTAACTGCTTTTAAAGGTGTTAAAGCATGCAGCGACACCAGTGGTCCCTCTGGAAAAGGCTTGACAGCATTTCCTTATCACCAAGTGGTAACAGCTGGATCACTTAAGGAAGGCTTCGAGGATAGTGGCCAACACCTTTCTCCTCTCTACAACGCTTCCAAGCCAGTGCCTTTGGTAGTGTGTCAAATCAAAGAGGGGTAAGAGTAATAAAAGTCATTATTATCCTAAATTAGCCACATAATCATGTTCAGAATAGGCCATGGGGACGTGTTGCTGGGACGGAGAAACATGCTGGTATGGTTCAAATTTGCTCATATTTGACATTTGACTTTCTACACATAAGACTGTGAACTGATGAGAAGAATGAATGCTTCAATTCAACATTGTTTATGTAGCGCCAATTCATAACAGAGGTTATCTCATTGCACTCAGAACATGCTCTAAGATAAACTGGTACCATCAATAGTGAACTGGCATAACACAAGGGCAAAGACAGACTGTATAGTCTAGATGTATCTGTAGCTTGTTTTACATTATATATTGTAATTTCACAATTTTTGACAGCTTTGTAATAAGAAAACGCCAAAGCATATATATCACAGGTCTACTTTAAGAGCCATGTTGTTGTCAAAGATCAGTGTTAGACTTTTGACAGATCAGCCTGAATCCATGTCAAGTTATGGAAAAACAACACCACAGGGAAAAGAGTAACTGACACAATGTACATGATTTGACAATCAAACAATAATAAAATATCAAGCGGATCTAATTAAAGAATGAGGTCATGTGTTAAACGTGTTTGTCGTTGCTGAGTAGAACACAAAGCCGTCTTAGACTTGCTCTCATATCCAGGCCACTGCTCATTGTTCAGCAGACTACAAAACATAAGGATGAATCACGCACAGGCAGCCTTTCAAACTATCTTCAATCACCACAACACTGGGCAAATTATTACTTTGTTGTGCTGGATTCAATCCCAGATTTCCAAAAGCTACATTTTTAGTCCTGGCCACAAAACACTTGAGACTTCTGCCCCCAACCACAAACCCTTGTTTTACAAATAAGAGAAAACTGCATAAGCAATAAACATGATAGAAGGCCTGGTATGTAATTTTCACAATGGGCGGTAATTGAGGGTCTTTGACTTGGGCAGAAATCTCACACACATCCACAAACACACACAAACCCATATCTAATCCGTGCTTGTAATCATATGCAAAGTTATCCTACTTTAGCCAACGGAGAGCAGGTTCTACAAGGAGAATTAACTTAAGTGGGGAGATGAAAGGAAAGGGAGAATAAGAGAGACAGAAGATGTGGGGCCCGTCTCAGCAACAACACACAACACTCACTGTGGTAGAGGCTGAATAAATTCCTCAGAAGATGGTACTTGGTGGTGTAATCCCCAGCCTCGGATAATGGAGCATCGTAATCTGAAAGATAATGCGCTATCAGAACAGCAGGCTCAGGAGCCAGAGAGAGGCAAGGATGCCTCTTACCGTGGCAGATGCTTTCACTGTGCTCCCCATCAAACATCTTGAGACAGCAGCGGGCCGAGAAACATTTTGGGTTATCTCAACAGAAAATGGAGCCGTCTGAGGCAAAAAGGTAAAAGGCATTCAGAGGAGTAAACACAGGTTTTGAAGACAGCCGAAGGTCAGAGGTAGCCTTCTCTACAGCGGAGCAGTTTTCCGAGTTCTCCTTTTTTCTCAAGAACGAGGTCATTACAATGTTACGTACCCTAGAGGAAGCTATAAAACCCATTGTACCGTCTTTAATTTACATTTCCCATGAATTTTATTAGGTAATTAGTTCATCAGCTTTCACTACAAATTCAAATTTCAAAGCAACTGAGGGTCACAGGCTCAGGAGTAGGGACAGCGCCATCTACAGACATTTCAAGTAATTATTCTATTATAATATCCTAATCACGTTTTAATCTGCCTTTCCTATTCACATTTGTTTCATGCAAATAGTCTCAGACTGTACTTAATGGCTGTATTTCAAAAAGTCAATTATTTTTTTTACAAAACTCAGATGTTTTTCAGCCTACTTTGGTGCAGAATCAGTGCACTTTTATAATTGAGATAAAATCAGCAGAAGTCTAAGTAATTGTGTCTATTAAAATGCAGTTTTTTGTTGAATCATTTTTCAGCCCTGACCTATCAACCCTGTTTATAAAAATGTTTCTCCTAACTCACAGGACATTTTGTTGATTCAAATGCTGGTCAAAAACAGATTCATTACACATACCATAGCTTGTTACCATAGATTTGGGTGATGGTTTTCCAACAGCAAATGCCCCACTCATGAAGCCAAAATTTGTGCCTCCGTGGAACATGTAGAGGTTGATGGACATGTCCAGTTTAAGGATCTCAGTGACCACAGGTATCATGTCTGTCAAACAAGTGAAAGAAACAAGCATATCCCATTCAATACATAAGGTCTATAATTTAGCTTAATTATCCTGATATAAACCAGTGAGTAAATCAGAAAGTAACAAATACAAAGCTAAACATGAGTTACAAAACAAGAAAAAAGAATTCATTTGATGTCAGCTTTAACAAGCCAGAGGCACTGTTTCAATAATCCTATCGCCTTCAAATCGACTTCAATTGAATCATGGACAGACCTCAGCCACACATCCTATTACAGGTTACTATAATTCATTACGAGGTAATGCTCACACCCATAAAAAATGTGCCTACCTCCCTGCCCAAATTAGCTACCTATATTTTGCGGCGAACATAGCTGAGCAAGTAATTAAGTATTCAAATTGGACTTTAGTAGTCAAATTGAACTGACTTTAATGATCTGAATCAAGGGCATGAGCCTTAGTGAATAACAATTGGGCAGGGTGAGTGACAGAGCTGGACTCGGTTGGTTTCATGGTGGTGGCACTAGCTGTGACCAACTGCTGGGTGTGCTGCAGTCTGCAGAGCACTGAACTGTCAAGGACATGAATCCCCATCTGAATATTGCAGCGTTCATTTCATTGCTGTGACACTTTCTGCATGGTGAGGGACTTTTTGTTCCATTTTTCCTTTCTCACTGAGGAGGAAATACCTAAGGCAGAAAGACTGCTGGCCCTTTCATTTTCAGAACCTTTTTTTGTTAGATGTGAATGGCTCTGCACTGTGTGTTTGAAATAAGATGTTTCGGAGAGCACTCAAGATGGTGATAGCAGGGTGTGTGACTGCCATTAATCTTTACAATTGTGAAGCAGGCACTATCATTTATGTCACGAGTCTACATTACTACAAAAAATATCACCCTCCTGGCTTTAGCATGTGGACCGTGCTATATGGCTGGTATGAGGATATACTGTAGAGTACATAATGAGTTAGCAGCTGGCTCTGTTATATTAATATTGTACTCGGACTCTTCATACTTTTAGGGCCTATTCCATCAGCCAGGACAAGGTGATCCAACCTAATTAGCTTATGGCATACGTGTTGTGACATTTAGATGAAACAGCCAGTGGACTAATTGGTTATTTAATAAACAGAGAATTAACTGACAATTCTGAAAATCCATTAATTGTTCATTATTTAGCAAGAAAAAATGCCAAACACACCCTGATTAGCATTTCTCAAATGGAAAGATTTGGTGTTTTTCTCTGTTTTATATCATTCTAAATTAGATATGTTTGGATTATGGACTATTGGTCAGACAATACAAACAATTTCAAGACATCACATTGGTCTCTGGGGTATTGTGATATACTTTTTGTGATATACTATTTTGACATTTTAGAGAATAATCGATTATTCCCAAAAAATAATCAAGAGTTTAATTGACAATAGAAATAACCACTATTATTTCACACAAAGCAAGCCAAACTACATCTGCGTAAGATATTTAAGAATATATATTAACGTTTAAAGTACCATGTGACATTTTTAACCTCTAGCAACACTATGGGACATTTTTTTTATGAGTGGGTCCCTGTTATGTTGGCACATGCACAAGGATGCACAAGCACACAGGTAGTGGTGGACATTTACTCTAGTCTTGTACTTAAGTGCAATTTTGAGCTACTTCCACTTCACTTAATTTCCATTTTATGCTACCTTATACTACTCCACTAAAATAAATACTAATATATATTAGAAATATGAATATATATTAATATATTGTACTTGTATATTTATTTAACAACTTTAGTTATGTGATACTTTACTAACTAAGAGATTTCATACAAAACATATGATCATCTTTCAAATTCTGATAGATTTGTTCCCTGCAAAATCTTCTTATCAAGTCTTTTTAGTCTATAATTTAGTCCTAGCCCCTTATTGTCTCAAAACATGTGATAAGAATATTTCAGCCTGTTTTCAAGTCAGATCAACGTGTATCAAGTGTTTTTTTTTAATACTAGTGCAATGACATACCATATTGGTATTCAAGACACAAGACCCAATTGTAGCCAGAATTGTCTTCATAAGATTGAATTGTTAGAGACTGAACTGCCCAACAGCATATAAAGTAGTTAAAACTAGCTTCACCTCAACCAGTTACAACAGTAAAACTGCTACTTACCCATTGATGCATCAATTATATTGATCCAATAATATAACATGTACAGTATATAATACTATGAAATGGGCCTTCAATACTTTCACTTTGCATACTTTAAGTAAAGTTAGCTGACCATTTGCATTTTAGCTTAAGTAAGATTGTTCCATTGTTTTTTTATTACTTTTACCTAAGTGAAGGCTCTGAATCCTTCTGCCACCACTGCATGAGGATGACGTGATATGCAGTCCTCTTGCCAATGATTTCACACTATTCCTAATCTCTATTGTGCTACTGATCGACAGTTGGTGCAACAAGCAGCCATGAGATGTAGCAATGCACCAACAAAGGCCAGGAAGAAGAACACTGCTAGCAAGTAATCATGGATGTAAACAATGTAGATATCAAATTCATCCAAAAATCTGCTCTGCAGATTTCTTCTGGGGAAGAAAGTGCATTCAACACATTCATTGCGCCTCAAGGATACAGACAATGCATTTTGGTGAGAAACAGTGAATGTAAACATATCTTTGTTTTTTCTGAAAAAAAAACTTCAGTGTAATTTTAAGCCCTAATTCTCACACATATTGTCATGTCTTATGTTCAGATGCAGGCAGTTAAATATGCTAGCAAACATTCAGCATGTAATTTATAAGACATTGTAGCATATAATTCATAGGAAAGTACACACTGATGTTTCCCTCAACTGAAAATATTTAATGCAGCCAAAGGCAAGACAATCCTAATGTGTATCTGTAGCCGCAGCACATGTAGATCCAGAGGAAGTGGGAGAGCATGAGATGAATGTGACTCCTACAAAATGTAACACCTCCACCTGCGTTCAGTACAGTCAGTCAGAATCAGTGGAGCACGTCTTTGAACAATCCTGTAGAAGGAAGTGTTTGAAAGTCTGGCCAATAAACATCAAATAATACATGGCCCAGAGACAAAGTTAAGGGGATGGGACACAGACTCTGGTTTGTGATACTTGGCTCACAAGCTACCATGAATGAAAAGTATAAAAATCTCTAACAAAGCCACAACAAGAAGAAAGAAATGACCATAATGCTAAGCTGTACATCCCAGCTGGGCTCTGTGCCTTTTATGAAGGAACCATAGCGCTAGAGAGACCGTCTTACACGCAGTCTGGAGAATTTATCTAACACAGCCCCCATAGCAATGAGTCTGTCCTTACCGTGTCTTTCCCCTGGCGCCAAGACTGTTTTATTCTCAGCTAAAAAGGTTTGTCATAAGCCTTTCTTACCCTAAGGCACTGAGACTCTGTCTTACTCTCAAGACAGTCTGTTTTGCCTTGAGAGATTCTGTATTGGCTCTCAGCACAAAACTCATCTTACCCCAGCCTCAAATTAGCAATTATTATCGACTTTCTGTACAGAAAGAAACTGTTTCACCCTCACCAAAGAATCTATCAGCAGAAATCCCACCTTACTCTCATGTGAACACCTGTCTTACTCTTGTCAGGGATCCTACAGCTCTCTCTAAAGAAAACCTGTCCACCCATCTTAAGTCTGTCTTACCCTCAGCTGCGTACACATGGTGAAGGTCCCCCCAAAGATCGAACCAGCCAGACCAGTACTCCATTACCATCTTAGGCTTCTGAGGCTTGTAGAAGTAAGAAAAAATGTGAATGAGCTACCTTATTGCACTTGCACAAAACCTTGAATAATGTGTCTTAAAGATTAAAGATATTCTTTCAGGTCTCCAACTTTTACTTTTAAAGGTACATAAGTAGCCCTAAGTTTTTATATTGGAATAATAAAGAGCAAGGATTGCCAATGATGTGCCTGTTTGATGTAAAGTAGGATGCTTGATTAGATCAGAAAACTAGTAATGACTGACTCGGAAATCTACAAACATGGATTAAATAATAATGAACAGTGAAGACCCAACAATTTAGGCAGTGGCACACAAATAAGACTCACTTGTATTCCATCCAGATACTTGATGTCATTCAGGTTCAGTTTCTGGAAATTGATGGTTTCTAGTGCTTCAGACAAAAAAAAGGGTTTAACAATATTAACACATATACAAACTACCAAAGATGCAGAAAACCGCCGCAAATACCAGACATGGAACGATTACTGTTGCACTTCAACCCTCACATGCTTCGTTTCTTTTACTACAATTAGTAGTTCCACACACTGTAGCACTTGGAACTTACATATAAATCCTCTTCAAATGACAGTTAATTGGCATTAAAGCGGTCCAATGTAAGCTTCTGCATTAGGATTCAGCCAATGAGGCATCACAATTCAACTGTTCACCTTGATGTGTGTATAACGTGCACATCAGGGATTAGATATATGTGCAGTTTATAAAACTGATTTTAGAGATGCATTAAGACATTTTATGAATTCCCTAAGTAAGGTTTATTATAACAATACCCTGGAAGGGTACCCTGTTCTGTCTAATTATGATGATGACAATGACTGGTTTGCAGTGATAAGAAAAACACAAATACTCATAATCTCAGTGAGGACCAAGCTTATTATGGCTTTAAAACAATGGTTACTAATGCATGTGCATTTCAACAGCAGATGTGTCAAAGAAAAGGAAACAAAGACTTATTTTCTGGCAACACAATGTTTATGCCAGAGTGCATGCAAAAAGAACAACTTTCTGGTACAACACAGAATCCTTTGTGTGTAGAATCTGGTTCTGAACTGCAGCTGCCTGACACCAGGCCACCCTTGGCTCAGACCTCTTGTCGTTGTGTGAAAACACAATACACCAACCACCATACTGTATATATGTGTGTGTGTGTGTGTGTGTGTGTGTGTGTGTGTCTGTTTGTTTGGGTGCGTGTGTGTGCGTGCACAGTCTTGTTTGTCTGTCAGCCTATCTGACAATACCTCCTTTCACTCCTCCAAGCTTTAGTCCGTCCTTGTTGTCTGAGGTCAGCAGCAGCTCTGTGATGCCCCTTGACAATAATGCCTGGAAAGAAGGGGGATTACGCAGGCAACTAAACAAAACGGTGGAGGTTCTTTCTGAAATATTAATGTAGATTTTTCTTTAAAAAGAGAGTGTAAAGGAGAGTTAGTGAGTAAAGGACAGCAGGGAGAACAAAGTAAATAAGCACTCTCATCTATGAGCTATATTATTGTTGAAATAAATGTACAATTTTGTTTCTTACCTCCTTGATGAAAGGCATGTACTCTTTATCTTTTGCATAGGAGCCATATTCATTCTCCACTTGAACTGCGATAATTGGGCCACCCACAGAGTACTGCGCATTAATTAGCCAATGAATAGAGGACACATATTAGGGCCTGGCACCAGTTCTTGACCATTCCTTCCCTCAATACAGCTGAATTTTAAAAACACTGTGAAATGGAAATCAGAGCTTGATGCATGAAGGTGATAGGAAGAAAATATGGCTGGGTGGACACAAGTTGAACAACCATACAACGTGTGTGTAGGGTGCATTGCATTGCTAACAATGGTTACCACTTTGTCAGCAGCAGCTAGTTATTCCAGGTTTTTAGGAGGTGGTAACAAAATATTGCATGTAGGGATAAAATATGATTGTGAATACAAGGATTCTATCATGAAAAGAATCTTTTTGGGATACGATACTTCTTTAATTGCATGCATGCTGATACTTCTTAAAAGATTAATTGACAAAAGTGTGTATGCATGTAAGGATGAAAATGTAATCGGAAAAGCTTGTCTATTTTGAGCATATGATGTATTTTAGTCATATTTTTATTAAATAGTTGGCCTCATGTCATTTTCCTACAATATCTTTTAGTACGTGATCAATCAAATTACTTTTTAAATCTATATAAAAAGTATATAGTATAAATTGGAAAGTACCTGATGTGGAGCAACTTTCTTAATGAGTTGATTAAAGTAGGAGTTGACTGCATCAGTGAATCCTGCGTAGGTTGTTCTCAGTTTCATGTTGTGATCCCGTAGTAGCCAACTGAAAAGAAATCCCAACAAAACCTTTGGGATGTCCAAAAAGTAACATATCGCACAAGTGCTGTGAATTCTCTTCAGGTTTTTAGCTGTCGGAGATAATCGCACCAGCCTAAGCATGACTATCATAAAATGCGGTGCAGAGGAAGTCATGCTTCACTGCGTGTCCCTGGAAACACTCTGTTTTGATGATTATCAAATAAACATTACCTCAACGTCACATTCCCTGCAGGCAAAACTACTCAAAAAGTACCTACTTCCAGTCCTGTTCCCTCCTGCACTCACCCCATTAGCTGTCCAAATCTATTTTGATTACAGACCTACATGAATACAACCTTTCAGGGAGATTTGCCTGTCAGATTTAATTATTGTTCTCTCTAATACCTCACTAAATGTCTGGTAAATAACGTCCTCTATCCATAAAATGTTTTACAATGTGTATAAAGTCCTATTATCTTGTATCAAATATGTACAGCACTATAAAGTGGACAAATCTCACCAACACAACTTAGCAACACAGCTGGTGAAACTGGCTAAATGACAGACACGGCACACTTCAATAATTCACATAACTAAACTATGAATTATTTCCACGAGTTTAATGGATTTAGCCTGCAGCAAAGATTCCGCTAACAAACAGATTACCTGACTGAACAATTCATTCCCAAGCCAATTTAAGTGATTAAGTTAGCACCCCACTGGCTATCTTTAAATAACAGATTACAATGTTATTATGGCTGGGAGGAAGATGCAAAATATCTGCAAACGCAACACTTAATTGTGGCTGTGTGATTTTTACCTGGGTAGTCCCCCTAAATCCCACTCAGCACAGATGTACGGCCCTGGACGCAGAATCACCCAGAGGCCCAGGCTGGCTGCAAGGCGGAGGTAGGCTCTAAGAGAAGGATACAAAATGTGCAAAAGGTGCTGGGGGCAATTTAATACCAATACAGTCCATTTAAATTGTTTACTACCGCAGATATAAAGTGGCGACAGATAATCATTCTTAATTAAAGCAGATGTTCAACTCCAACTGATATATCATCCATTCTAAAATATTTCACTGCTATTTTTCCATTTTCAGATCATTATTTTTTTTGAGACGACATCTGTTTCTAGCCTTAGACCTGACAGCAAGCAACACATTTGATGGATCAATGCCATCGTAATCCATAAATCAAGAATCATTGATACTGACTGAGTGTACGACTGATTAATCAAAAACATTTCCTGAGGGTAAACCTACACCTCAGCAGTATCAAATGACTCAAGACGGTGGAAAGCTAAGCCCTTTTGCAAATGCAACAGTGCCATCTGCAGGAGTCCATCCGCTCTCCCACAGAGTCTCAGAATAGTTTCCCTTCATGTTCCTTACTCCAAGTCCAGCTGATCCACAAAGTTGAACACCCCTCGCTCGGGCTCATGCAGGTTCCACGGCACATACCTGGAAAAAGGTGTGCTTTTATTATTTGAATGGTAATGAATTTCAGTGGCTTGTAAGACTGTGTTTGTTTCTTTTAAAATACCTATTACCATGTCCTTACGTTTTCTGACAAAAGTACATTAAACTATGACTCATGAATTTGGTCTGCTCTACTTTGCTTTATTCACATTTTATTTGATCGGTGTATAATCTTCTCCAGTAAAACAAGTATGTGACACTGTTCATTCTAGTGCTTTGAGGTACAGTATTTTCAACCAGCCGTGGGGTGCAGTGGGAGCCTACGTCGTGAGAGTATTGAGGCCACAGGCCTTCATCTTCAGCAGCCGGTCCTCCCAGTAGGCTCTGGGGACACGGAAGTAATGGATGGAGCCTCCCAGGACGCGGAAGGGTTTCCCCTCCAGAGTGAACTGAGACGAGTTGGCCCTCAGACCCTCCCCACGGCTCATTCTTCTCACTTCAGGGCGATTCCTATGGGACAAAACACAGTTTACAACTGAAAAAGAACTGGATGAAGGCATTTGAGACACGTTTCGACGTGAGCTTGTGAGCGAATGTTCCCTTGAGCAAAATATTTAAGACCAGTTGTACCTGTTCAGAAATCTCATGGTGGCAAAAGGTGTGCCGCTCATGTGCTATTACTGCACACAGATGTAATCATAACAGGAGAGGCACAACGGTAAGGTGTGAACCCACAGCTAAGAGCATGTTCCAACTCATCTTGCAAGGTTCAATTATGGCTGATTATCCTACAGACAACTAATCAATGTATCACGTTACAGAGCTCTCCTCTACAGCACATCATTCAGCATAACGATCCAACAATACCATCTCATTCTTATCAGTAGAAACGATTTGCACTGAGACTTGACACACACACACACACCTCAAAAGCGGACAAACTGAGCTCTAAACACAATGACAGGTCACGTGTGGATGTTAGTCACGTTCAATGTTTACAGGCCGCCAGGTGAGCCAGCAAGGGGAAAGTTCGCAGGCGAGAAGCGGGGCTGAGTTGGAACTTTTGAATGCAGGCAAGTAATATAAAGAAGCAAACTGCATTCAAGCAAAGGGCGGGAGCCATGGAGAAGCTTGACCACAACAAACTGTTACCATTTCACGTGTCAGTGGGCGGAGCATTCAGGCAGAAAGTAAGCTTCATGCAGGATGACGGCTGGTTATAGGGCTCATGTTAACCGCTGTGTTAGTCTTACCTTGTCAACTGATATGCAATCATCGCCCCGACGGCGAAGCACAGCAGGAGACAATATCTCTGCTTTAGGGACAGACGAAGACCAGCCATTGATAAGCTTTCCATTGGTGATAACAACACGACTTGAGTAACAGCTCTACGCCTCACGTTTCTTGTGTTTATGCAAATTAAAGTGCATTCATCAGCAGTCGTCTATGGAAAAGCTCCCTTTGCTGGACCGTACTGGAGTCCGTTACACTAATCCAGCTTCGCGAAACCTGTCAAAAGAGACAGCTGAGCTACCACATTATTCACCTAACGCTAGGATAGTCGCAACGTGACGCATGGAAAATATAAACTCAGGTGCTGATTGTGGTAGCTAATATAACCAGTGTTTGTATCAGAAGAAGCCAGCGTCAAATGTCCGAAAGTGACTTACACACAAACACTCGACTGTACGGCTGTCCGCATGTAGGGACCGTCACAGAATTACGCTGCTGAAAAAAACCGCATACAATTAAAACTCAGAACTTCCCTTACTTTTTATTCTTTTTCTTTTTGAAATAAAAAAATAGATTTCTTCCAGCAAGAGCATTATCACTACCTAACATGTTCTCCTTAAATCCTTCTTATGAACGTCATGAATCTAGGAAAATCACAGTTTTTTTTTTTATTACATTTCCCAAATTGAGAGAGAATTTTGTTGCTTTTAATATCATTGTTCTCCAGCTCCTTTTTAGTGACTGTCTTTCTCTTGCATATTTGGGTAGATTAAACAAATACAGAATGCCCCACAGTCTCCTTCAGATGGCCATCACAGTTCTCAGGATCCTCTAATGAGATGCAAAACTTTATTTAGGCTTGTATGTCCTATTCCCCATGCCAAAATCCCTCCCGTGGAATCTAATTCCATTTTTAACAATGGAATTAACAAAGTATTTTTAAATCGTAAAATGCCGATGTGCTTTCAGAGGCATGGAAAAATATACACCCTATATTCTAACTGGGGCAGAGAGGACAAATGATATGACGAACACAACACAAACACACATTAATGCAATTGCTCACTAACTTATGACCACAGTTGTGCAAGGTCCCTTATTTGTAAGCTGCAATTAAATCTAGAACCACTATAGGGCATCACTATGACTATAACTATAAACTAGCTATACCATGAGGCCAAAATTACTCTGTACAATATAATGCCTCCCCTCTCTGACTCAGCGCGGCAGAGAGAGAGAGACAGACAGAGCACTATTATATTGTTCTGAAACAACAATAGTTTCCCTTATCCACAGTGTTTGAGGCCTCCCATCACCATCCTCCCTTCAAACGCTCCCTGGCAAGCTCAACTTCAAGGTACAGCTTTGACAATGCATTTTCTGTAACTCTGCATTTGGGAGATTCCTGTTAAGCCTTGGTAAGTTTTTTTTTACTTTTATTGTTCTCATATAAAACAACTTATGTGTTTTGTGTAATTAATTTTGTGTAGTTCATGCCCACACTGTTCATACAATCACTGATGCATCATTTGAAGTGGCCTGCTCTTTGTAAAGTTTCGCACAGTTACAGATGTTAAAATGCTTCAAATACTTTTGTACGCCTTCAAATTCATTGTCCAACACATATGACCTGCTTCGAAAGATGGATTTATTCCATTAGATTTTATTTAACTGTTTTTTCCCCCACCAGACATCACCCTGAAGTGAGAAGAATGAGCCGTGGGGAGGGTCTGAGGGCCAACTCGTCTCAGTTCACTCTGGAGGGAGAGCCCTTCCACATCCTGGGAGGCTCCATCCATTACTTCCGTGTCCCCAGAGCCTACTGGGAGGACCGGCTGCTGAAGATGAAGGCCTGTGGCCTCAATACTCTCACGACGTAAGCTCCCACTGCACCTTGGCTATGCCTCACCTCACAGGATTTTCACTTTTCTTTTACTGGAGGAGGTCAAACACAGATTCGATTAAATCAACTGTGTTTGTGTAAAATGCCTCATGAAAAAGTTCACTTTAAATGAAATAGAAACAAAACAAATATCAGGATTTGTGGCGCCACTGGACCACACTATTGCTTAGAAGCTCCAATGAATTGTTCATGCTTGCTTTTTCAGATATGTGCCATGGAATCTGCATGAGCCTGAGAGAGGAACATTCAACTTTCAGGAGCAGTTGGACCTCAAGTAAAGCTTCCATATTCTTTTTCTTCCTCTTTGTAGAATGGTAAATATTTACAGAAGATATGCAGAATGGATATTTTTTTAAATGAAGCAGAGGGTGTCTCTGCCTTTCTCAGGGCCTATGTCAGTTTGGCAGCAGAGATGGGTCTGTGGGTGATCCTGCGCCCTGGACCTTACATCTGTGCTGAATGGGACTTGGGCGGCTTGCCAAGGTAACATCAACTGCCCAATGCCTTAAATTATTGCCATATATTAGCAGTGAGCAACCAAAGTGTTTCTCGTGTTTCTTTCAGCTGGTTGTTACAAGATAAAGGCATGCAGTTGAGGACAACTTATCCTGGATTTGTAGACGCTGTCAACCTCTACTTTGAAAAGCTTGTCTCAGTTATCAAACCTCTGATGGTAAGACAAACTCATAGTTTTGTTATAATATTTAATGTCAAACATTTCCTGAATGAATAATTGGAGATTTCAGTGAGACAAGCATTTATTTCTCCTTGTTTGTTTTTTCAGTTTGAAGAGGGAGGTCCAGTCATTGCTGTTCAAGTTGAGAACGAGTATGGATCATACGCCAAAGATGAGAAATACATGCCATTTATAAAGGACGTGAGTTTATTAATGCATTTAAATGTTTCTTTTTCACTGAATTTTTTACAATACATTGTAACGTAGCTAATTCTGCATCATATATGCAAAACATGTTTTTCTTTTCCTGTTAGTGTCTCCAGTCCAGAGGGATCAAGGAGCTCCTGCTGACTTCAGACAACTGGGAGGGCTTGAGACATGGAGGGCTGGAGGGAGGTGAAGAAGATAGCTAACCCTAAAAACAACTGCCTAAAACATTTTGTTTGTTTGTTTTTTTATGTTTTTTAATCTACCACTTAAAGTGTATTATTTTTGAGGCTATCTTTTATTAGAAAAATACAGTGTAATATAGATTGAAACATTTAATATGTCTGTGGTGAATCCCATTAATTTTGCTTTACATTATCTATTTATCAACTCTACTTATGGTTGATAGTGGACTTTCTCATTGTTTGACTTTGTCCCGCATTTGGTCTAAATCTTGCTCATTTCAGTTCTAAAAACAATAAACCTTCAGAGACTGTCGTTCGGCGCTATCCAGCACTTAGCTGACATGCAGGTAGGTGATCAGAATGGGAGGCTCACAACTGATTACATGTGACAGTAAAAAAAATTTTTTTCTCCTTTTGCATAATCTTTATTATTGTGTAAGAGCATTGGCAACAAACCCGACTGGAAAATGTCAGATTTTGTTTGTTGTTAAAGCCTTGCTATGACTCTAAAATTACAGTAGACAGTATATGTAACACAGGCGTGTGTCCTGTTTTCTGTAGCCACAGAAACCTCTAATGGTGATGGAGTATTGGTCGGGGTGGTTTGACGTCTGGGGAGAACATCACCACGTGTTCCATGCTGAGGGTATGAAAACGCTTTTCGACCACCGAATGTTTGCTGAGCACATGCTCATTTTCCGCGTCACTCTGCATTCCATTACACACTCGCAAGCTTCACAATGGCCACCGTCTGTTTGCTTGTGATTTTTGTGATTTTGGATAGTCGTATGAACGTCATTCAGGCTGTCGCTCTTGCGCTGCTGGGTTTAGGTATTGTTCAAGGACACTTCAACCGACAGAGAAGAGCACTACTGCCTTACTTGACAACTCATTCATTGCTGCAAATTGCTCTTTGGCTCACTTTGTGTATTATGTCATCATTTATTATCATATGGATTACAGACATGCTAGCTGTGGTGTCAGAGATCCTGGAGAGAGGTGTCTCCATTAATCTGTACATGTTCCATGGGGGAACCAGCTTTGGCTTCATGAATGGGGCGATGGACTTTGGCACCTACAAACCTCAGGTCACCAGTTATGGTTGGTAGGAATTATCTTAGAGCTCAGAGACCAAAGAACAAAGCATGTTTCAGATCTTTGATTAACATGATCCCCCATTTCTTCTCCCCGTTTTTGCATGTTTTCGTTGCAGATTACGACGCTCCTCTGTCCGAGGCGGGGGATTGCACCCCAAAATATCAACTCTTGAGGAATTTATTCAGCCAGTACCGCTGTAATGTATTTTAAAGCGTCCACATGCATTGATTGCACTGCCAATTTTATGAAACTATGTGCACCTAGAATTCATTTGATGAACTTATTACCCAGAGCAATTGAGGTTGCCATCATGTTTAGTAATAATTCACTGTTTTTGCCAACTGGTATTCCAGCTGAGCCTCTTCCTGAAGTCCCCCCTCAGGCGAGGAGAGCATACGACCCTGTTGCCATCCAGCGGCACCTGTCACTGTGGGACAGCCTGCACTTCACTGACAAGGTAAGCTGCAGATGGCAAGCACTTATCTGGTGTGACAGTTCCTCATAATCTACAGAATGGAATATGTTGCATCCAAACCCCAGCTAGACCATACCATAGGGGTACCACAGGACCATAGGGCTCCTGCCGGGATGATGGCAAAATGTAAGATGCGGTGAGCCCCAGACCGACGGAACATCTCTGTTTTCAGCCTGTGTGTCTGCTTCGGTGTCTCCACTTGTGTAAGAGATCTAGTAATATGCTCCATATGCTCAAGACAGATGTCTCACACGTGGCAGCTCGGGTTTGATCATGGAGCAAGGTGTCAACACACCTGCTTTTTTTTTAGACGTAGCTGTCATACGCTGTTTGGAGGACTCTTTTATTCCACATGTGTCGCAGTGCCATGCACGCATACATATCTTGTATGATTTCATTCGGTGAGAAGGGAACTCCTTAACCCCAGCAGCGATGGTATCCTGCCCTGCCTGTAAAACAGATACAGATTTCATTTCATTGTCTTCAGTGGTCTGATGTTTACTTTGTTCTGCCAGATTCTTTTATCTAATATGTTACAGCCATACAGGTCAGAGAGGCCGGTGAACATGGAGAATCTCCCCGTCAACAACAACAATGGTCAGTCATATGGTTACACACTGTATGAAACCACCATCACCAGTGGGGGAACCCTCAACACTGGGAACAACATAAGAGACAGAGCACTGGTGAGGACAGACACATGTACTATACATGCTCAATATAGTTTCAAAATTTTTCCTCATTGTGACTTGTTATGTTCTCTAGGTTTTTGTGGACAGACAATGTGTTGGTAGTTTGGACTACAAGACTCATGAGCTGGCACTCCCTGCTGGGAAGGTACTGACTATTTTGTGTCTGTTATGCCATCATCCCTGTAGCCCTTGTCTGTAGTTCCTGAAACATGTGCATTTTTAAATTATACTCAGACTTAGGGTTAGGGTTGGGATATATATGTTTGGATCTATGATTGAATTTAGTATTTATTGTATTTGAAACTTCTATTTGTATCTGTTCTTTTAGTTGTATTGGTGCTTGCGTCTACCTGCCCAGACACTGCACATGGAAATTAGCTAGTTTATATTTCCTTCTGTTAAGGCTAGCAGGATAGTACAATATCTACTTCATACAACTTTATTGCCAGATGTCTTATTCATAATTGAAAAACAATGCCTTTTTTTTAAAGAAATGTATCTGCAGAATTATGATTAATTCAGCAAAACATGCAGCAACAGTTGGGAGTCATTATTGTGAGGTATTGCCCAAATGTTGTAAACAATTGCTAAAGCCAGTGTAACACTGATTTAAATATTTTCTGAATATATCAATTTCTATGGACCAGTTTTTCAGAGGGTTCCTGAGATATCCAGCAGATTCCAATTTTGGAGCGCTTAGCTGTGCTCAAACAGGATTGATTGAGAGGAACTTACAACAAAATGTGATTCTGAGATGCTGTATACATTACATGGGGACCGAATCAGAGTATTCTCTGTTATTCACTATTTTCATTTGGCATGTTCAAACAAACAGAGACAAACTGGATTGTATCACTGTGATCACCTTTCTTTACTGAATAACTTTCCAAATGACACTCGTGTTTTTGTGCATTAAAGGGAGAGATGACGTTGAGCTTACTTGTGGAGAACTGTGGAAGAGTGAATTATGGGAAAGCTCTGGATGAACAGCGCAAAGGTATTCGGCCTTCAAACATAAGTGTCTTGTGCTGTGCCATACATGGGTTTATTGCTTTTACACCTGCTTAGTAATCTGAATTTATGACTGCCCGTTGTGCATTGCTAATGTATATTTCAGACCTGAACTGTTCATAATAGAACAGATTTTCACACCTGAGTCCGACCATTCTTACCATTCATTATAACGATGTTAAGGCTAAAGGAAGTTTCAGAACAGTTATTACAGATATTGTTGCTTGGACAGGGAAAAATCTTTTCAGTTCACTTAAACAAGTCAAATCACCGCGACTGTGCAAACTTTCTGACTTTCTTCTATTTTGCGGCCCACCACACCCATGCAATACCCGAAAGCATGTGTCTGTGTACAGTGTTTGGTCTTTTGGTATGTCTGACTTGCGTTTTGTTTGCCTCATATTGTATTACAGGTATTGTGGGAGACATTCTGTTCAATCACACCCCTCTGAGAGGATTTACAATCTTCTGTTTAGATATGAAGCCAGGCTTTATGAAAAGGTGGGTTAACTGAATTTCATTTAATAAACTGCTAATAAATAACCCTTCATACTCGACTTACTAGGTTGATTTTAGTTTCACATGATTACACTGAGTGTTTCAAATGAATGTTTTTATCTTGTTTCAGATTGATGAGTTCAGGTCAGTGGAAGTCTGACTTCAAGTCGCCCTCTATTCCAGGATTTTTCCAGGCCAGACTGTATGTGGATGGTCCTCCCAGAGACACCTACATCAGACTCCCTGTGAGTACGACAGCCAGTCATCTTTTATGGTAAACAGCATCCAATAGCGCTAGGAAATGTTCTAATGCTGATCTACTATTTCTAATATTTCAAATGACTCCTCACTTTTAATACAGTACTTTGATGCACATTTAATTAATTATATACAGTAGTATGTAGCATTGTAGTCTTTGTGCTACATCAGTATGTATGTTCTAATTGAGAAACTTATGCCTTAAATTTACTGCTCTACAGCAGTGTTTTACTGTGGTTAGTTGGTATTTTAATTACAGTTTGGAAACAAACTTTGCACATTGTCATTTTGCTGATCATACCAGTGCATCCACAGGGTTGGGGTAAAGGAGCCGTGTTTGTAAATGGTCAGAACCTTGGACGTCATTGGTTCATCGGTCCCCAGCATTTTCTTTATCTCCCAGGAGCTTGGCTCAGAAGTGGAGAGAATCAGGTATACCCATAGATTCTAATAATATAAGACACATAAGACACATAATGGTTGCGTGTGACTTTAGTTGAGGTCAAGTTCGTACTATCTGATGTATTTGTTATGTTCTCTTTCAGATTATTGTTTTCGAGGAACAAAAAGTGGATGACAAAATATTGTTTGCTGAAAATCCTGATCATGGAAGGACAATTGATGTTTACAAACTTCCCTTTTGCACACTGCTGTGAAAATAATGTACAACAACAACACACACTTACAGTTTCTTGATACTGGCAGTTGTCAATGATAATTAAAAGCTATTCATTTACTAACCATAATATTTCCAATTGTTATTGTACAGCAGTATGGTCACATTTTTCGTCAAAGGTTTGGTGAAATCTTGCCATTGAATCTGCTGCTTTAAATTTAAAATGGAACACCTTCTAGTTTGTCTTTTTATTTTTTTCTCATTTCAGTATGAACTTTGCTCTGATTAGAAATAAGGTTGTTTGAACCTTTGGCAGCGTGGCACAACCTCTCAAGCTTCTCATTGGACCAAAGGCTTGTCCTTTACAAGAGCGACGCTTCACAATAAAGGGCAAACATTTGTTAGACTGGCCAGCAAAGAACTCTTATGTAATCTTTCCCTGCCTATATGAATATATGAACATGGGTATGGATATTGTTGTGAAAAAAAGAGTGAAAACAAAATATAAACCACACATTCATCCTGTAATACGTGCAATTTGTTCCTATGGATTTATTTTGGAAAACATAGCCGGAAGTTCCACATGTACTTCTAGCTAGCTTGATTTGTAAAAGCATCCCTGATGTTCCTGTGTCGGCACAGCAATTGCGGAAAGAGCAGTCGGCAGTTCAACTTGCAGAAGAGTCCACTACATGTCCTTCACAGCAACTTTATATTAGCTAATTTCTTAGTGAATGTACCTATAAAATTACGACTTTTGAAATGGGAGTATAGCGGTTATAGGAGCAGCTCCACAGTAATGTTAACTTACCTTAGCCTAGCCTAGCCGAGCTGCTCAACTGGACCAGTTAAGAGTAGGTTTGGAAATTAAGTTTAGCTAAGTTGAGTTTTTGTAAATAAAGGTTTGCTTCCTAACATGGAGTCATTTGGAGCCATTGGCGCCGTTCTTGGATGCTCTGCGGGCATCGCGGTGGGTGGTCTTGTGTTTGCAGCCTACAAACTTGGCTTACTCTACCAGTTGTTTCACAAGGTAGGGTTTCACAACTCAACATGGCAAATGTCACCTGCATGTCTTTCTGTTCCTTTCTCCACATGCATTCTACCGTAAAACAGCACGGCACAGATCAGTCCAAGCAAATGCACCTGCCCTGTCTGTGCTCACCTTGAGAAAATCTCCTGTATTCTGTAGGCTATCACAGGTGAAAGGTAAGCTGGACTCCATTCACATAAACTTTGAGCCTTGTGGTTTTCTAGCACAAAGGCTATAACAACACCCAGGCTGTGGGATTGCACAAAGCCCTGAGGCACATCACCACTGCGAGCCAGAACAATACGTGGTTATTGTGAAATATGAAAGGCCGGTGGAGTACAGGGCTAGTCTGACAGGTGACCCTCAGAGGGGCCATCAACTCACACTGACAGTTGTTGTTTATCTATGGCAGAGCTTTTTTTTTCTGGTTTACACAAGGGCTTATTCTGTTAAATCCGTAACCGGAATAATCTGAATAGTCTCCTCTCTGACTTAACTTTTGTCCTGCCCTCTGACTCACATCAGACTGAGACGAAGAGCCCACGGCATGGTGGCGAGAGCGTGGCAGAGGTGCTGCGCGCCCACGGGGTCAAGTACGTTTTCACCCTTGTCGGGGGACACATTTCACCTATCCTGGTGGCTTGCGAGAAAGTGGGCATCCGCATTGTGGACACCAGACATGAGGCCACTGCTGTCTTCGCTGCTGATGCTGTGGCAAGACTCTCAGGTGCAGATTTGTGTTTCAAGATAGGTCCAAATTTGTGACCCTCTGTCTTATTTGCTCTCACCAGTTATGTAGAATAAAGAAATTTGGAGTACTGTTTTTTGAGGTGTGTCTGTAACAGTACACACAATTCCCAGTTTTGTATGAGTTTTCAGTACAGGAAAACAAGAAAATGTATTTATGTAATTTATTTTGAAAAATGTAAACAGTGACTCAGTGGCCACGATTCTTACTGTAACAATCGATGCCCTCAAATACTGTCATATTGTCAATAAGAAAATATAAATAAAACAATGTCAGTAATTCTCCATCATAAGTCTCTGACCTGCTGATAATTCCTGAACAGCTGCAGCTTGCGCTGGTTTACACAGGGCAGCACAACGGACTGATGAAATGCTACGTGAAGGCACATTGTAGTGGGGCTCAAGTACTTTGACCATATGCTTAAGTTCTTTATTATATCTGCAGTGATAAATACACCTATAGCACTAGGTATTGATCTGGCACGGAGTATGTTTAACTTCAGTTTAACAATGTCGACATACAGTTTGACTCTCATAGTTGCCCATTGTAATTAAACGGGAAACCGTAATGCTCCCACACAGTGGATCTAAATGTCACGGGAGGGTCCTCCAACTCTGCTCTCTCATTTGTGTTTACCATTGGTTGGCAGCGTGCTACAACTGATATAGAGCAACTGGTGCACTGCCAAAACATTCGGGGTAAAACTCTTACTCTAGAATTTCTGTTCCGTGGACAGTCGACATAAATAGACTCTTTTGACACTAATAGTTTGGGTCAGAGGGCGTACCGATCCAAGGAGGTCGCATACCGAGCGGTTTGGGACGAATTCACGAACCGCTTCGACGTCGAGGCGTGAGTGTGTTTTTTTGTGTCTGGTTAAAAGCTAACTTGACGGTCTCCCCACCAGGCACTGTTGGTGTAGCAGCAGTGACTGCTGGACCCGGCCTCACTAACACGGTGACAGCAGTGAAGAATGCTCAGATGGCTGAATCTCCATTGCTGCTCATGGGAGGAGCTGCTGGCACACTGCTTCAGGTGGAGTCGATTAAAATACCGGTGCAAAAATACTGTAATAGAGCAGTTGGTTCTGCTGCTGTCAGACGCAGAGAGCGATAGCCCTTTTAACGTGTTATACTTCATCTTAACTTTTCTCAGCTTCAGTGTCTAACCTCTCCATCAACCGTGTTTGTGGTACAGGGCAGAGGAGCGCTGCAAGACATCGACCAAATGTCTCTCTTCAAGCCGCTGTGTAAATTCTGTGCCTCTATCAGGACTATCAGGGAGATTGTGCCTACTGTCAGGAAAGCCCTGGCCGCCGCTCAGTCGGGAACCCCTGGTCCTGTTTTCATAGAGTTCCCCATCGACACGCTCTATCCTTTCCATGTTGTGTCCAAAGAGTTCGGAGTTAAGAACCCTCCCAAAGGCCTGATGGGAAAAATTGTCTCATGGTATGTTATCAGAATGTCTTGAATACACTGCACATTACTATTTAGTGTATGTAAAATAAAACAGAATAAAGTCATGGTGTGTGAGAATAGAAGACCTGTTGAATGAAACTTTAATTACACTAAAGTCAGCAACTTTACAAGTGGATTGACATGAGAATTGCTACATTTTTAGACATAAATGAATAGCCTTCAGGGTGTCCTGGGAGCCCATGAGTCTGGAACACAGACCTTGTAAACTTACCATCTTTGGTTCAAGTCTGACTTGGATCTTTTATACAACCTGGGGGTTTTGCGCTTTTCGTGCTTCTTTCTCTCGCATGTCACTCTCAACTGTCAAATAAAGGCATACGCGCAGTAATGTTAGGGTCTGATGTCTCTTAAGGTACCTCAATAACCACCTCATGAACCTGTTTGCTGGAGCCTGGGAAACCAGAGATGTGTCTCCGCTGCCTGTTGACATCCCACAAGCCACAGACGATCAGGTAAGACTGCTCTCAGGATTCTAGGTTTGATGTTTTCTTTTAGTCAGATACATTATGGTTTGTCCTTCTCAGTGTGTACAGTATTAGATGACTAGTTTTTAATGGGGTTTTTTCTTTCAATACAAATCAGGTACAAAAGTGCATAGAGCTGGTGAGTCGAGCCAAGACGCCTGTTATTCTGCTGGGTAGCCAAGCAACACTACCCCCAACGCCGGTCGATGACATCAGGTAAAGGACAATGTGTTATGCCCCCCCCCCTCTACTTTTCTATCCTGTGTCTTACTGCTTTCTGTTTTCGGTTGCTCACTGTTGATACAAGAAATGTTAGTGCTCACTGTTTACTTAGCGATGCTCAAATCAGGAATGTTTTTGTACTTTTTAGGAAGGCATTGGAGGACCTGGGCATCCCCTGCTTCCTTGGGGGCATGTCCCGTGGCATGCTGGGTAAAGACAGTCCCATCCACATCAGACAGAACAGGCGAGATGCACTGAAGGAGGCCGACTTGGTTCTCTTAGCAGGTCCGGCATGCAGTCTTACAGTTTTAATCCTTTATATTAATATAGCGATAACCACTTTTTGACAGTGTATTATTTAGTAATCAAACTACTAACCTAATTATGTTAAATAATTAACACAGTTATATAGTGGATATTATTTAAATGTTTAAATATTGATTGAATATTTAGTAACTGATTCTTCATTAATAATTCTGTAATTATTTGTAAACATTATTTAAGGTTTCATAGAATTCCTAGCTAGAAGGAACTTAAACCAATTCTGGAAGTTGTTTCATGTCTGTTGAAATACAGTTCAAGTTTGAAGTGTATTTTCAAAGTAGCCTGTATAGCCATACAGTATCCAGTATTCCTAGAGAAATGTTAACATTGTGTGTTGCGTTTGTAGGCACTGTGTGTGACTTCCGGCTGAGCTATGGCAGAGTTCTTAACAGACGCAGTAAGATCATCGCTGTCAACAGAGATAACACGCAGCTACTGAAAAACTCCGATATGTTCTGGAAACCAACTTTAGCGATTCAGGGTACGTTCACAAGCTGCCATGATGACGCATGATCTTAATTAAAGTGACAGTGTTTCATTTTAGATCGCTGGTGATTAGTAAAGAATATGCCATTTAAAAAAGCAACCCTTTGTCACAGGCTCCCAATTCTACACTGAACACCCGATATTATTTGTAATCACAGGGTGATCAAAATACAGCATGTATGATCTGTTTTGGTTCAGCATTGTAACTTTAAACCTTCAAGTTTTACTACTGGTTTGTGCTCTAGGGATTGGCCATAGGACAAATACATTAGTTCAGTGGTTAGAGTCTAAAATGTAAATGCTGGTCTGTTTTAGGTGACGCTGGTTCATTCTTAGTTCGGCTTTCCAAAGGCCTGAAGGGCCATCGCTGTCCAGAGGAATGGCCTCAGAGCCTCAAAGCAGGAGATACGAACAAAGAAGAAGCAAACAGGTAAGCAGAGGTGATGATCCCTGGTCCCTGATCTGTGTGTTTCAGCATCATAGACTGTATAGTACACAGACGTAGTGTCCGTGACGTCACCCATAGGTTCACTTTGTGAAGCTCCGAGTGGGCGGCTCCTGGCGGCTCCAGCCGTCACCATCTTGGCAGTGCCTGACTCCGGCTAATCCATAAATGGGCAAAGAGGTGGAACTGAGGCGGGCTGAAAGAAGCCTGGTTGCAGAACCACATAGCAGCTAGACACCTGATAGGGCATCCACCTGTCAATCAAAGTGGCCATGTCCTTAATTATGTGTAACTGTAAGCCTTAATATAATTTAAACGGGTGAGTTCTAAAAAGAATTCACCCTCCTCACAGTTGTCATGAATGGGGAAATTAGCTATAGAGACCAAAACCAGTTTTTGTTCCAGGCTGTACACATGTTTTTTTCCGCTGTGAAGTCGAGAGTGTTAACATGGGGCTCTGTGGGGATTGACTCCCTTTCGGAGCCAGCCTCAAGTAGCCATTCGATGAACTGCAGTTTTTTGCATTTCAGCACTGGCTTCATTTTCCAGGCCTGGAGATTGTCACTTGGTCAGCATGTATCGTAAAACCATCAGTGTCACCTAGACACATTTCCTCTTAACTTAACACTCTGTTCTTGATGATTAAAAAAAGATGAAATGTTTAATAACGAGAATGCAAACACAATTTCATCAGTGAATGTAATGTTAATGCAACTACAACTCTGTAACTACGAAATAATTTCTCCATCACACAAACTAGAGTACCTTTAATTCCAGGGCTAAAGCTGATGAGAAGACCGAAGACCACTTAAATCCCTTGAAAGTCCTCCACCGTGTGGATGAGCTGATGGCAGAGGACAGCATCATCGTTGCCGATGGGGGTGATTTTGTTGGAAGTGCTGCCTACATAATGAGACCAAGAGGACCCATGCGTTGGCTAGATCCAGGTTAGTGCTTGTAGACCAAACATTTCTTTTTAATGAAGAACTATCATGATTAAAACAATGGATGTTTGTTTATTTAAATGTGGAGAGGAGTGGGCTTGTAATTTCAGCAATCTAAAAATGAAATAATAATTTTAAAGTCAGCTTCGCGAACTTCAGTTGGCAGAACATAAAGAGGTTACAGGAGTGCACAGAACACTGTGTAGTATCAACATAATCACAAGTCTGTATTATAGCAATGCATTCAGAGGTTAATCTTGCTTTCTTTGCAGTCATAGTCACATAACTTGACTGTATCTTGTCCTTACAGGAGCATTTGGGACCCTGGGAGTTGGCGGAGGATTTGCCCTGGGGGCAAAACTGTGCCGGCCTGAATCTGAGGTGTAGTATTGGTTCGGGCATTTCTGAAAGGGCTTTGTCTGATCATCATTGATCGGTGTTCACCCTTTATGAATGATATGCTACTTTGTGTGCTTTTCAGGTGTGGATAGTGTATGGTGACGGCTCCTTAGGATACAGTGTTGCAGAGTTTGACACATTCACTAGACACAAGGTAAAATCACTAATCACAATATTTACATTAAATGTATGTGGGCAAATCTATTATACATTATAAATGTGCAATGCTAGAATAAATATTGCAAATATGAAGGACATGCCAGTATCAGTATCAACATACTGACTGGTGAAACAGGAGAGCGAGGAAGTTGTCAATTAAATACAGTTGGCACACGCCCACCCAGTCCCTGATAATAGCTAAACTCAGCCAAAATTGGGTGTGTGTGTGTGGGTGTACCATGGGTGTGTAGGGCATTTAGTCAGTCACTCAGTGATGTTTTCTTGCTATATAATGGAAAGGCAGCAGTGCTGTATACTTGATTATATATATTGTATCATGTATTTGTTGTGTAATTGATCACCACCACAGAAGTTGTGTATTGGAACCATTACGTTACATGAACTGTAACATTTTAATTAGACATAGTATGCAAGTATGGCAGCTGTAATGCTAAATTGACTTTTAGAAATGATCGAACCCTTGTTATAGACTTTAGCAATACAATAAAAGCATTCTCTTTGTAGCAAAAACATGCATGCTTGTGTATCTTTCTCTTTGTTTTCTTCTGATAAACCACATTTTACTCTTTTATTTTTTCCTCAGACACCAGTCATAGCTGTGGTGGGAAATGATGCATGTTGGAGTCAGATATCCAGAGAGCAGGTTCCCATGCTGGGCAGCAACGTGGCATGTGGCCTTGCGTTTACGGGTACATTTTTTTGCATAGGCTGTTGTTTTGCAGCTGCTGTGATAGATTGTAGAATGTGTACAGGTTACCACACCATTAACAAAATTAATTTATATTTATGTATAATGAATGGGCAGTTAATAACTGGTAAATCCTCTTTTCCCTTTTGTTTTTGCAGATTATCATATAGTGGCAGATGGTTACGGTGGTAAGGGCTACCTTGTGGGGCGAGAGGACGAGGACAGGCTAAGCGACATCATCAGACAGGTTCAGAGGGAGACCCAGGAGGGCAAGGCTACACTTCTCAATGTTCTGATAGGGAAGACCAACTTTAGGGAGGGTTCTATCTCTGTGTAGAGCAGCTGGGATTTCGTAAAACAGTGCATTCCTCTTCCTTTACCTTTGGCTCTTCATAGATTTTACTATCAGGCTCTGTGAAGGGTTTCAGAGAATAGGAAGGTAGAGCCCAGCCCTGACCAGACCTATGCTAATCCTTTGTGCCCTTAAAGCCATGTTTCACTTTGGTAAGAGAAAATGACTTTACAGTATGCTGATCTCCTATGAGAGTTCATGAACTGTCCGTTGCAATATCACTTATTTCCCTCATATCAGTAAATAAGTAAGTAGTAACACATCTTTAGACACCAGTCATGACTGATATTTCAATTTAAAGGGTGACTGTTCATAAACTTGCAGTTTCTATTATTATTATTATTATTATTATTGTTATTCATAGCCACTTAATTTATCACCATATATTTATTTTAGTTATTTACTGTTAAGTTCTCCTTAAGTAAAATACTACAGCTCCAGATCTGCCAGCCGAGAAACTAAAGCTTCTGTTGTGTGTCATGTTGCTTTCACATTCATGTTGTGCTATTTAAGATAATTGCTACATTTTAAGAAGGGAAATAGTGAAAAGTAAGAAAATCTGGCCGTTTTTTTAAAATTTATTTTAACCTCTTCAGGAGCTTAGGGTTAGATTATTTTACCTTCAAACAGCCTATTCTAACTTCAGGTATTTCACAGTGACTGAAAATCATTTGTGAGCGAAAGCATCGGTTTAAGTTGTCAAATGCGACCGGTATGCCTTTTCTCCTGTTATCAAATGAAAACAGAGCCTTTTTATGAGGATACATGAAATCCTACAGCTGTAATATTCTTTATCTGTTGATAATTTGGGATAAAAATGTGTTTAAAGGGAAAATATTTTTTTGAATGTTGAAGATTGACAAATGGTATGCCTTTTAATGTTTGATTGTATCGTCGAATACATAGATATGTATAGATCGAATATTGTGTCTGCTGATTCAGTTATGTATTTAAATGATATTTAATACTAACTTGTATGCATTGATGTGGGCTATCATGTAAAATATGTCTGTACACAACATGTATTGCACTATAATTCTAACGTATTAACTTAGCAGGTGAACACTCGTGTGGGTCATCTCACCACAATATCTAGTGATGTACTTTGAGGGAGGTGTGTCACACTTTATCATGAAATCTTAATTTGGATAAATTGTCAAATAAATTGAAAAAAGAGTGAGAAATGGGTGGGCTTTTGAAGAACTCAATGACTGCAACCATACAGTCTAACCACAACTTTCTTTACTTTCTATATTCCTGGTTCTATAGTTACAGTATTTATAGTTCAGGGTTTATCAGATTGGGTTTAACACAGCTACCCAAACATTCAGTTTTGGTTGAAACTTGAAAAAAAGGGCTAGGATTTGATTGTCAGATTTCTACAGTTAGCCTGCAGACTATATGTGAAGGAAACTCATTGTGCATTTAGGGAAACTGACAGCTGCTTTTTCTTTACTTGGCCATTTAGTTTGAAATACTTTTATCGGGTAACTGAGTCATCTGTGTTTAGATTTCAGAAGATTAGACCTTCACACCACTCAGATTCTGTGAAAAATAGACATTACAGTTCTGTTTAATATTGCTAACTCTCCTTGCAACTTGCAAATCTGGCAAGAACCGTAACATGGAGGTCTGTGTATATTTTATAGTTTAGACCCTTTATTAATGTAAGCGGCATCACTTATGTATAATAAAGAGGTAGGACTTGTGCTTTACAGCATCTCTAATGAGGCGTGTTCCCTGCATTTTGGAAACAAAGCATGGAGTGTACCCAGGCCACCTGCACCCATGGTGCGCGGAGGCCCGCAGTCTCAGGCTAAATATTTCCTGCACTAACTAACTATCAGCACTCAGTTACAGTAGTGTCAATTGTAGGGTCCATTTTCATTTTGTCACCAGGACTTGTGTATGGTCCAACTCTGCTAGTGGTACAGAGGGGCGCCATGGACTTGGCACAAGAGCATTAGCAAATGTGTATCTATTTCTTGTCACATTCGACATAACATAGAACCTGGTTTACATTACACGAAACGCTAAAGGATTCGAATTGCATATCGTTTTGTCCATGAGGAGCTGTGGCTTTTGCCCTCAATAATTCAAAAGTGCAGCTTTAATTCTAACCAGAAGATGGTAGTAGCGCTTTTTAGTGAAGCAGTCAACGCTGACGTGTTCTTGTTTAGCATACATTATGGGGGACAACCTTTAACGCATTACTGGGGAAAGGGGCCATCTGGGCACAGGTCTGACAAATGCCAGCGTAACTGCAACGTGTTTTGAGGGATTCTAAATCTAAATACTGTATACTTCTCAATTATAGAAGCTCTGGCTTTTAAATAAAGAGGTACAATGAGTGTGTACTAGGCCTTGCTGAGATTTCAGATTCTATTTATTTTTCGTTACATATATATATATATATAAGTCATATTGTCTCATCATGAGGCCTTGGATGCAAACACAGATCGGTTGATGTCTGATTATGTTTGACTGATATTACATATTTGAATCCACAGATTTCTGAAGGATGCTACATTAGAAAGTGAAAAGTGAGCATCGCAGATGCAGCAACAGTTAATGGTGTAAACAACAGTTCCCTCTTCCCGGTTTGTGACGTCACACAGTCTGGCTTTTGCTGCTTTCAAGTACTCTAATTCTTCCAGTCCTAGCTTTGATAGTTAAGAGTAAATAAGTGCTTTGTTGTTTGCACTAGCTAAGCATAAAGTGGTGATATATTTTATGATGCAGTGAAGGATATATACATGAACATGTGCCTATAAACAATACAGAATAATACATAATCTATCGACCACATTACATTCACCACCCGAAAGGCAGCGGATCGACGGTCCTGAAACAATCTTTGATCTTGACGTCTCATGCATGAAACTCCCGACTTATTCTGTCATAGACGTGCGCTGTTCCCTTTTCTTTTGTATTCACTTTTACTGATGGGGGGCTCTTCTTTGACGTGTCTGTGTTCTTTTGCCATGCCGTAAGAAAAAAAACACCCACGCGGACAGTCCAGGCTAAAGTCAGTTAATCGTACAGCACGTGAAGGCATCGTGAGACCGGGCGCACATCGCCACAGGCGGCGACTCCAACTACAGCTCCGCTAAACTTAAAGACAAGACGTGCAATGTATAGAATAGTAGCCGGTAGAGTCGAGAGCATCTCTGGTGTATGTCGGTACTCGGGGGACATTAACTGACATCATTTTATAGCCAAAGAGATTGCTTAACAACAATGCTACACTGCTTTAATTACTCTAAGGTAACTGTTACCCCCAGAATGACCTAAAACAGACGTAACGTTAGTTTCGTGCTTTTAACAACCTCGGAGATAAGTTAGCTAACTTAGCTCAAAGCAACAACAAAAACAAACTAACTAACGTTAGGCTAACACGTGTTGTTAGTTAACGTTAGTTGGGGTTTTTTGTTATCCTTTGGTGATAGAGTAAAAGTTAACTGTCCCGACAAGGTATCCTCAGGTTCGCATTAGCGCCATCAGAAAGGTAACGTTAACTGTTAACGTTAGTTTAAAGCTCCGAACTGTTTGTCGTGGTTCGCGTTAAATCACAGAATCGACTTTCGCTGACTTCGGATCAAAAAGGATTTCTACTTGAACAGAAACAAACACTGGACATTCACCTACACATATATCAAGGTAAGGCGTGGGTTTACGTTAGTTAGCGTTCTAGCTATTATGTGAAATGTTAACGTTACTTGTAACGTTAGCCTAATTGTCTCTTCACACATTAGCGTTGGTATTAAAACGTGGACTGAGTTAAATACTAACTGACTGCATGTGGCCTGCTGTTGGACCAGTGGGGCATTGATGCCTTGATGTTAGAGTTTAAAAAGAAGACATTAGGAAAACACCGGCTATTTAACAAAATAACGTTACTAGCTAACGTCGCCTTGTCTGTTAGTTTCCCGAAACAATAGCCCTTTTAAAAACGACTGACAGCATATGTAATCATATGTCATCAGGCGGAAATATTGTAAATTATTTCCTTTTTCTAAAATGATAAAAAAAACAAAAACTTAAAACAATATAAAGCAGGACAAGTGGAAGCACCGTTTTCATTTGCCATGACACTCTGAGCTGGCAGGGATGTGTCAGTTCTAATCTCCTATATGACATGATTCCACTATTATAAGGTCTTAAGGGGGAAGCATCACAAATGACAGTCAACACACATGTGACCGCCTTCCCTATCCAGACTCTTTGTATTGTGTTGCTTACTGTTAGCTTGAGGTAGTCGTCAGAGTTAGCATGTGGTTGGTGATGTTTCTGTTACAGGAGCTGAATGGCCTCCGTTGTTGCTGTGAAAACTGAGAAGCGACCTGCAGCTGATTCTCAGGATGCAGACTCAAATGCAAAAAAGCCCAGGTAAGAAGCTCAGGGGCCGCTTTGGAGCCAGCTGCACACTCTGCCCATGACTCATGCATCCCTGTTGTCAGCAGGGCTGATCAGAAGCTTGTGTTTTAGTTTAGTTTCACACTGAATAAAATGTGCTTGAAAGTGGTTTGTTCAGTGTTCGTGCTGTCAGACCCGTTTCTGGAACCTTAATCACTCAAGCTCTGCCTGCCCCAAAGGAAACTGCTGCCCAGCCTTAAGACCAAGCGAGCCCCCGAGCTTGTCCTGGTGATTGGCACAGGGGTGAGCTCTGCCGTAGCCCCTCAGGTCCCTGCACTCCGCTCCTGGAAAGGCCTCATCCAGGCCCTGCTCGATGCAGCCAACGACTTTGACCTACTAGAGGAGGAGGAAAGTCGGCGTTTCCAGAAGCACATGCAGGAAGATAAGAATTTGGTGCATGTGGCCCATGACCTCATTCAGAAACTTTCCCCGGTAAGCCTGTCTTTTTTCCTTGCCTTTCCTTTCTCCACCACCCTGTCGCACATGTACAAACACATGGCAGACAGACTGCCAGCTCCCTGTCCCTTTCTCAGCCAGGGACATTTTGTTTCAACTTTCATGGCTCGAGTTAAGACACCGTAGCCTTATCTCATTAAAAGACCAATCACTAATGACACAAGGCTCGTTTGTGGGGCTTTTTCTTAGAAATTCATTTTGGCCAATACAGACAAAGCTTTTAGTCACTTGATGTGGTATCAATCACACATGCAAGAAGCAGGCTGTGTTTTCTGTTTCTCACTTATTGGTGTTTTTAAAAAACACCAGCGCCTCAGGGCTCCATTTAAAAATCCCAATGAGGGCAGGTGAGCTGAACCACACAAGTGTTTTTATATTTTACATTTACATTTAGTCATTTAGCAGACGCTTTTATCCAAAGCGACTTGCATATGAGGAAAACAATGGAAGCAATATAACAACACAAGGTAACAAAAAGCATAAGTGCATCAAAAAAGGAGTCTGATTAAAGCCCAGCACAGTATACAAAGCTAAGGATAGGAAGGTTTTTTTTTAATTAATTAATTTTTTTTGAGCAGAGGTAGAAAGGAAGAAGAGTTAGTGATTGTCACATTTTATCCTCATCTTAATCAAGGCTTACAGCATATTTACAGCATACAGACCTGCATTGAACTGGTTTTCTATGTACTAGTAAGGCTGCATGATTGTTTATATTAAATAGCAATTTCAATTCGTACCTCTGCGCAGTCTCATCCTTAGAATTCATAAGTATTTGTATTAAAAAGGAGATGCACTGTAGCACGCCAAGCAGTCTTAATTTCTCCCTCAAGTTGCATCAAATAGACTGCATTGCACCACGTGACAGCAGAGAGGACCAAAACAAAAATAAATCTAACTTGTGTGAGACAGAGATTAACACTGTTAAAAAGAAATCTCCGGGGAATCAAAATCAAGGAAATCTCGCTGGTGACCGTGTGGAATCTCTTCAACACCTTTCCTGAGAATGTTTTGTCATAGTTGCAGCACTGAGGGGTAGCCTCACAGTTTAATACCACTTAAAAATTTGATGAACCAATCACGCCCACCAAAACTACCAGAGCATTGCTGCCACTCGACCGTACAAACACAACAAGATCCTTGAGACAGGGCACCCCCATCCCTGACAAGCTTTCACAGGCTCAAGAAGACTACAGACATACAGATAGCTCTGAACAACTTGGATTATTACAAATGAATTGTGAAAAAGGAAATGGATAAAAACACTTTTGGATGTTCATATAACTCCGTTCTCTTCCTTTTGGACCGTTCTGGTCTGGAGCAGGGCTGGCAGATGGGAGCCTTAATACCGTTTGCCTCCTGTGTTAGTCATGTCTCATCGCACCTTTGACATTGATAAAACACGCTTTGTTTCAGCCCTCAGCCTGTTGTCACAAAGGGAACAAACAGCGCTTTTATGGCTTTATCCATCGTGTTTATTTCAATCCACAGTCGTGCAGACACCAGCCCACTGCCGTTGTCTACAGACCCAGCAGGCTCTAGCATGCTGAGGAAAAAAAACAAGCATAGAATAATGTGAGCCAGCAGCCCCCCAGCCCAGAGTTTCCCGAGTTAAAGTACCACCCAAACAGCAAGCATACAGTAAGTTACAGTAGAGGACATGGCATGTAGGGATTCCATTTACAAAACCCATCTGCACATATTTTCCCTTGCTGCAATTAAGCACACATGTTAGCACTAGACCTGATTTGGTGTACTTGGTTGTTTTTCTGTCCTCTGAGCCATGAAAAGGAATGTATTTAAATGTGAATCACAGTTTCACATATGATCTTAGACAGTATGTCCTAATATCAAAATACATAAGAAAACTGAATCATATGAGGGTGTGAGAGACCTGCCTTTAGTGCAGTTAATTACAGTAACATTGCGCAGTGAGAGTTTAACCCACTTTTCATGAAATTATGTATGCGATGGATTATGGTGGCCTGCAGGCACACAGTGTCAGATAATGAGGGTAATCTTAAATTAAAACTTGTTTTTGTTGTAAATCCTCTCACACCGTTGACCTCGGCAAAAACAAGGCTAATTACTACTGTGCTGACTGCTGAATGTTTTCCATAGGGTCAGTGGAGGAAACATTCGATCATCTGTTGATAGTCATTTTGGTTATAATCTGCTGTTTGTTTAAATGATAAAGCCCTTTACGCACCTGGCTGTAAAAGGAAACCGTTTTGGTTTATTTTCCACAAGTCAGCTGGCATTGTGAAATTAACTTTATATATATATTAGTCTGTGGAAAAAGATCAAGCATCCTGGTCTTTGTATCACTGTATTCTAGGCATTTTCCAGGAGCGACAGAAGTCAGCAGCTGTTAGACCTGGATTTCTCTAGTGTGCTAACTTTGTGCATGTCCACAGAAGGACAGTCCAGAGCAAGCATACAACTTCAAATAAAATATATTTATGAAAAATAATAATTAGTTTAGGATGAATATTTAGAAACCAGAGTTGTTAACTTGCACTTAATTTGGTCATTACATAAAGCTAACAAGAAGTCAACGAATGCTCCCGTTCATTATCCAACATGGCGGTCCCTCACACTATTCTACACTTTCCTACAAAATTACTTGTCTTTTGCCAGTGGGGTGGCGATCTCTCGCCATGAATTGAGAGTCCCATGGCTGTCCCTGTGGTCTCTCAGAAGAAGGGTGGTAGATGTGTTTGGCGAGGAGAACCTGCTCGGCCAGCTTCGGCGTCCACGTTGAAATGAGAAGCGCGCTCTGGCCGCGTCGTTACAACAATTCAGAGCTGCACTACCAAGCTCTGCGACAGCTTGCGGCCCGACGCGTAAGGCACGATGACGTCATTTTTGGCCTGCGGACCCTCGCGGGGGCACTGCATGGACCAGGCTTAAGTCCTGACAGTCCAAGGACACCGTGATTAGGATGGGTGCTGTGGACACTAGATGTGGATAATGAGCTTCTTCCTGTGAAAAGGCCTCCTGCTGTTTAACCCATTAGAGCTGTAATCTCTGGTCAGTCAGCGGAGCATTTCCCTTTGCTAGGATCACCTTGGTCACTGCATCTCTGCACTACCCATTGCTATTCTTAGCTGCCCGACTCTTCCTGCCTTTCTTTTTGTCCTCCTTCTTTACAACAGGCTCTGCCAGGTAAGGGTGAGATTTAGGGCGTGCAGTCACAGCCTATAATCTCTTAGCAGACTCGGGTGTTGTGTGAGTTGCTATTAGAAGACCTGTGAACAGGATCAGAGAGGGTAATCGAGTGTTTGATACAAAACAATGTTGCCCGTGATCAGATATTTTGAAAATCGGTGCACACTTGAGTTGACACACTCCTGAAGTGGGTCTTGAGAGTAAGTTGGGGCACTTAGGATGCCAGCTGGAATTCATGTGAAAGGCCAAAGGGAAGTCGTGTTGAACCATGTTAAATAAAAGCATGTGGAAACCCTCTTCTGTCATGTCTGGCCTGGAGTACAATGACTATAAGATAAGTTGGTAATGTCAAGTGAGTTGAGATGCTGTTTTTGAAGTAAATTACATCTAAAATCCAGATGTGAATGGTAGCACACACGAGTTATGTTAAAATTGTATGCTGCATTATTAACTAGAAGTGCACATAATCAACATTAATCGTAAGAATGTTTAAGAACTAGATGAATGTGTTTACTAGAGCTGAGGGATAAATGTCCGACAAACTGAAGCACAGTTAAAGGAATGTAGCGCTGATAAGACCTAGTGAATGTTGTGAGAACGTTGGAGGCAGTCATAACAAGAGACGGTCAACGACTGCCAGAAATGTCAAAAATGTGTATAACGTGAGTGTGCCACATAGAGTGATATAAATTAGAGAGACAAACAGGGTTATTTCCCTGTGCCCTTTCATCTGAAGAGTTTATAAGGAGATCGTGAGCAGTAACATCTACAAAAAGGGATTCTCTAGAACTTTGTCACTGTCAGAAGACTTGAGCACGCAAAGGATTAACCATTTACTCCAGTGACAGAGAATCCCAACTTCGGACCGAAGTTCCTTTTCTCACAATGTGAAACACAGACGAGAGACTCTTAAAGGACATTTTGGGAGCTTTGGACGGAGTTGTGAACTGTTCATCGGAGACTTGCTCTGACAACAGGAAGAGTGGGGTCGCTCCGGCCAGGCCGACTCCACTCTCTCCATCTTCTAGAAACCGATATTGAATTCAAGACTCAGCGGTGTAGTTACTGTTGGAGTTTATTTGAAAAGATTTGTTTGAAGATTGAAAAGCTGTTTTACCAGTACCCTTGCTAAAGGCTTATTGCAATAAATAGTCAAACTATAGTTAAAGTCTAAATTGTGGACACTTGATTTATGAGTTTGACGGTAAAAAGTTAGGTTGCTGTGTGCATAACATCTTAAGAGGCTCTTACAGGTTACTCTAGCCAGTGAAATTAACAGTCCCTTGGGGCTCACATTTGAGCCACCCGTCCTAGCACCAGAACAAGAGCCCAGATCATTGAGAGAAAAGCTGCCGTTAACGAGCGCGACTGATAGTGGTAACTGACGCAAACGGGCTATTCGGCTGGAAGCAGGGTCGACGCTTGGACGTAGGCAGTTAGAAACTAGGCGTGTCTCCTCGCCATCAGCTTAAACAGTCCTTAGTCAATACTTTAGGGTAATACTCTGAGAGTCTAAGGCTTGGACCCCTTAAACGGAGAGCTGCTGCAGTACCTCCCGTACAGGGGTTTACTGGGATCTGACAGTACTCAAGTTTTGGTCTAAGCATCTGATTAAGGATAGTAACTACACAGAGGCCGTTATAATACATATAAAATATAATGGTTAGTTTCCTTTGTACTGATGGGCAGTTAGTACCTTAGTTAGTGTGTGAATGTGAAATGTAGTGTGTGAAGCGCTTTGAGACTAGAAAGGCGCTATAGAAGTACTGTCCATTTACCATATCTAATGCGTCTAGAAATAGGAGCGCTGATTGGACTATATAACCATGCAGACGCAGGTTCTAAGGGGAAATCAAACCACACTGTTGCTTTAATTTGTCATTTTCTCCAGGGTTGGTGGAGGCAATTATACTGTGGTTCTACCCTTGCTTCTAAATAAAGACATCAAAAAAATCATTAACATTCAACTGTTGCTCAACCCGGGTTCAAATGGACACAGTTATTTTAAGACACTTGATGCACACATGGTCAGGTCACATGGTATGATAAGTAAAGCTGTGTAACCAAGACTTCAATCCCATTAAAGGGCTGCTTGTTGTGAGTTTGTGAAAGTGTACTTGACATCACAGTTGTGGTAATTTGACACTTGCCTACTGATATTTTAATATTTTACCATGAAATAACCCCCCCCCCCCCCAAGGCTTATACAGTAAATGTGATCATGTTCAAACAAGTTACACAGGCCATTTCCAATGAGTTTCATTGTATGGATACAATGAAAGTCCTAGAGAGAAGGAGCAAGGAACGCTTTTTACTTCATTGGTCGTCATTTCTAGTCAGTCACATGTGATGCTGATAATTCCTGAGCGTCGGGTTTGAAATGAGTTACACTGTGTCCTATTGGCATGCGATGCGAGCGGCGGCGACAAAATCCGTTTGATTGCACAGTTTTCTAATTGGAGTGTCCTAACTGGCCGCGAGCGACGCATCTTCACTACGAAAACCTAAAGAAGGTGGCAGCTGGCTGGAGGGAGATCGCCAGGGAGCTCAAGGAAAATGACCGTCGCTAACAACAACATACTTGTCATTTCCAGTAAAGAAACATCGAAATATCACAATATTAAATGTGTTTTCTGTTTTAAAAGGTGCAAACGTAAATAGCAAGTAGCCCATCTTTGATTTGAGTGGTTAACGTCCCCATTCGGATCGCGAGCGCACATGCATATGTAACGGATCCAGGGTGGACAGAGGGTGTTCGCCGACGGACAGCTGATCGAGCTGTGATCTATTTCTCTTAAAATGCATTTCCTCTCTCCTCGCGTCATGTCCTTTGCGTCTCTACCGTGAATCCCCGGTGGGAGGGGAAAGCGGCAAGTGAGGGAAATTAGACCCTTGGAGCCCTCAACAAAACCAAACAGAAAGTTGGCCATTTCGATTTTCATATTTGGTGCCTTTGGCGACTCACGGGGGTCGTACTTTAACGAACTCATCCTAGAACGTTTGCAACTTGACTGTCCAATCTCAACAAAACTCCATGTGTATTATAAGAGTCCTGTCCTGAACACATGTGTATGACAATGTTCAGCAATAGTCACCGTACCACCTACTGACAACAGGAAATGATTTACACACTGACTTACTCCCGCCAACACGTTGAGGACATCCACTTCAAATGTGGTCAGACTTGGATTGAGGACCTTAATTATTCTTAGCATTTCCTGTCTTCTTTAAATGTGTGGGGGTTTTTTTTTTGACAGAGAACAGGCAATGTGCGCTCCACATTCTTCAAAGACTGTCTATATGAGGTGTTTGACGATCTGGAGTGCAAGATGGAGCACGCAGGGAAACATCTACTGCGCTCAGTGCTGCAGTTAATGGAGAGTGGTGCACTGGTCCTCACTACTAACTTCGACAACCTGCTGGAGATCTATGCAGCTCACCAGGGCACCAAGATGGAGTCTTTGGACCTCACAGATGAGAAGAAGGTAAACTGTGCTTGGATCACGTTACGGCACTGATTGATCTTTCCTGCCACAACGCATCCAGTCAGCTTTTTCCGATGAGTGCAAAGGTCACTAAAGCCAGTGCCTTGTTAGGCCAGGCTCAGATTGTAGGAGTTTTAACCATTTTAAAATTCGAGTTACATTTCACAGATTGTCTTCTCTCAAATCACAGACACACCTAAAGATGGCCCTCATAACTCAGGAGGGGGTAAATCGCAGGTAAATCTGCCTGAATAGGATCTTGTCCTCTGAGCATGTGGGTGAACTCACTCACTGCAGTGAGTCAGTTACACTTATGAGATTGCCTTTCAGTGAAGTCCCTGGTTGGCTGGTTTTGGAGAAAAATAGATAATGCTTTGACCTGAAAAAACCTTTTGTCTCTGGCAGGTGGAGGAAGGTTAAAGTTCTAGCCATTACTCAGCTGCTGTCGAATTTTATAGATTGAACAATATTTGCTTTGGGTTTAAGACTTCGCTGAAGGAGAAGTGCATGTTCTCCCAGTCAACCGAGGTTTGTTTCATTTCTGAGCAGTTTCTCTGCGAAACCTCAGTTGTTCGATCATGTCATTTATTTGCGAGTTAGTTCAAAGTTGGTCTCCGATCATTTGTTAAACAGAACCCGAATTTGCAAGAATCAATCAGACTTTTCTGAGAGACGTGCCCTTTGCCTCTCAGTCCTGGTATTTATGCCTTACCTCCATCAGGCGTAATATCCTCTCGCTGCTGTTACTCCCTGCCCAGCCAGAACAGGATTGAGTGCAGTGGACTGTTAAGTGTGTGTGTGTGTGTGTGTGTGTGTGTGTGTGTGTGTGTGTGTGTGTGTGTCTAGGTGTTGGAGTGGGCTCAGGAGAAACGGAGGTTAAGTGTCCTGCATATCCACGGTGTTTACACCAACCCCAGTGGTATCGTACTGCACCCTGCTGGCTACCAGAATGTACTGAGGAATACCGAGGTTATGGTGAGCCCTGAAATCATTCACAGATATGGTTATGTTTCTGATTAAGGACTTTATTCTGCACACGATTCGCTACTAAATGCCAATGCTACGGCATGGTAAAAACTCAGGTGGTTGTACTAAATTGCCTCCGTCCCTGCACTTTGATGCAAAATGGCAGCTTTTGTGTAAGTGTGATAATATATATTACCATTGGTTTCAACAGCGTGAGATCCAGAAGCTGTATGAGACCAAGTCATTTGTGTTTCTGGGCTGCGGGCGCACAGTAGACGACACAACCTTCCAGGCTCTGTTCTTGGAGGCAGTCAAACACAAGTCGGACCTGGAGCACTTCATGCTTGTGCGGCGCGAAGACGTGGGGGAGTTCAAGAAGCTGCGGGACAACATGCTGGACAAGGGCATCAAGGTCATCTCCTATGGAGACGAGTATGCCGACCTGCCGGAGTACTTTGAGAGGCTGGCCAATGAGATCTGCAACCGCGATGTATCTTCCAACGGCTGGGGTAAGGAGGACGAAAGTCGATCGCAGTTCATCTGTGTGGCTGTTTGTAGTAGAGGACGCCTTTCAGCACCTCATTTTGCCTTGCTATTGTTTACATTTGTAGTAAGGTCAGTCTGTGTTAAAGGGGCACTCCACCAGTTTTACACATTAAGTTCAGTTTACTCATCAAAAGGGGTAACGTTACTAAAGAACCTGTGAAAATAGCTGTATAATGTCGACTGTGGCTTTGACTGAGCTTTCCAAAGTTTGGGAAAATCATCAGGATTATCTCCCCTTGGACTTGAGCCCTACATTTTTCAACAGAAAGCCTGCATTTCAAATCAGGTGGCAGGGAGGGTCTATTAGAAGACGCTGCATTATGGTAAATGTAGGATCTGGTGTTTTTGGAGCTTGACCTATTCTAGGAACTAAAAGTCAGGTTATCTCAGCCTTCTTTTTTGACCAGTGGTTCTTTACTCAGCCTCCTGAGAGTCCCACAACTTAATGGAAGTGCAATACTACATTGCTGGACTACCCCGTTAGAGGTTTGACACTGGGGTACTCAACGCTTGGTTGCTTCTGCTGCATTCTCCAGTCAAAACATAGTTTAATGTTATTTAACAATATTTAAACTACTGGTGCTGCTACTAAGGTGCCAGGTTAATGTAACCGTGTGCTGCAAATGTATTATAATGTTAACTTTCGTGCTTGACTCCGTAATGAAAATTATTAGTAAATAGTATCTGAGCTAAGAAAAGCAGGACATGTTATAACACGTGTTGAACCACAGTTGAAGCCAGAAAAGTGGCCTGGAAGCAGAAGCTAGGATCAAGTTAATCTGCCATGTTGCGGATTTTATTTAGGGCATAAACTGCAGTCAGTAGTGCCTCTCTTAGAACGGATCTGCTTAACTTGCTAGCTCTTCTTCCTGAAAGGAGTTCAGAATGTGAGTTGACTGCGTTTTTTATAATGGTCTTATGTATCTACACCTACAGGGTCTCCCTCACAAAACGGAGAGGAACAGCAGAACGGCTTTAACGCACAGAAAAGCCTCCTTCAAGGTTAGGACTGAATGCTTCTCTTTGACTCCAGGCAGTGGTCACTTGCAAGAGACATTTTCAGAATAATACAATAAAGCACTGCCCAAGACTCTTGTTTTCTTAATGCATGCTGGTAGATAGAAAATTCAAGTCTTTTCTTGATTTTCAGTATCAAAAGACCTGCTGGTATTCCTTTACACAAAGATACAACTGACTTTGCAGTATTGCGTGCATGGCAGTCAGTAGCAACACTTCAGTTGATGCTCTTTGTTTCTCGACTTAACTTTTGTTTGCCCCAGACTATCATTCTTGACAGGCACAGTCAGGTCATTTTCCTCCACAGCAGTTTACTTTTGATTAGTACTCAAGTCTGACTTCAATCAATGGATTTAGGAATCCAGGAACACTATAGGGCCATTGTGAGACCTGAAAGCTGTATTTTACAGGTGTCTGTTATTTTCCTTTATTAGTTCTTGTTTAAAAGGGAAAGGAGAAGTGTCATCGCCGCTTCACAATCCAATCCCACTGTACTGTATTTAAATGTAGTAGAAAATAAGTTTGAAATATGCAGATGGTATGTTTTCACTTCAACTTGTGCTTACAGAAGTTGACTGTGCTGCATTGATTCACTGTTTGGATTGTGACTTACAAGATGGCAGTCAAATAAAACTGCATCAGCTTGACCTACCTACCCAGTAAGAGAAGTTCGAGGTTCAAACTATAATGCACAACACATCCTCTTAACTGACAACAGACTTGCGTTGATATGTAAGGATGTGTCGGTCATGCTTAACCCTGAACCAGGTAAACTTGATTTGCACACTACTGTGGGTGGGCGGAAATAATTCTCTCATGGATGGTGGAGTAGTGCGGGTGCTAGGTGTAAACGTAGCAAAACTTATGCATTTTAAAATGAAGTCATGGTGTGGGTGTAGCCTTGGTTTGCAAATATGTTGTTGATGATTCTGTCCTCAGAAGCTCACGAGACTCCCAGCCACTAGCAATCACTTTGCCACTCCTGTGCTGAAAATGTTCTTTGTAAGCCTTTTTTTTTGTATTTTTAATACTGGCATGTATTTTCTGACATAGTATTTATGAGTACTATTTTCAAAATAAAGCTTTTGGTATCCCATTTGTCCTGTCATGTTTGCAAATCTAATAATGACCATAATGGAGCAGCCTGTGATGGGGCTACGGACCACGTGCCCCTGCAACTTATGACAGAACAAGGTCCAAGTTTACAGGCTGTCAGAGCATATAGCAGCTTTATTTAGAAAGGTTTACATTCTCATAAATTAGCTCAAATCTTCTGTATAATTCTTGATTCTCTCGTATTGCACTACCACAAATTAAAACGGGGGCTAGAGATGTTCAAGACTTCAATTTCTTCTTACAAACGAAGAGTAAATCAAGAGGGGAACACATAAATAAAAAAAGGGCCAAGGAACTTCAACTGACCCCACCAAAGGTGTAGCCTGAAAATCTATGGACAACCTGTAAGAACTAACAAAATTTAAAAAATCTTTTCATCAACTATGAACTTAGGAATTTCCATTTTGTAATGAAAATGTGTTAACTGTGTGTTAGGCAGGCATCCATCCAGATCTAGTGTACCACAGTTGTTAGTGTGTTCAGGAGATGAAAGAATCAACCTGGTCTTTACGAATCCATGATCCCCCACCCCCATTTTTTAAAGGAGGAGTACAACACCTACTAACTTCACAAGTTCTGATATTCATGCCCACTTTATGTGGTTTATGACCTGAACTGCCATGGTACTCTTGATGGATAACCACCCATGTAGTAAAGTGTTAACTAAGTAGACAGATAGGCACTATGGTCACTAAGCTTTCCTCAGGCAGTTGCTGAAATGTCACATCCAGCAAGCCTGCACGTCCTGACCTCATTTACATAAAGAGGGGAAAACTGACAAAATGCCAGGTAAGGATTTTTTTTCCAATAACTCTTTACTGTGTAAACCAGTAAAATGATGACATTTACAGCCTAGGTCCATTTAGTCAGCTAAAATGTCTTGGATTTGGATGTGACTTCATTGTTTCAAAACTCTGATCTGAGGTACCTTTCAATGTAGGGTTTAGAAAGGATGCAAAGGGAGGCCCCTCTGGCTTTGTTGCGAAATGTTCTGTCTTTTAAAGAGCACACTTGTCCTTTACTGGGTGAAAAAAGTCCTGTGCATGACATGAGTTCTTCATTAGATGCAAAGTAGAGAGGGCAGGACAGGAAGATGAGAAACACAGGTTAGCAGGGCTGGAACATCTCACGGCAGCGTGGCAAAAGGGATTGTTGGCTTCGTTGCGACGATGAATAAACAGCAGTACATGCAGCCACTTAAGCCTTCATCAGAGTACCGACCACAGCGCGGGCGTTGAGGCTGCGCAGGTCGTTGTAGGTCTGCCCCGTGCCTACAAACACAATAGGCTGGCCGGTGATGTAAGTCATGGAGATGGCAGCACCAACCTGTGAGGGAGGAAGGATGACGCATGAGTGCTATCAACTTTCAGGCTGCAAATGATCCATAAGTCATATAAACAGCCACGGATAAACCGTTAATTGCATCAAAAGATCCTGTAGAGGCGACACCGCGTGATTAAAGCCACGTGTACAGAAAAAAACATTCAAATACCTTGTCGTCGATGGTGTCAAACTTAGTGAGAACAATTCCATCAATGAGGCGAGGCTTGTCAGACATGGAGTGGTCTGCCAGAGCCTGATTGAACTTTACCTGAGGACAGGAGGAAAGAAAAGTTGAGTCATTCATGGGGAAAAACTTGTGACACAGAGTTAATATGTATTGCACCATCTTTCCATCTCACTTATTCAGTCATTACGGTTATATGAAGGGTGATCTGAACAGGGGCCTCTCGTCTGTGCATACATCAGTCAGTAGCTTAAGCTTTATTGGCTTAAGTTTTACTGTAGCTTCATTCAGTACCAAGTTCTAGCGGCTGATCTCATTAGTACGTTTAACGTGTTGATAAGAATGTTTCATTGGAATTCAGCTGTGACTGAAAGGATTTGGAGAGTTCCTGGAAAACATTCATTTTCATTCAAGTTATGATGCTGACTTTCTCATCATCAGTTACATTTGATCTCATGTGCATGATGTTTCGCAACAAAAAGCGGGAGTCTGTCAGGGGTCTCACCAGCTGGTCCACTGCCTCATTGCCCACCAGAGCCTCCCCAACAAACAGCACTAGGTCAGGCATGTTGACCGTGATAAGTTTGGCCAGGGCTGTCATTAGGGGGGCGTTGTCCTGCATACGCCCAGCAGTGTCCACCAGCACCACATCAAAGGCCTGGTTGCGAGCTGGAGGGATGAAACACAGAAGGTGTACGTTTGACTTTACCGTATAGGTGACAATCATTAATAGAAATGGCTTGTAGCATACACACAATTCAGAGAACACCTTATTCCGAAAGTGGAATCAACAGGCTTTGCATTCTTCTGGTGAGCTAACTTCATGTTCACTACAAATCTTATCAGTTAAAAGCCGACAGGAAAGAAAGTATTTACCATAGGCAATGGCCTCCATGGCAATTCCAGCGGCGTCCTTCCCGTAGCCCTTCTCATAGAGCTGGACTACCGGCCGCCCTCCGTGCTGCTCCGGAGGATGCAGAGAGTTCAGGCGGCGCTGATGAGTGCGGAGCTGCTCCACCGCCCCGGCACGAAACGTGTCACAGGCTGCGATCAGCACAGTGAAACCGTTCTCTATCAGCCAGAAAGAGATCTGGACCAAGAGAGAGAGAGAAGTTTGGTTCGCAACGAGAGGGAAGAGTGTAACAAATGAACACGAATATTTAAAAGAGTGACACTCTGAAGCAAGATAGCCAATCACTAGAGCAGGGCAAATACCCAATATCGTTTTCTATTAAAATTATAATTTATTTAAATTATTGTTTTCGCAGATGACATTTTGACATTCAAAATCACTTTAGCTGCTTCAATTTCAGTGACAGTGAATGAAGCAGGGACGGTTCCTATGTGTGTCATGAATATATGCGTCATCTATTGCACTGTTTTTCAACCACTGTGCCGTGGTACACTAGTGTTCCATGAGAGATTGTCAGGTGTGCCGTGGGATATTATTCAATTTCACCTAATTGGTCTAAAAAAAAAAAAAAAAAAAAAACTGTTTTTGAAAACTAATTAATTATTGTCTGTAAATGATATGCCATTGTCGAGTGTCTGTGCCGTCTAGTGACCGGCAGAGTAATCATGTCATACTCTTCCATATCAGTAGGTGGCAGCAGGTAGATCATTGCCTTGTATTTAGAGACGAGAGAATTAGTGAGGCCTGGATGCGACAGGTGGCAGTGACAGTGGCATTGTGGCTGGAGAGACTACGGTGACAGTGATGGAGAGCTTTTACAACATGAAAAATGTAAACTCCGAACTGGGCCCTGGACAGAATTCGGACCCAGGTGAAGGCCCTAGTATGAATGCAGGTCAAAAGAAAGCAAAGACGGTGACCTCGAGAAAACTCTTGAGGAGAACATGTCATTTTATTTCTCTTCAGCCTTCACTGAATGCCTCGACTGGGTTAGGGACCCATACAGCTCAACATCAGTCGTTGGAAAGGACATGACTCTGCAGGAGCAGGAGGAACTGACTGAACTGAGGCTAAATCGCGGTTTAAAGTTAAGGTTTGCTGATCTACCTTTAGACAGTTTTTGGCTGGCTGCTGCCAAGGAGCTATTTTGATATTGCTCCCATTTTCCACGACATATCTGTGTGAGCTATAAAAACTAAAAACAGATAGAGAGACTAAGAGCTGTTGAGGAAGAGCTTTGTGTGTGGGTCTTTCTTCAATTCCTGCCAGGATATCAGCTCTGTGTTCATCCAAACAGGCCCAGGTTTCACACCGAGTAGGTAGAAATGTGAAAGATCATAAAATACCTTTTTCTTTGGGTTTATTTGATTCCTATTCAAGATACTTTGATAAGAATGACTGTGCATTGTTAATATAGGCTACAGAGTTTCATTTTTTTAACATTGTCGGTTGGTGGTGTGCCTTGTGATTTCTTTCCAATGACAAAATGTACCTTGGCTCAAAAAAGGTTGAAAAACACTGATCTATTGTGAAGGTCATTTTGTAATCATTTCTGTTTTAAACCTATTATATACAAACCTGACATAATGCTGAAATAATTACTTTTAAATTTATTTTGTGTGTGTGGCCCACCCTTATTACCAACCCTAAAGAAAAGCAAGGGAACATAGCGGGATACGTGTCATTACCCTTTCTAACAGTGACAGCTCACCTTGGCCAGGTTGGTGGACTTTCCAACCCCATTGACACCACAAAATGTAATGACAAAAGGCCTTCGCTGGCTCTGCGCCTCCATGACATCCCTCAGAATATCCACCCTTCGCTTGGGCTGCAGGATCTGCACCAGTGAGTCTTGCAGGGCCTGCTTTACGGTTGAGGCCACAGCTACACACACACACACACACGAAAAGGTTTTGTTAGGATCCCTCAGCATCATGCATTCCTTACACGTTATACTGCTATTTACTGACAATGATCTCATATACTTACGATGACATCATTATAGCTATTATATTGTGCTTTTGGTGAGAACACCAGAAAGGGCGGCTCCTCCTATCACAAATATCCCATTGAATCATTACCTCAACACACCCAGAAATCGTATGAGTAAATTTGGAAATACCAGCAGCACGGGCTACTCCTACACACAACAATACTTAGTTCACAACACTGCCATAGTATGCTTTCATTATCAATACGATAATGAAAGTGCACTTTTTAAGGGCCCTGCTTGAATTGGTTATAAAAGCGGATACTAGAGAAAATCAACAATTATGTTTTTGAATTGGAAAACTAGACACAGATCAGGCGGATGACAAGTTGCACTCAGTGGCAAAGTTGTGCTCTCAGTAAAGACTTTATCGCCTTCATCGTTAATATAAGCATGTGGGATGTTTCTAAGTGTTTATAACAACATTCTGGTCTGAGCAACATTTTGAACTGGATCCTGTGTGTTTGAAACCGAAGGGAAGAGCCTATTTTAATCATTTTACTGTGTTAATAATGCAGACAATGTTGGGGGAAATGCATTACTGTAATCAGATTACGTTTCCCAGCATGTAGACTGGTGCTCTCAGAGAAGGACAAGTGAAGGTAGAGAAGATGCACACTGCATTGTAACTAATCCACGCGCCAAATGTAAGGTCTGGGTACGTTAAATAATAATGTACTTACTGGTGAATGTGCCCATGACTTTGCCCTCCAGTTTTTTGGCTACAGAGTCACAGAGCTGGGAGGCAATGTCGGCTGCTACATTCTTTGCTATAGGATCATAAAGGAGATGTGTGAATAGCGGACGATGCACTTTTAAATGTTTCAAAAAAATAACAAATCATGAGGGTTAGTGAGCAAGAGATGTAATAGCATACTGATGAGGTGGTCCCTCATCTTCTCCAGTACTGACTCCATGTCATCCCGGGTCAGGCTCTTGGACCCCACCAGGCCCTTCAGCATCCCAAACATGCCCCCAAAACCGCCACCCTTTCTGGAGCTGAAATCAACAGACAACGCTGGGCAATTGTTCACAGTGCAACTTACACTCGACATATAAAAGCAAAACATGTCGGGGTTTTGAAAGAAAAAAAAAAAATAGCATAAATATATAATAATATAATCCAGAAATCAAACAAACACTCCTACCTTGTCTTGCTTGTTTCACTGACAACCACTCTCTCCTCTTCCTCGCTGGACTCATAGTCCACAGACAGCAGGTCACCCTTCATGGAGCTTAGCTGCATCCCCTGAAACACATCGAGAACTGGATTTTAACAATTATCAATGGGACCAATTCGGCTGTCTCTTTAACTAGAAACCTCTTAGGGGCGGAGCGGAAGGGAGGGGCACATACTGGGTCAAGTTGCGCTTCCTGGTTCAGCTCGCCACCGTTTGGGGAACCGTCCCCATTCCTCCCGCTGTAGTCCAGCTCCTTGGCGCTGCTACCACCCATGTCCCAAACACGCATTTGTTTCTCCCTAGGCTTCTGAGGCTTTGGGGACTTACTAAGAGTAGGATGACAGAAAACAAGAATATAGCAATCAGAAATAAGCTATTAGACATCCTTTAAACTGGGAGACTGACAAAACCTCTTAGCTAGCTATTCTACAAAAAAAAAAAAAAAAAAAAAGGTGTGATCATTTAAATACATACTGTTAATATTGTTGTTGAAAAATGCAAACTTTTAGAACTCTGTTTTTGACTCCAGTAAGGATAAGAAAACCAGTCACACTTGATGTAACCTGCATTCATTTTCAATTCATCAGATCATGGCTTTAATGCTCTTTAAACGCTGGGCAGCTCCCCTTAATGAACCACTGGAGACGGGGCAGCCAGTGTGCCTCTCGACAACATACAACTCACTGTGTACACGCGGATTCTACACTGCTGTTGGGGAGTCAAAATGCACCCGTACGAACGGCATTTATTTGAACTCTATCTTGCTTGACATTCATGAATGTATTATCCCTCACCTGGGTTTTTCAGCCATCACCACCGAGCGCTTGCGAAAGAATTCCTCCCTCTTCTTCTGCATGACCTCGTCAGGAGTCAAGCCCTGGTTACCATTCTCAACCACCTTCTGCCCAGAGGATGAGGCCTTGCCTTGATCCGCTTTGACGGGCTCAGCTGCAGGAGCTGGAAAAGATTGGAATATGAAACCAAGCCGGGACCGAGTTTGGAATTATGTGACACGAGCCCATTAGAACGAGCTATTTAAGAACCACCTCCTTCCAACAGCACTCACCCTCCTTTTTGGAATTTTATTCTTCTTGCCACCCTGTTCCTTGCCTTTGTCCCCGCCTTTCGTCTCAATCATGGACTTCACAGTTTTTTGGGATTTCTCGGACTCCTTAAAGGGCCGCATGATGGCGGGGCTCCGAGCTTTGCTGCTCTTCTCCGTCTCTCTTGTGGTAAACATTTGATATAGGTTAGCATGGGCTGGACAAAACAGACAGCGGTTGATGCAGCATCTTTAAATGTTGTAGAAATACACATTTGACTCTCACAGCATCATTGTTCTGACTTTTTTTTTTTTTTTTTTAAATCGGGGATACACAATGTGACACGAGTTGCTCTAAAGCTCATGGTCATCGGAAAACCTCTCCATGAGTGAAAGTGTCTGTCTTTACCTAAGGAGCATCTTGAAGTCATCCTCGAATTCAAAGTTGTTGCTGAGGAGCCTCAAAGCGCCCTTTTGCTCCAGCTCATTCTTATAACGATCCCTAAAATGCAGCTGGACGTCATCTATGAACTTGTCCACGTACGTCAGCGTCAGGATCTTTTGAAACCCCACCTGGACAGAGACAGGGAAAAGGGAAGCGTGACCTTTAACGTGTAAAAAAAGAAAAGTGAGTGGCAGATTTGCCGTGTAGAGCTCAGTGGCGTGTGACTGTAATTCATTCAGGGTGCAGTGGAGAGACTTACCACAAAAATCAACTCAAATTCATTGTCGAGCTTGTATTTAAGACTCAGGCCCGCATGAGTAAATGAGTTGTTCCCACTTCGCTCCTGCAACGTCACAAACATCGTTGACATGTCAACAGGCGTTCAAACACACGTGCTGCTACAGCTAGCCTCCTGTGTATTCCCGAGAACGGGGAAGAAGCCACCGCGGCGCACACGAACTACAGCAACATCCAGCTCACAGGTAACATTAAGGGGCTTTTTGGGTTATTCACACCTCACAAAAGGTCGCTGGCTCGGTACACTAACGTTACGCAATACGCTAACGTTGGCTACCTCTTAGCGTTAGCTTTAGCTGTCCAAGCCAAAAGGAGAGTTTAGACAAACACAGACGGGCGTCACGATGTCCCACCTGAAGGATCACGGAGCGGATCAGAGCGTTGACAGGCCCAGTGAAGGACTCCGTGACCCCGGCTCCCTGAAAGCACCACAACACTATCCCCCCTTTGCTGAAGATGGTGAAGAAATCTAGCATCTTGCCACCACGTCCCTAGACTTGAAAAATAAAAAGCACACACGAGAAAAAAGGTGAAACGGAAGGTCTGCGATACATGGATGGACCTGTGGCCCTTTAAAGTGCTAGTACCTACTCTTCAAACAATGAAGTCTTACCAGATAATACTAATAGATAATAAATGCTTCACGAGTAAAAGCCACCAGCAGCGCAAAACAGTTTTAGACACGTCAGATGCTGAACCAGGAAGTGATACTCTCTTCCGGCGACCCCCCCCCCCGAATTATGCTCTACATGAATGGCCCCGTAAACCTTTACAGGTCTGGGGCCTAGTCTTCAAACAATCAAATCATAGCAGGTAATACTTCAATATATAACAAATCCCCAAAGAGTAAAAGTGCAAAACTGTTTTTAGACACGTCAGATGCCGAACCAGGAAGTGAAGCTTTCTTCCGGGGCATGTTTTGTTTTGTTTTGTTTTTTCTGAATTTCGCACATGCGCGAAAAGGAAGCATGCGGCACGATATTACACGAGGGGAGCATTTCAATTTCACCACCCTCATGTTATTCTTTATTATGGGGAAACTGATCTGGGCAGAAGCTATGCTTTTATTTTAAAACTTCTGGTTTGATATAGTTAATTCCACACGCATAAATGTAAATGGTCTGAAAGGAAGCCCAATGTTAACCGTTTCAAGCTTGAAATGAAAATGTACCTCGAAACACTAAAAGGCGTGATCAGTCAGAAACCCATCAGGCCTGTGGTCATCTACAATGCTTTACAAACCTCTTGTTAATTTAAATGTATGTACTCCTCTTCCTGTTTTGTTTTTTTTGTCATTAACTGTATATCTTATGTATGTTTTTGCAACCTTTTTGATCGTTAAATAAAGTTTAATGGAAAAAAGAAATCCTGCCTGCAGAGGAAACAAAAACAAAACAAAAAGCTTCTTCATCCTCTTGATAGGTGAGTTAAAAATGACATATTGTTGGTGACACAACTACTAAATGAAAACGGTATTTTATTTACATAAACAGAATTTCTACTGAAATATGTATTTCCAGTTACTCCTAAAGATATATAAGTACATTTAGCTCATGTTAAGCTACTTACTGCAACACTTTCAATGCAGGACCTCTACCTGTAATCGAGTCATTTTACAGTGGGGTAGTCTATTGCTACTTTTACTAAAGTACAAGACCTGATAATTCTGCCACCACAGGAATAATATGTCATTTGATTTCCACTCCGTTATTCTTTTCCCCAACGTTTTTTCTTGCTTCCTTTCTATTTTTTGCAGACAGGGCCATTTTGTTTTGCTCATTTTTTGTAGCCGATTCCACTTGAAAGAAAATGGGAAAATGAAAGCATGACTCTGTGCCGCACCAACTGGTTAAACAGCCCAACAAGAAAGCCACTTCTTAAAAATACATGTACTGACTTCCCCTAATATAAAAATGCTGCAGTGGTTTTAGTTTGCAGTTGGTTACTCTACGCTGGGTTGGGCAGTAACCACACTGTGGAGAAGTGAGAAGTGGCTATAGGTGTGCCTTCAGGGAGGAGCTGCACATGCATAGTTTTGGAGATTTGTGGAAACAAATATAACATTTTGCTAGCTTGCCTTCACACCTTCCCATTGATTGTCCCTCTATGACCGCAGTGAAGTTTATTTGATCTTATCTTACACATATTATTAAAAAAGGTACACACACACACACACACGTAATAAAGCGTGACAGCCTCATTGCTTAGCTTAGGGACATGCCTTTGGATTACAATGGTTTTATGTTGTCCTTCCTTGTCATTACTTTTTTATAATAGAACATTACCACCGAGATCAGAAAGTAGCCTTATTCTAGCCTTTGAAATGTTCTCTTTGTTGAACATCAGCAGAACTCTGCTATAATGCATTTCCTTTATTTGTCCATATAATATGCTTTTGACAAAGGGTTAACTACCCGCTCAGTGAAGGGTAAACTGTAAGACATTTTGCATTTGAATTTTGACTCCACACACTGAGGCGCCACATTCAGCAGTTGTCAACTTCCTGTTTTTTTCTGGTGATGTCAGTGACACTCGACAACGTTTTCACTTTGTCGTTGTTACATTCTTTTGCTCTTATTGGATTATGTCACATTGTTGCAACAGAGATTTTTTCAGCTACAGTCTCTGAGTAATATGTGTATGGGGCAGAGAAAATCCTTTTAAGAAAGGGGACCATATTAAACATTTATTTACTGGAAGTATTTTGGCGAGGCGTTGAACAGGCATGATGATGTTAACAACATGCATGGTGAGTTAAGGTTTCAGTCATTGATTTTCTAATGCAAATCTCATCTTTATCTGTTTGAATACTATGTTTGTATTTTATCTGTAACTCATGTATAATTCCACACTCTTTTTCTCTTGAGGTGTCAGAAAATTATTACACTTTTGTGGAACATATGTAAATTGTTCACAAGGTGGATGTCTGTGCTATATGTTGTAATGTCCATGCTTCCTTAGCTTTATGACTTATAGCTAGACTAGGAAGGATTCATAGATGTGTACAGTTTGTCTTTCTCGTTTCAGGTTGGTTCCAGAAACTCTTGAACTCAAGAGTATCTTTAACAGCACAACATGAACAAAAAGTGACAAAAAACTCCGTGTCTCCTGTTGGCAGTGTATCAACTTCACCTTCATCTGCGTCATTCTGTTCTTTGTCATCATCACCGAAGACAACCCCTTCTAAACCCCTACAGCCACAGTCTGCTCTGAGCTCACTGCTGCGATGGAGCCGAATGTATGACGTGTTTGTGTGCCACAGCTCTGTGGACAGTGACATTGAAGAGGCTGGACGCCTGGTCTCTTTCCTGGAGGCTTCACCCCGTAGCCTTAGGTGCTTTTTGCGGCAGAGGGACGATTGTCCAGGAGGTGCAATTTCCACAGAGTTATGCCAGGCTGTGCAGAACAGCCACTTATGGGCTCTGCTTATCACTCCTAACTTCCTAAAGGATGAGTGGTGCAAGTATATGATGCACCAGGCTCTGGCAGAGGCACCCATGTCCAATCGGATTATTCCCCTTGTTCAGAACCTGTCCCGCTCTCAGTATCCTCAGGAACTGAAGTTCTACTTCTACATTGACCTGAGCAGGAACCCTGACCGAGGTTATACTCTCCTCAACAGGACTGTGCTCAAGTGTGAGTAATGCCAGGGGGACATAGACATAAATTGATAAATTGAGCCTGGTCATAGCCTAGAGTTTAAAATATCTGTTTTCAGCCAGCAGTTCCTTCCTCTCCTGATTATGTCGAATAAGCATTTTGGTTCTTGTAAAAGATGCCCACCGTCCTTAATAATCTGCTCTTCTTTTCTTCTCCAGACCTGGAAGACCTTGTTAAAAATGAAAAGACACTGAATTGCAATGTGGACAGCTCTATGGATTTGGAAGCTGAGACTTCGATTAGGCTGGAAGTGATAAAGAAGAGAGATGAAAGCTTCAGTGACGTTTGCTGTGATCATCATCAACAGTAATTAAAGACTGTGATGCAAGGCAAGAGGCTGTGAATGGAGAACACTGCTGCTACTGACCTAGGTCATGTTTAGTGAACCTTTTATCGCATCATGTCGTGATAGAAAGTTAAGACTTTTCTTGGGTGTACCACACTGGGTGTGTGGTAAGGATGTTCATACAGTGTACAGGATACATTTGATTCTGTGGTGAATGGGGGTTATTTCCTTTATCAGATCTAGTAAAGTACCGTGTGTGGTGACCTAGTTAAACAGCAGTTTGCAATAAACGCTCTTGATGAGCACATACTGTGGGTGATTCTATTCATAGTCTTATCTTGTTACACATACTGAAGTTGAATTGCAGCCCATAATTTAAGTTTATAATAAAGGGCAGTAAAGAACCATGAATGCACCCTCCTTTTAACAGAGTAAAACAAATGACAGTATACTGTAATAGGATGAAGACGTTGCGATACAGATAGTGTTTACCACTAGGTGGTGTATTTTCCTGTTTTATACAATAGGGAGAATGTTAGTGAGGAGATGCCACTCATGAAGGGATGATCTCTCTGGTATCAGCACCATGTCTATTTTAACACAAAAATCAACATTTATGTCTCTATATATGTATCTAAATGAATGTGTGTGTCTGTGTGTGTGTGTGTGTGTGTGTGTGTGTGTGTGAAAGAGAGAGCGAGAGTAAAAGGGAAATACCCGCCCATACAAATTGTTGACAGTGGCATGACCTTTTCGCTGAACTGGACTTAAGTTATGATAGAGGAAATGTAATTCCTATTGAGGAAAGACTAAACACAGCAAGCTATCAGACTTATGGATCTGCTCTGCTGGTATTACTATTCTAAGTCACAATATTTCTGACTCTGAGCTAGTTGGAACAAAGTCTGAACATGTTGAAGAGTTGGAAGGAACAGCCTTTCTCCACCATCCAAAGAAAAGCTTTCAGTTCTCTGTTAGGTATGATTAATGTCCTTGGCGGCACCTTCCCTTGTTAATCAAGCATACTGGCATTGCTTCATTTAAGAGAGTTGGCATTTGGAACACAATGTAGAATATTATCAGGTATTCGTTGAATCAACTGGAGCATAACATTTGTGATCCTATTATTTTTTTGACGCAGGCAAGGCTATTTTTTCTCTTTTAACATGAGACCCCATCTGCCGCCAAGAAGTGCTCCGAGTTCTCTTTTTCAGATTTCTATTAATGCTGTATCATCCTCCCACTTCTCCATCCCAATGGCAGACATTTAGGACCACAATAAATGACCCTTCATAATCACCTCTTTTGTTGCAAGCCAATGCTGTAACATAGATATTTAGACTAATCTCTGAAAGACACAGATGTTCTACAATTCTTTTGCTGTTACCATAACAAATCCTCTTCCATATGACACACACACACACACACACGGGAGGGAGCTTACTGACTTCTGAGAAGAGCAGCTTCACATGTAACATTATATAAATTATATTAAATGAAAAGCAACTTGAATTTAACTTTCTTAATAGTCAAGATATACAATATAAAATTTTCCCAAAGAGGGTTTCTGTCATTTTAGGTAGTTTTTATCATGCTGATGTATGTTCAAGTGTTCATTTCTCTGATAAGTTTGGTTATAATTAGTTATTTGATGCTATAAAAAGGGGGTTTCACGTCATGATTGACCGCTGAGCCCTGGTTTACTGAGTCGGCCCGAGTGCCTGGGCGGTAGGCCTGCACGATATGAGGAAAATCTGCGATGTGCGATAAATTTGTTTAACATTGCAATGACGATGTGACTTGCAATGAATAAACAAATATTGATGTGTGCATATTAGCTATACCGTTCCTATGTCTGCCTGGGTTGTGTTTAAATTCAGAAGAGGATTATAATTGAATATTTTAAATAAAACTAAAGGTTTCTAGAGCAGCAGCAGTAATGTTTTAAACAGCAAAGACACTATATGAACTCAACATCTCACTAGAACCAACTCTAACCAGTTAGACTACATACAGACAGCTTTGTTTTAGCTTGTTTGTAACAATTCACTACTAGCCAAGCTAGCGCGCCGAGCTAGTATGAGACTGCAGACAGAGCAGATTATAATATCGCTTTCTACATGTTTTACGCGTGAGGGTTTTATGGCATTTAGAGTAACAAGTAGTTGTCCTTGAGTTATTTTCATAAAAATAAAATGATTAAATATCTAAAAAAATACAATTATAAATAGATAAATAAATGTGTGAATAAATCAATCAATAAATCAATTAATTAATATACAAATTAATAATATATATAAATGAATATATACACAAATTAATTTAAGATTTTTATATTTAATGTCTCATTTAATTTGTGATTGATTTAGTTATGGTGACAATTCAAGCATACTATTAGCTAATTATATATTTATTTATTTAAGCATTTAATTATTTATGTATTTATATATTTAGTTTCATCCCTTAAAACCCTCCATAGTAGCACGCTGTCTTTGCTTGTCTTGCAAAGATGTTCCAAATATTTCCAAATGTATGTAAAGCGTAGAGTACAGTAAAAACAGTCTAGTACAATGCTAGTAAGCTGTCATTTTCTGGCCAATTTTCAGTACTAGTTTTAGTTAGCCCTAAATCAATTTGGAGGAAATCTAAACCACAAGCAATCTGCTGAAGTTTGACTAAAACGCTCATTCTTGGTCTAAAACTAGACTAGTATATCAAGTGTTTTCTTAGACTAAAATGTTCATGGTTTTCTATGACTATAAGACAAGTGCAAAATGTCCAGAGTTTTAGTCAGCCAAAACTGACTAAAAAAACAAGAAGGATAAAGTTGACTGACTACAACTTTTGATCTCAGGACTAAGACTAAGTCTAAAAATAGCTGACAAAATTAACACAAGCACAGTGTTGGAAAGCCCCTGAACAGACATGCTATGTGTCAGCATCCCAGCACTTTCAGCATGAAGCAAGAAATGAAAGAGAGGAGAGTGTTCAGGCCACAGGATGGCAAGCTGGTGTGCTTAGGACCACCAACAGTATGGAAAAGCACTCAGCTGCAGTCACCATGGTGGTCCCGACTGGGCGCGGCGGGACTGACCTGGACATTTCTATCTGTGGTGAGTAAATTCAGCTTGCCATGCTACAGTGAAGCACCAGCTGGGTTAATTAAAGGAGAGCAGGAGATCCAAACATTTTATTGGGTTTCTAGTGAATATAGGTCATACAGTGCAATGAGAAGTGAGAAGGCTGCAAGTCCGATGCAATAGGACAAAGGTTAACAACATGTAAGATAGTTTTCACTGTTAACTAATAACATACCCACAGCAGCAACAATTTTTTTATGTTTTTATTATTCTGCCATTTTCTTTTTGTATAAAAATTAAGATTTGAACTGAACTGCAAATCACATTCAAAATATAGACCCCCAAAAAGACCCAAGGATCTCCAAGAATTCTACAGAACACCTGTACACAATTTTTTGTCAAATTATGTGAAAATGAAAGTTACACAAGTAAACAAAAATATGTCATATATCGTCTCCAAGAGAAGTTTGTTCTCTACTATGTTCTGCATTCGGTGCGGACATGAATTATGGACACCATAAACTGATAATGAAATGCTGCGGTGGAATACGTAGACTTGTAAAGGATGGATGCACTCTTCACTTATTTACAGAACTGCGTCATTGTCCTCAGTCCAGAGCAAGCAAACATTTGTTCAACCTGTAATCTTTAGGTTTACATTTGCGCAAAACAAGTTTGTTGCCAGTAGATACATTAGATGAGATATTTAGACAGTGCTTATTCTCAATCTATTAAAAGATTTGTGTTCTAAAATCAAACATCAGTTTGAAAATAAATGTTCTTGACAAACTAATGACTACACCCCCCCCCATAATGACCTGAAAAGAAATATACAAGTCTTTTAAATAAAATTACACAAGAGTAATAAATAAGAGCCATGGTTATGGTAAATACATTTGATGATACTATTCAATTCTGTAACATTTCTATTCAGCATTTTCCCTCAGGCTGTGAGGCTCCTTAATTCATCCTCAGCACTCCACAATGTAAAACTGTTTTATTTCTATGACTTATCATTTAATCACCAATATAATTTATGAATATAATGTTTGCCTTTGTGAGTAGCATAAAGGGAACAACATCTCATTGTAAAAACCTGTTTTAAAACGAATAAATCTACCTTGTACCTTGTAAATGTATCCTCTATATAGGCCCTATAGCATAAGCCTGATAGAAGCTCAAGTTGATCTTGTGCATAAATGAAAGTATATTTAAATAAATAAATACAATTCTAAACAGATTTTAATTATTAATAAATGTGTGAATTAATGAATATGTTAATAAATTAATATAGTTATATAGAAGATCGAAGCTCACGTGGATCTTGTCCCTGAGTTTCACTGTTATCTCCTTCACAAAGGGAGGTTTACAAAGTCACAGCCAACAGCAACATGACTCCAGATGTTGGTCGCTCTGGGACAAAAATGCAGTCAGACTGAGGAGGCGTAGCGCAAATCATCATCATCATTAGCAGAAGATCACTGACATGGAAAAGTTCATTAACCTGTGTACTTCAACACAACCATCGGTTTCAGCCTGCATTTATGCAGCCATGGCATTTGGATGTGTCTGGATCTGCCTGGATCAAAGTTCATTAGGGATGAACTTTGACACTCATCACATTACTGCTTCCCTGTGGGCAGCTACAAAAAAGCTATTTTTCCATATTGCCAAGCGGTGTATGCAGCATTAGTCTCTGCTCGAAAAACATTCGTTTCCAGGGCCTTGCTTATGCTAAAGGTGCACCCTAAAGATTAACCACACCTCAGCCAGTTCTGAATGCACTGTGGGTTCATTGGCACGATAAAGGGCCTGCAAATGTTCAGGAATCACTGTGCTACATGAGACTTTTCTCTTCCCATCAGACACACAACTGTCCAGACACGTCTTACATAGACAAAACTAAACTGCAGGAGTTGAGGATAAAGCTTGATGTCAATAGGCAACAGGTGTGAAAGTAAATACTGCTCAACTCGCTGGAGACATTTGAATTATTTGGTTATATAAAGTGTTGAATACAATCTTTGTAACAGAACTGGGTGCTTCACACTGTTGTATGTTGTATTCAGGGGTTTAACAACTCATTAAAATTCAAGTTCAAAGCCAAACTTTCAGGTTTCGTCTTGTACATTTTTGCAGCCATGGTATTCGCATTTGTTGTATCCAGCGGCCCAGTGCGCGTGCCCACACGCGCATGCGTCCCTGCATAGAGAGATAAGGGGGGAACGCGCTGTAGCAGACACAACGCCTTCCAGTAAACCGCTATATCTGCCTGCAGACTTCATGCCTGTCAGACCGACAGTAAAAGACCCTGCGCGGGGTTTGTTTCCGCTACATTGTTTGGAGGGATGAGCTTTGGTGCTCACGCCACATCACTGCTTCCACTCGTGTGTGCGAGCTGCAGGCAGACGCATATTTCTAGTTTTCCCACGCAGCGATTCTCCCCAAAAGCAACGTGAAATTGGTTGCAACGTCGTTGTACAGTACAACAGGCTCGTTCCACGGATTAAACCTCGTCTTTCGGGCAGCACTGCTGGTAAGTGAGACCGTTCAAACCCCTTTCGAGCCAAAGCAGGAACAGCGCGCGCGCGCGCGTGTGTGTGTGTGTGTGTGTTAGGAGTTTTGTTGTAGGGAGGCACAGGACAGCTCTGATCTGTTGGAACTGGCCTCATTGGATCACAAGATCTCAAATTTGATTTGGCTTGAACGAGTCTCGATTTGTATATTTGCCTAAGTGTGACATATTTCTTTCCATCTCGTTTGGGTGGATGGATGGATGGAGTGTAGATTGGGATGGAAACTACTTGGTTGACATATATTCTTGAATCTATTCAACCACAGGCAGTTATTCTGTTCCCTGTGATCAGTGGCATTGGATCTAACTTGAAGTGGAATTTAAGTCACATCCTGGAACTGAAGCATGAGCCTCCTGGTTTTATTCCTCCACAACTCTAATAACCAGGAAGCCATACACTGGGGCATATTTTTGGCCAATTCTGGTAGTTCAGAGGTAAAGGAGCTGCATTGGCATTGTTGCATTATTAACATAGAAACTCTTGTCAGCAAGACTTGTAAGTTATTTTTGACGCAACCCCTGATGTTGCAAGTCATGGGGCTTTGTTGTATTTTTATTTTATTTTTTCACATGCCAAAGTGAAGCTAACTGGGTGCCAGAGCGTGCCCAGGGCAGACTCCGCTGTGAAGCACTCCTCCTTGAATCAGTCGGTCGGTTGCAGTCTGGCTGAAAACAAGTTAGGATGTGTTGAACACACATCTGCCCTCTAAACATTCATTTTAGGTCAATTCAGTCAAACTCGTGTACGCTTGTTTCTGCAGAAATCGAAGCAAAGATCCACCTGTGTGTTTTTAATTTAGCAGCGACAAGAAGAACATATTAGAATAACTAAGAATAGATATTATGAACAGGGGTTTCACTTGTCACGTATATCTGTCAGCCTTATGCTGCATGTAACAAGCTCCTTAAGTGGTGCACCAAACAGAGTTCATTTAATCTAAAGAAGAGCACAAACTGCTTTAAACTGTAAGGCAAATTGAAAAAGACATATTACTGATGCAAATCAGCCTAATGGCGTTGTACGTCACCCTTCCAATAAAGTCATCTTAGGTGATCAGATCCTTGTTCCTGTCGGGTCCTGACTGCGTCACTGATCTTTACAGCAAGTCACTGTCCCACCATAAAACACGATCAGTTGTAAACTGGTGGATAGTGCGGAGTGGACAGCAAAATTGGTCAAACTTGGTCGTGGGAGGACATTTGGGTAAACTAGCCGGCCCGTGTTGAGGTCTGTCATCACAGCATAGGGTACAGAAATATACCCAAACTACCCAAACTGGGTACAGAAACTTGAACTGCAGTTGTTTCAAACAATGATGTGGGGTTAGGGAGAATTATGGATTGCTGATCCATTGCCACCATTACATTTCATTTTTTGATTTAGATTTTTTTTTTTCTGTCTTGTTTCTTGTTAGTGTGCTGGGTACTGTAGAATTTCAGTTTGGTTGGCGCAACTCTTGACTGTAAATGTCTCAGGATGATCTTATGAACCTTGATGTCATCTTTTTGGAAAAAAAAAAAGATATTCACTTTACACCAGATTGCAAAACATGATTGAATCAACAGTGAAATACTGTCAGGCAGTACATTGATGCCTCACATTGAAACCAAATTGAAAGGGCTTGTTTAAGGTTGACTACACATCAGGTTTTGGGTGCTGCTGATCAATACTGAATCACCCATTATTTAAAAGGAATCCTATGGCTGCATTTGAGTTGATTTGATATATTGAAACCATGTTACACTAAATAACTATATGAAACCAGACCTTTTCATGTCATTTTCTTTATTCATATGACGTTTTGTGCAACATGATATTGTTTTCTACATGCTTTCATTTAAAAGAAAAGCTAACTCATAAACATTTCCAAAAATTACGACAGTAGGATCCATTTAATTAACACAATGTTTTCTAACAGACTGTGTGAATATTTGGGATATTTCTGAAGCTATAGTTATAGATCACATATCATATCACACCATGAGCATAATAACAACATACACTATTAATGTGATCACCTGTGTGTGTGATTTCACACACAGCAATGATTTTTAATCTGAAGTTGATCCTGACCTCTTTGTCTCTTTGTTCTCCATTGCACTCCTTCCCTTCTCTGAAGCACCTTCAGCAGGTCAGCTGCGATACCTTTTTGTGTTGCAGTGCAGTCCTGAGAGGGCAAACATGACAGAGACAAACAGATTTTAAGATGAGTGCAGAAGACATAAAACATGATATTAGTGAACTTCGCGAACTCAAGGGGAAGACGTAACATTTGTAGATATGAAAACATTCCCATCCTAATTCTATATGATCTTTTATACACTTTATTTATTTCCAGGTTACTTTTTTTAGGTTTTTTTTTTATATACATCTTAAGGGCCAGGACAGTTTAATATAGTATTTAAAACAAATCATCAAGCTGACCATTTGTAGTTGTGGGAATACCAGAAAACTTCACTTGTAGCCCACCTTAGAAAGGATGAAAGCTGAAGGTTACGTCATTATATTTGACTTTTACTAAAAAAAAACCGTCCTTCATTGGACCCTTAAGGGCTAAAGGCATTGAAAATATTTAAGGAATGGACACATATTCGGACTTTATGACTGCTTCACAGGTAGTGAGTCACCACTTTTTCCGGTCTCTTTGTGCTCATAGTTTCTGTAAAATGAACTGAACGATTGAATCACGGAGACTCTAACCAATCGAACAGTGTGTAGCATGTCCTTTAGGCTTATCAATAAAAATTTGCACGATCTAAGCAGCTTTGAACTAGCTCAAGTGGGCTTTAAGAGGTTTTATAGCCTACACCCAAAGAACTTCTATAAAACCCAGACCCGGTGTGTAATTGAGATTCGGATTTTGGTCAGTAGAGCCTTGTGATAAAATTGTATGCGAGCTATGTAAGCTACAGTTAGCCTCCCATTCCAGCAGCAGCAATCCAAGGGCACATCTCGACGATATGCATCCAAATGAGCATGGCCTGATGTCCGGAATTCCACCCAAACATTTTTTGTTTATTTTGTAATGTGTAGGTATGTAGATCTTCTTAAAAGACATGTTTATGTTGAAACAAATATACCTATAAGTAGTTATGTCTCTTGTTGTATTGGTTTGCTATCCCATGGACATAATGTGCAAAAAATGATATTAGAATAGTTCAAACCTATGTGATATTTTTTAGAATGAATAATCGAACATCATTTATGGCCAATTTTGGCAGCACTATCATACACCTAGATTACATGTAAGCCTACTAACTAAGGGTGTCAAAAGTATTGATACTTTTTCGAAGCATGCTTAAAGCAATATGATCTACCTTAATTATACATTTGATAGTACCAAAGCTATAAAAAAAGCAAATAAATCTACAATCAGATTTTCAACCCAAGGCTGCACAGATGAAACACAGGGAAGAAAATAACCTGGTCCTCAATGTGTGTTCAGTGACATTTTCTGTACTGTTGTTAATAATAATTTAAAAACAAGGGGGGAAAAAAAAGTTGATCCTATTAGTGTGCCAAGGACTTTTTTCTTTTTGCCATGGTATTGAAAGAGGTAACCAGTATTGTGTTTTATTTATTAATTTTTTTATACTAGTATTAAATCGAAGTTTAAAATGATGGCATCGTGACAACCTTACAACTAACTGATTCAGTTGCTCGATAATAGTAACGTTCTTGAGAAAGCTAAAGTTATCAACGCTCCCTAGTTATGTTCGGTCTTCATAATAATAAGCCAACAGCGAGATATATCTCGGTAGCAAGGCCAGCGTAAACTGTGACGTTCAATGCCTCAGACACCCGACCTTCCTCTCGCTCCTCTCCCACCTGACGCCTCTCCTGAAGCCCCCGCATCTCTGTCAGCCCCCGGCGCCAGAGTCCTGGTCGGGGCCGCTGTAAATCACCTCGGTACTGTATTCCCTGTTGTCAAACTGGCCTCCGTTGGTCTCTGAGGCTGTGTTCGGTCCAGGTCTGTCTGTGTTCGCTGGGAGGTTGCTGATCCCAGTTCCGTTGCCCTCTCGCCCGACCGTTTTGGGTGCTCAGGACCACTAAGTTAGCAGCAGTTATGACCTGATATGATGCCCCCTATTGATTTGACGTATGAATTTGATAGGTGGAGAGAAGTCTTGATTCTTACATATTGCCCCTTTAACCTGCAATGCATTGGTGGATAAGAGAAATATGATTTGTCCTAAAAGGAGAAATACATTTCATAAAAAATGTCATTGAAAGCATTCAATTCACTTTCTCATACACGTAGACACCCTGTTACACTAATTTGATGGTTTTAAACAAACAGAAAATACTGTTTGTGTTCCTTGAAAATCCTTGGTTTTTTGTTTTTTTTTCAGTGACGCTGTAAGTCAGTCGGAGTTGGGGCTGCTGAGAGAAACTTTCTATTTAATGACGCCATACAAACTGTGCGACATACACGGTTTTTGCATTCATTTGAATAACAGCTGTTCACCGAGACACAGGTCTGTAGCCTAGTTCACACACATCAATCAGATTATTATAGTTATATCAGGCCTCACGATCAAAGGTTCAGTTTTTGTTTTTTTTTCCACTTCTGCCCATATGAATGACCCCCCTCTCTCTCTCTCTCTCTCTCTCTCTGGATAGGGACTACAGTACGTTTACACATTATTACATGAATCCTCTGCTAAACCTAAAAAAATTAGAGCAAGCTCTAGTTACCAGATGTATTTCATATCTCTAACCAAACCCCACATTCAATGTGCCCTGGCATCTTTGGTTACTCTGACTCCCGAAAACACCTCGATGTGTTCGCGTGTGACAGCCCTGTATTTCTTTGGTTGCAAATTAGGTTGTTTCTTTATTGTAGATAAATATTAATGATAAAAAAACAAAGTCAGACCTCTTTCCTACCACAAATACTAGTGCACAACGCATATATATTCCAGTAAAAAAGGAGAAAGTCTAGCCACATAAGTTTAACTGATGGTTTTTATTATGCCTGATTTTAGGGGGTGCTGCAGCACCCTCAGCACCCCTACTTCCCACGCCCATGCTTCCTTTCGTGATGTGTCTTGCAAGATAAAACCTTATAATTCCAAGCAGAAAACGGGTGCGTAGGATTATTATGTTCTATGGGAATTCGACCTGTTCCAAAAAAACAAAGATTTACAAATTTGATAGGATTTTGATATTGTGCATTTAGAATATATTTAGGGTGTCGGTCATTTTCATGTATGAAAGAGACTTGTCCACATATCATTTTTGTTATTTGGACTTCCAAGATGTGTCTCATGTCCTCTAAGTGTGCAGGTTAGTTTGACCTTCGGTGTGCAGAGACCTTAAATCAAAAGCATCCTCCAGTGCTGGAATTTAAGTACATTTACTCAAGTTTGGTACTAAAGTAGACATTTGAGATACTTGTGTTTTCTTTTCATGCCACTTTCTACTTCCACTCCACTACATTTTAGAGGGAAATATTAGACTGTCTAATCCACTAAAATTTATATATATATATAATGCGGATCTGTGTGTCTGTTTGCACTGACAGGGACTCCAGTCTGCAGTGTAGTTCATACACTTCACTGCTAAACCACAGAACAGTAGAGTATCCTTAGGCTTTTTAAGTTTTAATAACATGTCAACCCTTCTGCCCATGTTCGCACGCTCCCTCCCTCTCGCACTCGTCCACATGAGCTCTCTCTTTCCGTCACACTTTTTTTTTTTTTTTTTTCCTTTGATGGTTTCAGTGCCGCTACCTCCCCGCATCCATGGCAGCATAGGCATTCATTGTTAATTTAACTTTGCAATGTGTGTGTTCTCTGCACTCCATGTACTGAGCTTGAAATCTGTGTCTGTTCATGTGGGTTAACTGCACCGTCGCTGTTATCTGGGGTTCACCTGTGCATATTAATGCAGCAGAGAACAGCAACACCCCAGTCCACATATTTCAAAATATATGAGTGCGTGTGTACATAGCATGAACAGAGACGTGGTGGTGTTAATTTGCCCAAAACGTCTCGCGTCGTGTCTCTCCTCCTGATTTGAAGTTGATGAAAACCGTGTTACTGTTGTTCCCCCATCGCAAATGAAACCGCTACTGACGGCGTTCTGGTCCAATGGCGTTGGGGGGGGGGGGACCCATCATTTTTAGACATGTCCCTGTTTCCCGGGTCATGTTATTAACCAAACAGCACTTAATAGTGGTTCTTAACATGAAGAAGAGGAAACCTCTGAATTTACATCATTAATTAAATGGAAAACGCTATGATAAGTGAATAAAGGTATTGTGATTTGAAGCTGAGATCCCATTAAATGTAGATTTGATTTTATTATTATTTTGTTCACTTTCGCTTCTCATATTTTGGACTTTTTGTGGCCCTACACCCAGATTAAACCTCCCAAGCACTGCACACCATTGCAAGGTCAACACTAAGAAACAAACGAGGCTCGCTGTTAGTGCTCGCGCCTTTATGAAACAGCCTGCCAGCGGAAATAAAGTCACTGTCTTCTTGACGAAAATCTCATCTAAAAGCACACTTTCATACAGTATCATTTTATGCTATGTTGTATCTTCTGCAGTATCTCTGTATTTCTGTTGTTTGTGTACCACCGTTGTAACCACGGAAACAAAGAGAGTTAAACATCCATCAGCTTTTTTTTACTGCACCTTATCATTGTGATACGATGTCACCTTCCTTATTCTTTGGATATAAATAGAGATAATCAAAAAAGAACTACCTGTAGATGCGACGCAATGTGGAGTCGATTGCTAATGGGAAGGAGTATACAGCCCAAAGATACAGTATGTAATCTTGGTTCAATATGTTAGTGTGGGAACAGTCTGAGATGACTAAATGGAAATGGTCAGCTGCTGCCAAAATACAACAGAGAAAATGGTCTCTTCCATAGAGCTAATTACGACCAGATTGATTTCCAAAGTAGTGAGTAGGACGAAGTCACCAAAGGAGTGTTCATTCCTGGAACTGTCGATACACAAACACACACGCGCGCGCACACACACACACACACACACACACACAGAGAATACTACCTAGTTAGATTACTTATTTCATCTGTTTTCAATGTTGTTTCCACCATATTTCCAAATATCCCAAAACAAATAGCCTAAGACCTACAATTCATTTAAGCCATCAGACTTGACCACCGTTATGAATCAAGTGCTGCTGGCTAAGAAAGCTTGACTATTCAGGCTTTGATTTGATTGGTCCACATGTAGTCTTGCAAACATGTTTTTGTAAAGCTTTGGTGGAGTTGCTGTTGTGAAACATTTAACTCTGTGCTTCCCTATGTTCCAAGGCAATCATCTTTTAGCTATCTTGAGCAATAGAGGACAACCCTGATACTGTAACTAATTTAAAAAAATAAAATAAAAATGTGATGACTTTTTGTGTCTGCATAGCAATATATTGTAGTTGTCAGACAACTGTTGTTTGAAATTTGAAACATATCTCCTCTTGAAACAAACAAAATAATATAGAAGAGGGGAAAAAAAAAAAAGACTTACCTAAATATATAATGGCAAGTGGATAACAAAAGACACAGGATGTGTGGAAAGCAACAAGAAGCAGCATCAATTATGAGGCAATAATAAGTTACAGCAGGACTAACCATGAAAGTGGAAATGAGGATTTGTCTGTCTTAGTGTGTTACATCATTTGTGAAATCTGGGAATGAGGAAGTTGACAAAGAGGCATATTGGAGAAAAGCCACATCCCAGGATCAAAATTCACCACAACCCGCCACAAAAAAGCCCTGCAGGGAATCACCACGTTTCATCTACTGTACGTTCTACACAAGGCCGCTTCACATGCAGATGCTTTTAGGAAGCAAACAGGGTTGATTATAGCCAGCAATTTCTTTTCTCCATAAAAGCGGTCAAAATGTTACAAATGGGCACCAGATTTAGCTCTTTTCACTGGATTAAATTCTGGCATGATGTGTTTTTAGAGTAGATGTTCTATTGTGAGCTGAACGCGCATATATGTTTGCCACTCAAAATGACTACGTGATACAAACATTAGATCGGTAATATTGATTAATATGAATGTAATAATGATTGTTTGTTTACATTATTACTCAAAACTACTAGAACACAATGCTACCTTTAAAAACAGAGCTCATATATTAATACCACCCAAGTATCTTGACCTAAATATTTATCTGCAATAATAAGCTTGATTAGGGACAACATTAGAATATGTTTCTATTAATGCTAAGTACCTATAGTGTTAGCCTTGTCAGCCCTCACCTTCCTTGGGAAGGAAGGTGCTTTAACCAATAAATTACTGACCAGATTTTCCCAGGGAGTGCTTTTGCTGGATTTTCTTTCACTTTCACTGCCTGACTCATCTTTAATCAGTACAGTGTGTGAGTGAGTAGGCTTTTTAAGTGGCCTGTCTCTCTTGTGATCCATGTTTAGACTTTCAGCAGTGCTTCAAGAACGTCTTGCGGTGAAGGGCATTTCTGACAGGGCTAAATCTTACTCTGCTGTTGCTCCCTCGCATTTTGAGCACATTAGACAGCGTCAGCCGGCCAGCCTGCCACACGGCATCACACAGCGCAGCGCTTGACCCCCTCTGCTCAGCCAGCCAGCCCCCCCCCCCACACACACACACACACACACCACACACTGTATCACACACAGCCAGCTATTGTGCAGCTCTGATCTTGTGTTGCCTGTGGTGTGTGTGAGAGGCGGTCCTGTGCGTCACGCTCCTGGGAGCTACAGTATGTCCAGCTGTTGTAACTCCCTCTTGTTGAGGAAGGTGGCGGTGAGGAGGCTGGAGGTGATAGGTAGTATTTTATACCGGATGTTGATGCGAATAGAGGGGCTATAGGGCTATATGTAGGGCTGCAACAAATTGTTTTCATTAGTGATTAATCTGTCAGTTATTTTGCGTATAATCAATTTACTTGTCTATAAAATGTCAGAAAAATGCCCATCACAACCTCCAGATTTTATCCTAACAGTCCAAATCCCAGACATAAGCCAGCAAATCTTCACATTTTAGAAGCTGGAACCATCAATGTTTTCTTGATAGATAACTTAATGAAATAATCAATTATCAAAATTGTTGTTGTTTAATCTCTTTTGTTCAGTTCTGATTAATACATAATAATCATTTCAGCATTAGCTATATGCTATTAAATGAAGAGTAGAAGAAGATCAGGCCGTATCCAAGACTGTATTTAAGGATGACATGTCTGTATTTCAACATGTATCATTCAGTACTGCATTTGTTGTCAGGCTGCATCCTTCCCAGAACCCTCGCTACCATCTGTGGTTCCTTTTTTTTACAAAAATCTCTGTCCTGCATGTATGCAGTTTCCTGTTTTCATGTTATTTCCTGTTAAGAGCTACAATTTTATTGTAGTTCCCTAATCAAGTGGAAAGACAAGTAGAAACGAATCACAAGTAAATTGCACAGATATTCTCCGGTTACTTTCATATGTCAGATTATTTTTTGGCTCTCATTACAGGGAGAAGCCCAGGCTCCTTACATCTGTACCACTGAGGATTTCATCTTTGGAAATGAAAGAGGGAAAAGGTAAGATGCTCTGTAGTAATGTTGTAGGTTTTCTTGTTCATGTAATTGGTGGCCGCACGGTTCCCTGAGAAGCTCATTCACATTTTTGACCTATTCCAATTTTCCAAATCCCAAAGAGACACATTTGGATAGTTTGTTTTTTTCTGACCCACCGTGCAAAACCCCAAAGATATTCCGTTTACAATGACATTAGACTGAGAAAAGCAGCATATTCTCACATCAGAGAAGCTAGCAGCAAATGTTTTTTGCATTTATTCTGAGTAAATGCCATGAAAAATTAAAAGTTTGCTCCTCCACATTCTTAAGTGTATGTTTACATTTCCTAAACAATAACTAAAGAAACCAACAACCTAGCTGTATATCTGCCTCAGGATGAAAACACACCTCATGTGTAAACAAACAAAGCAGAGGGGCGTGAGTGTCCACATTTTGTGGAGTAAAATCTGCAGGACATCCCTGTGCTGGTGTTAATCAATCGCGTGGTTTCCTCTCCTTCGCTGTCTCCAAGTTTGGGCGTGCATGATTTACTGGTAGATTTACAGCAGTATTACATTACCGTTGTTGCAATGTAGCAAGCATATGTGCACACATGCACATCTCAAAATAGACATTCAGCTGTGCAATCCTGCAGTTTGCTATTGATTTTCAGTGATGTGCTGGCACTGAAGCGGTGTCTGGCATGTTCAGTACAACCATTGGTCGTATGGATGGCTCTGGCCTCAGGAAGAGTGCGGATAAGATGTGCATTGTGCATTAAATAGTCAGATGTAGCGTTAAATACCTTTTTAATCTGATATAAACTGTAATCTGAACTCTGCGTAGCACAGTTGAACCAAGCACACAGTGCTGAAGCTGATGTGATGCTTTGGGATTGTAAATGTCCCTCAGTTCAGATCCTCCTAACCTTATTGGCCTTCATCTGCTGCCCTTCTCTCTTTCAGCTTCTATCTCTGCTTTTCTCTTATTCTGTCTTTTTTTTTTTTTTTTACCTCTGTGTCTCTGTCCTTATCTTTTCTGTTCTTTTTTGCTTCCTTGCATCCATTTGTTCTCTGCCACTCCCATTTACTGCAACCTCATCTGAACCAAAGCCTAGTCGATACAGTTTATTTATATGTGTGTTGGTGTGGATGCGTGGGATGTGCAGTATGACTCAATTAACCGTAGTGTATTTCATTCTACTGTGGTTTATCTTTCACTTCATCTTCTCAGTAGGGGAGGATGGAAATTATAAAGCAGTTTAAAGGAGGTGCTAATACATGTGGTCTGTCTTCTTTCCGTACCCGTCACCAGGATGACGTCATGCACTATGTAGACATGAGAAGACCAAGGAGCACGTGAAGATGTCCCAGAAGGCAACTAAAAGTAAGCTCTTTTGCTGTAAGTGGTAGAGGTCACCTGCGCATGAAAGATGTCTTCTTTCTTTATCAAATTTTGTTAGCGCTTTGTTCTGATTTGCTGTGGGCATACGGCCGATTACGTGAATGGGATTAAGGACCAAAATGCACCCTGTCAAAGATTAATGATCAGATCTATAACATTATTATCACAGTTCTTTTTCATTAGAATGATACTGCGTGTCAACATACTGTATTCAGCAATGACCTCCACCATCCACACAACATTTAGTCACTCCAGATGTTGCCTACTGTAAATTCTCATGGGAAGACACAAAGCTGGCTTTTTAAACTTTTTTTCTTTAGATGTAAAGTTTTTCCTTATTCGAATCGAGTTTCCAGCGACAGAGTGTAGATTTTAAAGCCCTTTGAGGCAAATTTTGATTTGTGATATTGGACTATATAAATAAAATTGAATTGAATAGAAGCGCCCTTGCCGTTTTATCACAGACAAAGACACTTTGCAATGATTAATTTTCAGCAAGCGCTACACAGCAGTTGTATTCAAGGTTGCTGTATTTTGGGGCTTGCTAGCTTTTGCCTTAAAGGAAGTTGAACAATTTTTTTTTCTTGTCATCGGTGTGAGGTTGCTAGGCAACCGTCATTGCCTTGGCAAGAAATAGCCCCACATATAACCTCTTGTAACACTGCAATTTGTTGTTTTTTAGACTTGAATTTTTGTTTGCTGGCTGTAGCTTCGTGTTTAGCATACACAAATGAGAGTGGTGGCAATCTTCTCATCGCACTCCTTGAAAGAAAGCTAACACGCGTATTTCCCAAAATGTTTTAAGTATCCAATATTATTACTTTGGATCTGTATGTAACGTCTTAAACTGTGACGCCTCTCTCCCCGCCCCGCTGCTGATGGACATGTTGAAGAGAAGCTTAAAATATTTCATCACACAGATAGAAATTCATGGAGGTATCTGCCCTTCTCATACTGACCTGTCAAAATTCAAAAGCATGCCACTGATGTTCAGCTTTATACATGGCACTCTTGTCTACACATGGTGCTATTGTCCCAGGACAGAAACTCAGAGATTGCAGTATGCATAAATGGAAAATTAATGGAGAAGGTGAGTGTGTTTCAACAGGGTTTATCCAAAACTCAGTCACTCGTTTTTGGTCAAAATCAAATCAAGCGCACAGAACTCATGATTACCGTGCATATTATTAAGATTTCACTCGA
>CM022478.1:21865064-21937442 GCA_011952105.1 Coreoperca whiteheadi | reverse complement strand
CTCCCTCCCTCCCTCACATGTCTCCCTCTCCTCTCAGAAGCTAATCGTTCAATACATGCCTGAGACTTTGACGTCATCAGGCTTTTTCTGTCATAGTAACACCGTTAGACTCCGTTAAAGCCTGTCGAGACTTACGTTTCCAAAGTGCAAACTAATCATTTAACCAAACAAGCGCTCAGTCTGTGCTACTGTGTTATATTATTTGGTCAAGGAATGAGTTATGTTGTGTTTTTTAGAAGTTGTGTCAAGAATTTGTTAAAAGAAATATATAGCACATATCGAATTTTACGCCCTGAACACTCTAGTGTGAGTTGTCCTATTTGCAGTTAACTTTTAAAAAGTGTTGTGTTTTTTTCGTTTACTGTATCATTAGGACACGAGTATAATTAAACAGCCTGGTTGCTGATTTAATATTATACACCCACTTAGGCTCTCTGTTGCTGTGATTAAACAAAAACCTCCTATATTTCTGCATGAATGCTTGCAAAAAATGGAAATTCTTAATAAAACAAAACTGAAAAGTCGTGTCTCTGCCTCAGGTTGAATGATGCCCCGGTGAGAGGCTATGAGGAGGACGTGGGGAACAAGACCACCATGAGGTTCTTCTACCCTGAGTCAGCCTCTTACAACCCTGGACTGCACAACGAGCCCGGCACGCTAATGGTCCTGGTGCCTTTCAAGCAGCAAGATCTACGGTGGCTCAAAGAGATCCTCTATAATGAGAAGAGGGTACAGGATATGTGTGAGAATGCACTCTCTCTCACACACACACACACACATGCACTCTCCATCTCACTCTGTCTCACTTTCATTCTCTCCCTCTGCCTCATATATAAACACACTACTTTTAGCTTCTTTTCCAGCCCTTGCCAGCCATCCATATCAGCAATAACTACTTAAAAGGTTTGACTTCAGTGATGCCAGTGCCCTTTAGAGTTAAATGTAGTTTCCATCGCAGACATCCTTCACTCCGTTGCTCCCGGCACCTCCCGGCCTCCTACTGCTAATAGTTGCAGGGTCATTACCTGCTAATTTGCACATCGATTTAGTTGCCTCAAGACATAAAGGAGTCACGCATTCAACTGCAACTCTGTTTGCGTAAATGAACTCAGTGGGTCAGCAATCTTTAACTCTCATCCTGTCCGCTTTGTTCCTTTTTTAATGTTACAACATACTCTGTCTTATCTTTCTCTGTGTTTATGTGTGCATTCCAGGTCAGGAAAGGCTTTTGGAAGCCCCCTCCCCAAATCTGGTTGGGTGATGTCAGTAAAATCCGAGTGCTGGACCCACACTTTCTGCACCAGACTGCAGACCGACTGCTCCGGATCCCTCTGAACCCCAAGAGTAAACAGGTGAGAGATCACTTACGCTTTACTGTTTTGAGAATCGTGAAGCTGCAGGCATGGAGATCTTCATTTTGGAACAAGAAGAACCACATTGTTCCCCCGTCCTTATTCAAACCAGTCAAACCTCAAACCTCTAGCTCATTAATATTAACCATTTCTGGCATCCTCAACTGAATTTGCACTACTTTCCACATGAATGTTAACAAGGTCTGGATGGAGCATCCACTGATTAGCCACAGCTTCTTCAGTGATATGTCTTGAGTGCTGTGATAAACAGTTTACTGGAAGAGGCATTTCTCCTGAAATGTAGCTGGGTCAATAGCCATTTTGTGGGTCCAATTACTGCAAAACATGATGAAGATTAGCTTCTGCTTGGCATTTTGGCATCCCATTACAAGATAAGCTCCTCATGTCTTCTAGGCTGCACAGTGAATCCTTGGGAAATAATTGGCTTTTGAAGGAAAGCCAAAAATATTGTATAAATTTCAACCAGATGCTTTGCCTGATATTAGACAGTATTGTCAACTCGTTACACTCCATTTCCATCTTCAGTCTGACATTGCCTGCACTCTAACCAATTTCCATGGGGGAGGGGGATCTGATTTTCCAATCTAACCAATCACTAGAGAACGTAGTCGCCGGAATCTTAAGTCGACACTGATAGCCATGCTAACATACTGGTTTTGCGGGGTTTTTTAGAGTGGAGTAGAGCAAAGTAAATACAAGCTATGATGTTGTGCTGCTATAAATTGTAGAACAGACTCAGATAGCAGTGTCTATTTTGTCTGTATCGGTCGCCATTGTTGTTATTACTCCTCCTTGGTCCCGGCGCACAGCTTGACACTTGACAACAGCTTGACAATCGCATTATTTACGCCCATGGTGCTGATTGGCTAATCGTTGGTCCCCCCACAGTGCTCATTGGATAATTGCTTTTTCAACCGAGAAACCGCTGTTTCATGTCATGATGCCAGACGAGAATCAGTCAACTCGGTGGAGTGGGCGGATTCAAAGGTCTGGACCCAGGCTACCAGATGCTCTGCTTTTAGAAAAAAAGGACAGCTCCCAGTGTTCCCTCTCCGCAAAGCTGATTAATGCTGTTTTTTCAGCAAAATGCCCAGATTTTGGGACCTTTTCTGTTTCAAGACTTGAAGGTGTAGTTGATGTTTTATTGCTTTTGGCTCAATGAAAAAAAAATATAAAAGGAAAGGAAAGACAAGGTAACTTCAACAAACAAAAGTGGAAACAGAATCATGAACTAACTCATGAAACTAGGACTGCCTGTTGATTGTGCAATGAGAAAACATGACTTTTTTTTTTTTTGCAGTTTACCATTGATCTGTTGTTGTTTCACAAATTGGACCTAAACACCCTCGTGTCAGCAATTGTATTTTGAAACACCCTGTGATTTGACTTGGGCTGACTGTATGTACGTAGAAGTAAGATTTTATTGGCCCGTTGGATCCCATCTGCCATGTGGAGCTCGGTGTGTGTTTGGTGGGGATCGTGTCTGACATGGGCCTGAGTCAAGTTTTGTTTTGGTTCTGCTTGTTCCCCTCTCCTGAGCCCTTTTTGTCAAAGAGTGAGGGGCGGAGGGGGGGGGGGGGTGTTACCCTTTTGGACTGCAGTACAAACACAACTAGCTGGTGCATGAGAAGAGTGAGCAGTGGGAAGGCAGCGATCCTACAGATGATCAGCGGGCTCACCCGACAGGAGCTCTACACCATCTGCACAGACTGTATGGAGAGGGCCAGGGGGAGAGGATGGTGGGCAGGAGGAGGAGGAACATGGAGGGATGTAGCGATATGAGAGAGAGAGAGAGAGAGACGGTTATATTTTGCTTCTATATATATATTGTAGGAAGGCCTGTAAAAAGTGCATTTACATAGTAAGTATCACGATTGTTGGTGGTAGAGAGATGACAGGAAACAAGGTAAAAGAGATGAAAAAACATGCAACAAATGTCTCAGGCTGGATTTGAACTAGGGATGTTGCACTTAAACCCCTCGGCCATGGGGACGTTTAGGGTGATCGCTGTATCAAATGCTGTACTAAGGTTAAAAAAACGCCCCACCAGAATGTTTGTTCTTCTTTCGTTTTTTTTTTTTTTCTGGTATCCAAGTCTGATATTTTTATATCACCTTTGAGCAAAACAATGGAACAATGTCACTTGTGCTTGGCCTCTGTGCTAAGTGCCGTCTTAAATAAACCAAAAAAAACAAACAAAGAACACTAATACTTTGAATACGTTTTTTTGCTGAAGGTAAACCACTTTCTACATAGTTCACAAAAACATGAAGTGGGGAATTGACGTTATTAGCAAGAATGTCTGCCGTCAGAGGCCGGATGTGACTAAGCTGCTGTTTTAAAAAGGAAGTTTACAGGGTGAGGCATGCTAATGTGCAGTAACTCTTCTGTCAAGCAATCAAGACCTTTAGGGTAGAGATAGTGCTGTGTAAGAGAAGATACCACAGTTTTGAACAAATTAGCAGTGAGTGCGTTAGAGCAGTAAAGTATATTCTGTTTTGACAATATATTTTACCTTTTGTTGGTTACATTACATTTAGATAAGGAAACCTCAGTGTCAACAGATGGCTGAGGGTTTAGTAAGTAGTTGAAAATAAAATGTGAGAATTATCTTTGTTTGAGATAAAATTGGAATAATTCGAATAGGTCTCCTTGGCAAGTCTTATCCCACTTTTGCAAATTTCACAAAGTTTGTTTTTAAAATGTTGAGGTTGTTTTGTTTTTGTTTTTTTCTAGAAGCTCACATGACATTACATGTTTTACTTTACATAACATTCATTTGGCAGATACTTTGTTTCAAAGCAACCATGCGTTCAACCTCTGTAGGTGCAGGAGCTTAGATGTCATCAGACTTTGTCGGAGTGTTGTGAGGTTCACAACGATTAATGCTTGAGTCATTGGATGGTATTCTGTGCAGTCTTTTTAAAAATAAATAAATAAATAAAAGGCTTGTGGTGATGAACTGCAAATAAAGGGCCAGGGCAGCAGTTTCTATTGCCCTCTAGTACCATCTAGTGGTTAAATGAGAGGCTGCAGTTAAGTAGTACTATTCTGCCACACTCAACTCTAACTACACAACAGATGCACTATTAGCATTTTTACATAAATTCTCATAAATTCATAACCTCTTTTATTTGTCTAGCAAAGGTCATGTTGAGTGCATGTAGATTTTAGCATCCCTTTACACCATACTACTGAAACACTTTAATCCAAGAGCTGCTTTATCCGCCTGTAGTTTTCAATTCGTTAAAGCCCCTATGAGGTACGTGATTGAGATGGCATATGTTTTTTTTTTTTTTTTTTAAAACAACAAAATCCCAGTGAAATCTGGTGCAGTTATTGTGTTACTTCAGCCCATTTCTTTGGGTATCTTTTGGTGCTATCATAATGAGTCGCGTACGTCTGAAATGTTCTGATCCTACACATAGGGGCTTTAAAAAGTTTGCCAGGAGACACAGAATTATTGCAGTGAGCTGTCATTAAGTTTTGTTTGTTACAGCCGCCAGTGCACCCTACCACGGGTATCCTCGCTGTGTTTGTTGCTCTCAACTACTGTGATGTGGTCCATATTGCTGGTTTTGGATACCCCAACTCAAAGAGCCAGAGGCACCCTATTCATTACTATGGATATGACACCATGAAATCTATGAAGGTGGGTAGCAGTCATCTACAGTACTTCAAATGTAATCTGTGGTTTAACATGCACGCTGGAAAAGCATTCATTTCTCTGAATACTGATGCTCCTCTTTCTCTCTGTTGCAGAATTCCTACCATGACCTAAATCATGAAGGAGAAGCCTTAAAAAGACTGGAGGATTCAGGAGCCATTTTGTACCTGCACCCACATTTATGATACACACACTTTTCCAGTTTGATTGAATAAAAAAAAAAAAAGACTGTATGCCAAATCGTGTTTGAATTTGGTGCGGGTCATCCCATCAAAATCAGATCCTAATGTGCCTTCTGCAGTGGGATACAGACAGACAGACATTTTCCACATACACATAGACATTTTGCTAGTGCATTAAGTCATCATTTGGGTGACATGGGTGTCACGAATCGAGCTCCTTATATTCTGCAAAACTGACAGACATCAAAAGTGATTTATCTGCTATTTAAACAACATTTCCTTCTATTTGTCAACTGCAATAAAATTGGGTAACATGGGTCATGTCAATGTTTAAAGGGTTTGTAACTTTAATGGGTTTTGAATCAAAACTTCTAAAGTTAGTTCGCTGGAAACTAAATATTAATGTGGCGATCCAGTTGTCTGTTTGTCATAGCCCAGTTTAACAAATTATATCCGATTATGTTGTTCAGAGATTTCATGCATATTGTTGAGCTGTAAAACTAATCGATCTGGAAAATTTCTTTCCGTATACGCTCACCACAGTTTAAGACTCATTTTTAATTTGATTAAGTCTGAATATTATTATTTCTGAACTCATTAGTTTCACGGTAAACAGGTGTATTCGAATCTAAGGGGATTTTTTGTGAACTTCACTTTCAACGTAATTTAGTTAAAATGAAAGGAAAGTGAATTGATTTCACACTGATTTACCCAGCTGGATTAATTTCACTTTAACTTTAGATTTCTTGGACTAAAAATACTACTTGTATTTTGCTCATGAGTTTAATTACATCAGTTGTCTTGGGTTTTTAATTTATTTAATCTTTTTCAGAAACAATCCACTGGATTTTGTTTATTGTACAGAATGAAATAAATTTTTAATTAAGAGGGAATTAATCTCATTTGATTCTCAATTAACATCCATAATTCATATTTATGTTCACATGAATTGGGCTCATGTATCTACTGTATGGAAATCCCTACACTTGCATCAGTTGACCTGAGTGAACCTGCGTTGAGCTGTTTGACATTAATTTTAATATTAGGGTTCACCAGTAGATGGCAGAGAGCCTCTATTGCATGCATCTTATACATTTGGTAAGCTACTGCACTGTGCATGGTGCAGTCATGCAGCAGCCCATCTTAAAGTGCCTGGGGTAATGGTAACAGCAAACTAGCACTAGCACATGTGTTAGGGAACACATGTACAGCGGGAAATCTGGAAGACCAGAAAATGGCACAATGCAAAAAATTGAGATTAACTAACGTACATGTGCTGCTAGCGACAGATGTTAATGATGGTTTCTACTCTCTGTACACACTTTTAGTGTTGACATGAATGCAGTTGTGCCCTTGGCATTTATGAACGCGGTTTATTCACATGCTGGTAGATCAGCTGTAACGGGGTCCAGTTCATCAACAGCAATGAGAATGACAGTAGACATTTGTTGTGCTTTCAATCACAGGGATGTACAGTACGTGCTCTACTACTACTACTAGAACAGTTACTACTAGGCTACTACAAATAATAATAATACTAGTGACAGCTTACAAAATGTGCCACATTTTCAATATTCTGGTGTGAATATATTCTTTTAAGATAAAATGTCAAGTGATGCACACAGTGCAGGGTTGTTTCTTTTGAAAAGTGATGCAGACCTTCTCCTCAAGGTCAGACTGTAAGAAAGGTACCTTTTGTACTCTAAGTGAGATGTACTGTGCCAGCATCTGCTGGTATACTAGCAGAACCTATGGCACAGCAATGAAGGGGTGTGTGTGTGTGTGTGTGTGTGTGTGTGTGTGTGTGTGTGTATGTTCTGTTCTGCCTAAATCTGTGTGTTTTGCCTGCATATTGCTGATACAGAGCGCAATCCTGTTTGGTGCAGGGTAGAGACCACAAATATACGCCTACCCTCATTCAGTTCACTAGATTGTTGGTGCTAACCGATTTTCTTGCCACTGAAATGCAATCTGACAGAGAACAAAACATCCGTTTCAGCCCATTTATATGGAATGCCATTTTATTCAATATTAAATAAATAAATAAATGAGTCAATATGGTTCAACAAATAAATAAATAGGTTTTTATTTCACTGGACTTTATTTCATAATTCCACATTTATTTATTTCATTGGACTACTATTTCATAATGCCATAGACTGCGAGATCCTATATTTATGAATCATTAGGTAATGATTAGTTCATGAATGTCTGTGAATCGATCATAGTGACCAATGATTGAGTTATTCCTGATTAACTCTGAACCAGCTGGTGAATGGCACAAAACTAGTCACGACTCATTCATTACCAATTACTTAAAAATTAGTTACTGTTTTTGTGTCCCCTAAATTAAAGTGAGGGGGTATTGTCTCACACGGTAAGACCGTCAATTTCCCCCCTGTCCTCATGCATTCAAACATATTTAAAAAGGCACACAAGGACAAGATCCACATCGTTCCACATGTTTCTACTCAGATGTACAAACGCCTAAAACATCTTACCTGTATTGTCTCTTCAAAATATGTAACTGGTCATTATAGGTGAAACTGCTGGACTGTTGATATGCATTTTTTTTCACAACAACACAGGGGAAGTGTTGAAGAAAGAGCCCCATCACGTCACACTTCATGTGCTGAGATCACTTCCCTTACACAACAGGGAGTTACATAATTGAACAGGATTTGTGTGAATCTGTGGGCTGTTTATATGACAACTGAAAATCAGGTCAGGCTTTTCAGGAGAATCTATTGTGCTGTAAGCACACCTTTGAACCCCAAAGTTCAGAGTGTGCTTCAGTATGCTACAGAACGAACATGTTATGTACAGTGCTGTTAAGCAAAGCAGCTTACAGTACAGTGACTGTAGGCCTATATATTTTTAGCCTGGGTAGCTCCTGTGTGAATTAAACTCTTAACCCTGGCACTTATCACACCCTGGTGCACCAAGTGAGCCCTATAAGCCCATTTATGCATGTTATGGTGTACCAAATGAACCCATGGCTGCACTAAACAATACGATTCATTTGAAATGCATAGCTTTAAACTTTCAGGCAGAACCCCAGTATACTGTACTATGACCCTAAATGCTTTGGTTGTAATTTTACAATTCAGCAATTTAATAGAAAAATACATGGTCCGTGATGATTGCTGTGCCACTGTGTAAGTGCAGCCTCATGAAGGCAGAAGCTTTGACCGTGTGATCATTACAGTATATCTCATTACACCATCTGCTTTGTGCACAGTGCTCTCAGTCTGCCAGTGCAACATCTTACTTTAAAACAGTTGTTTTCTACTTGAAAATCATGACCCTCTGATAGATAACATGATGTTGCGGACTCGGCACATTAACATGGCAATAGTATATCTAATAAACGTTAGTATTTAATCTATGTTTATAAAAGGATGAAAAATGAAAATGCATTAAAAGTCTTATGCAGGTGAGTGGGATCAGGAGCTGGAACACTATTTTGTTTTCTTTCCACCTCGAGTCATTGACCTGATGACGTCAGGTACACAGCGATCTAGTGAAGGCACCTGAGGCCTCCTTTTTTCCCAGCAATGTTGAAAATGAAGACACAATGTGGCTCTATAGTGTGTCTGGACCCCGCGGACAGTTTGTGTGGGAAGAGGCAGAAGACGTACAATACTGTATGTAGCCAGCTACCTAGAGAGAGGGCATCTGGCTCGGCTCAGTGTTAACTCCCCCACAGCCCAGAGAGCTGCCGTGAGTCAGGTGCTCATGCAAACACAACACTACCATGGGAACCTGGAGAATGAGAAGGAAATAAGAAGAGTGAGGGGGTAAAAAAAAAAATAAGGCGCTTTTCTCCAGTGGGAGTTTTGCTAGTTCTGCTTTTTCCTTCATAAAGCCCCTTTTCCTGACTCTCATGTGGGTGCTGCCTCCATGTCCAGAGTTTCAGTATGATTTCCATCCGTTCCTGCCTACAGAGAGACTTTGGGCTGGAAAAAAAATAGCTGCATGTAATGCACAGTTTTCTTCTGTAACTGAAGAGAACAACTGTCCTCTGTCATTTGGACGTAAAAACTGTCCAAAATAGCAACCAACTGAAAAAAACAAAAAACAAAATAAAAAAACAGAAACAGAATAATTCACAACATTTCATGCTAAGTGGTTCCACGTATCTGTTGCACAGCCCAAAAGGTCAGCCAACTCAGCTGATTTAAAGGCTAAAACGCCATCATTTTTTCCTTTCGGTCAGCCAAAGGAACATTTTATGTTAGCGCTGTATTTGTTTTTGCTGTGAACTCATTAAACGTGACACAACATTATGATTTCAGTGAAAATGGGTTGCTGAGATGTAAATTTGGGTTCCAATGACAGTTTTATTATCGTTTTTTATTAGGAGTCCAAGTTGAGCCGCAAGTCTGTTAGAATTCTGGACTTATAGTAAAATAAAGCTTGTGCATTAAATTTGGGCAACAAGAAAACACAGATGGACTTACATTTGCACCTGATATACTTGTTACTCAAATAGTAATCTAATACCTACAGTTTTTTTAGTGATGACCAGTCAGGCCCAATAAATATGTTCTTTCCTCAAATGGCCCATAGCTAACCAAAAGGTGGCAGATATGACGTACCACACTGCTTCAGAACAAAGATTTATTCACACTAAGTAAATGCACACTTGTTATTGCTACAAACCTTTCCCAAGAACCTGCATCACACATTTGTGCAGTGGTGTGGCCAGTTGAGCAAAATGAGCCTGTAAGCAGAGCCAAAATTGTTAAGTTACAATATGGAGATGAAAATGCATCAACGATTATCTTAAGTATTTTTGGAAAAGTGCTTGAATCAGTTCTTGTTTTATTATGTTCATTGATTTTCTATATTGAGCTACAGGGTTATAGGCCCAGGGGTTAAATACATAATGTTTTTCATTAAATCTAAGTCAAGTCTTACTAATTCCGGTCCAAATGTTAAGTCTACAGCTCTGGTAGAAACAGGGGATTAGAAATGATTGAAGCAACAAATACCGTAAATATGCAATAATCTGTCTGATGGCAGTGACACAGGCAGATGATATATTTTGAGCCCCAGCCATCTTAGAATATGGGTTGGAGGTCAGAAAATAATCCAGGAGCTGTTTTCCTAACCACAGAAGCAGCCCCTTTGTAAATGACCTGCAGATGCAGTATGGAATATGAATCACAATGTGCATGCTTTGTGTGTTCTTGGCTGTACTGATTTGTTCTGGCTCCATGTGCAGATCTCCAGGTTGTTTGTATCGCTAAGCCATATAAGACGGTTATCCAGCTCTACACATGGAGTGTGACTTGACAATCTTGTCCTCCTTCTGATGTGCCAAAGCGGGCGGAGTTTTATCCTGGCACCACTCTGTCTGTCAGTCTGTTGGTACATCTGTCTGCTTGTCTTCGAAGATGGGATGTCTGGACGCAGCAGTGTGTACTGTTTTATAACACACGACCCAATATTTTATTTTATTTTGTGTCACTGAAGATGGCAAATGACGTCACACATGCTGCACGACCTGAATGCTGAACCAGGCAACTTCACACTATAGTGGCAAAGTGGTGTGGACATAGAGTTCATGTCCACTACAATGCTGAACAGGACTAAAGACAAAGAAACAAAGCGGACTAAGGCCTTTACTGTTAAAGCCCCTGAAAACTTTTCAACACTAAATATTAATGACTAAATAATCAACAATTTAAGCTAAAGTTGAGGAGAAAAGGTATTATTTATATAATGAGTTTGATGCTCAAAAACTCAACTAATCTGCTTCATCAGGACGGTGTGGGTGCTTTGATCAGGTATGATTGACAATAAAAGGTTATGTGACAGGTTAAAGGATACTATACTCATAATCTGTTTCAAGTTAAAAACAGTAAATTCATGGTCTGTAATAAGGTTAAATAGCTCATACATTCATGCATAACTATTTATAAGAGCTGCCTAAAACCATCCAATTGTGTTTAAAAACTGTAAAAAATCCTAATATGTTGAAAGAGTTAAAATGTTAAAAAAGTATTTAGTTATTAGTTATTTCAGTTAAGATGTGAGTGCTATCAGTGATCTGCTAGCCTGAGATCGATTGCTCCTGTCTCCACCCACATACCTTGGAGAAATCGCATTCTCATTCTCAAGTTATTAAACATGGAAAATAAAGCTCTCCGAGCTAATGAGCTTGCTAATGGTTAACTTAGATTGGTCGCTAATGGGAAAATAAACTATTCACACAGTCTATTCAAAAGTACCATTGACACTCTCTCACAACTGTCTGGAACCCAACAACTGTCATCAGATTTGGATTCAAATGTTGCTCAGTGCAGATTGGTTCATGGAAATAGGTGACATCACGTTTTTTCAACTCAGCCCTGCTTACTTCAGGAATGAAGAAATCTCTCATTTGAAGCAATCAAAACTGTTCATACTTTGGCAGAAAGGTTCGTGTAGGCACCCATCGCACATGGTAAGAAGCTGATTGAGAAAATAGGTTTTCTTTAAGTACATTTCACCACATGTAAGGACAAATCCAATTCACAAGGGTGTAACATACCAATTGACAAAGAGTAAAGTGGAAGAATGAGTGTGAGTGGGTAGTACTGTCGACCATGCAGATCAAAGCAAAACAAACAGAATCAATGAATGAAGGAATGAATGAATGAGTTTTAAGGAGTGCAGAAAACCTTCGACTTAGCCCTAAATATTAAGTTTTATTAGGGCAACAGTGTAAATAGGATTGAATTACCACTGTCTAAATATACCTATGTATATTTACAGTTTCTATTGTTTATTGTCAGATCTTAATAATGTGGTCACGATGTAATACTGGGGCTAGGGCAACCTTATAGAACTGAATTGATGAAGACTTCCTCTATGCAGTAAAGAGACAGCCTTTTAACCCCCAATGAAACCAGACAAGAGTACAACAGTAGAGAATCCAAGACGTCAGCTATAATAGTGCATCCAACGTTCAGACCTTCCACCTCCACAATAGTCAATACATTCTTAACATGAGAGGTACTGGAGAACATTATGAGCTGACTTATTGCAGGACAGATGCCACCTCCTCCTCACTCTGGAAACGGAGAGACAGATATAATGTTCGATTTGCACTCATTATGAATCTATCATATCTAGTTTTACAACTGCTCATTACAGCTCATCAGATCAGACAGCAGAACAGCTATCATAAAGAATCTCACCATAAGCAAGCACATTTTCAGAGAAATTACACTTTATTCACCTAATTCCTCAGCCCTGCGACGAGTTGGCCACTGTCCAGGGTGTACCCCGCCTAAGGCCCAAAGCCACTGGGATAGGCTCCAGTCACCCACGACCCCCAACGGGAACAAGCGGTAGAAAATGACTGACTGACTGACTGACCTAATTCCTGAATGTATTCTTTTACCACTGAAGAGTTTTTGTATTAGAAATGTATACTACATTTACACGTGACCGATATGGTGACACCAGCAGGGTACAACAGAGACTGTCCCTTATGTTTCTTGTTCCTTTATGGCACACAAAGTGTATTTGTTCTTCAATAAAATTGTTTGCTGACACATGGGAGCGCTTCACTCATCAGGTCGTGTTGACTGTAAATCCGGACGAATGCTTGGGGAAGAGTGATGATGGGCTTTGCCATGCTACACGGGATCTTACTGTTATTGCTATATACAGATAAATACAAGTCTGTGTGCATGCTAATATTGTAAGCTTGAGGCGAACGTTGTTTTTTTGCATCTTTCTTTGCCTCTGTCTTTCTCTCTGAAATCAAGTCAGAGCTGCTATGTATAATTGCGCAGCATATTGCACTCTTATGGGAAAAATGTTTTTTTGCTTTGAATGTGCACTTACGTAATAGTGTGTTGTCGCTTTTTCAATATCCAATCGACTTTTTTGGAGTAAGCTGAAGCCTTTTGTACCTGTCAACCACCTCTCGATGTGGTAATGCCCACCCACGTTATCAAGAGGTCAATTCTCTCTTTCTCCCTCTCCCTGTCTGCTCGTAATGCAGAGGCTTTAGTAATGACCATACAAAACAATGTAAAACTACTGCCAGAAGTGGATGGTTTCATAATGCCTCAAAAATATTTTTTTCCTGTCTAAATGATATTCATAAGTGAATACTCTGAGTAGGACAAAAGAGCTCCTTTACAAAATCCACTCGTCACCACTGTCACGGTAATGGGAGTGTCTATTTTGTATACAGGTTTTATGCTGTTTTAGTGATTGACAGTACAAATATCACAAGAACACTTTTGTTTTCTTATTTTAAATGAAGTTTTGCTCTTTCAGATGACACACTGGGCAAAATTACATTAGAAAAAGAGGGAATACAGAGGTCATACCATGCCTCAGAAAGCATAGAATTCAAATTCATAATACCAAAATATGCTGTATGCCTAATTCGGTTGAGCAACCAAGATTTCTGTAGGCTATTCTCTTTTCATTCCTGTAATAACAGCCTCTGTCTCTATGTATTTATTTCCCATATTCCTGTTTCGATCTTGCCAAATACACATGGACAACAAGGCCCTCACTGTACTGAAAGCCCAGTTTCTGCCATCTGGGGATACCTTGAGAGTGAGTCAAGCCTTCTTCTCCCTGAGCCCTTAAATGACAGTGATAGATGATGCTGTCATTAGAAGCAGAAAAGCTCATCTACTGGCCCTAGTTGTTGATTTCTGTGAACTGATTCCCTTTTTTTTTTTAGTCTGCTCCGTAAACAGCACAGGCAGTAAAGAAATGTTTGCACCCCCTCCAAGTCAGTGCAGCTCTGTAGTTTTTTGTTTTATACCAACAGCCACCTAATGAGTCTGACCTAAAGTATATCTTATGTATTTCTCCAATATGATTAGACATGAATCAGAGGAGAGGTAGAAGGAAACTAGTCTGAGCCAAACATGATTGTACAAGGGGGCAACATCAATATGCTCAGTAGAGAGAGGGCCACACATACTTCATTCTCCTCTGACATATTCTACCTCCCTACAGATAATTCAAAAGGAGACCATATCTGACACACCTGAATTTATTTCATCCTGTTCAAGAGGGAGAAAAAGTGCTACAGTAAGCAGATAAGAGACAGGACCTTGATTAGCTGGCCCTATGCTAAAGCTGGCTTGTGGCAATGAAAAGGACCTTGGTGAGAGATTGTCCACTTCATGTTTTGATGTGAAACTATCCACATGAGAGAGAGAGCAGCAAATATACCTTCTTATCTTAAGGCACCAAATTAAATAAAACTTTAAGCCATGAAATGCTTTACATCCCTGTGGCTTCAAAAAGAAACCCTGTAGGCCTCACTAAGTTAATAACTTTAAAAAGATCTTTAATGTAATGCCGATGTGTTGTGCCCCGTGTAACCATGACCGGCAGCAAAGCAACAACAAATCATGTTGTGGGTGTCTACAAACCAGCTTTTGCTTATGGTGTGATTCTGGGTCATGATGCAAGGGTGACTTTCTCTTGTCACGTGCCAGGGAATCCTGGGGACCTGTGTTTGGAACCTGCGAGTACATTTATGGGACTAGTGTTATCAAGTTTTATAGGTAGAGAAAATTATTTTACATTTTGTTCTTGTTTGCTACAAAGGTCTTGATGGAAATGAATTCCTGTAAGTGAATATTGCAATACAAACATTTTAATATTGCTCCAGAAAAGTTTCTAGTTTGTATAGGTGGCTTGGTTATTAAAGCCATTACAAGTCAAACGTACAGTGAAAGTCCATCTGTCCTTCTTGCATAAAATTTAATCATTTATTAGATTAGATTAGATTATTACAATATAATTTTTTTTAAATCACATTTCTTTATTACATTATACACACTTATCTTCAGTTACTACATTATGAGTTTACATGCCTGCACGAGCATCTGGGATCATCAGCATAGCAGTGGTAGGGGAAGCCATGAGAGTGTATGGCAATACCAAATGTCAGGTGAGAGTGCAAAGCCTGAGACACCCAAATCCTTTAAGGGTCACCCACCCAAACAACATTTGATCAAAGCAGGAGCCAAGATAGCATATCCCGCAGAAGAGGAAAATGAGAAACTGGTATGGTAATAAAAAGTTCCCACTACTTTTAAGAGTTTCTTCACAACTTCTAACAAGGCTCTGTACGGGAAGTTGGAAGTGGCAAAAGAAGATTTTTTTTTTTATCACTGAAGTAGATTTGAACATTAGATTTTATGATTTAAGAGTTTCAAACAACACCTAATAATGATAATAATAATAATAGGGAAAAAAAACACACAAACAAAAGGAAAGGGAGAAAAGGGATCTTGAGAATAGAGAAGGAAAAGCCTAGATGTTGTGGGTACAGACAAAGGTAGATTATTTTATGACACCGCAGACTTGTGATACTTTTTTAAATCAATTTGCCACAAAATATCTTTAAGTCTGTTCTACAAGATAGTTTCAAGAATTATTGTTCTGTTATTATCAGTTTCATAAAATAGTGTTGTGCTATATCAGATCTACTGTAGTGTACCCTCAGTGACACAGACAAGGAAAAACACCCCCATCAAAAAAGCTTGAGCTCTATGAGCGTTATTGTTTTGCACCTAGTCTGATTTAAATGCACAACATCATGTGTTTCTGGGTACGACTAGTAAGATCGCTGTGTAACAGATTTTTTTTTTTTAAACGTCTGTAGTTTACTCAAGGTTTTAAATGGTTCCTAAGGTGTGGAAGCAATACCTACAGAGTAAAGACTGTCAGTTAGTTAGTTAGAGATGGTGTCTGTTTGAGAGATGTCGGTTTTCCCGTTCAGTTGTCACCAGTCTAAGGCTCTGTTAGACTGTCTCTGTTAAGGCCTCCTTACCGGACTGTCAGACTTGTCAGTTTTAAAGTAATCACCTATGTTGGAGTTGACTATTTTACACCAAGGACCTGTGTTCAAACTATGTTTCCCAAAGCAAAGATGAATGGACCAGGCACGTTGCTGCACAACACATGGGTCAGTTGTCCAGTGGCGACACTTTTTCACTAACTACCCCAAATGACGCACACAGGTCATCAAGTTTTAGCTTTGGCACTGCAAGATAACAATACAAAATTTGTAAGGTTTCCCTAATTTACTTAAAATAATAACAATAATAATAACATAAAGTTCTTATCTCAAAGAGCAGTAAAAGTGGGTCCATCTCCATGACCATTTATCTCAACTGAAAGGATCAGTCAATAAACTTAATTTCTATCTTGAATTATCCTGTTAAAATCTAAATAAACATAGTTTGCCAAATACCGTGTTGGGCTCATGTCACCATCACCACAGGAAAATAGCCTTAAAACAAAATGTGGGACACTCCATTGGGCTATAATTATTTTCTGTTGGCTACCTTGGCCTGCAAGCAGCCCCAAAGTTAAAGCTTCAGTGATCAATGTGTATCTTAAGTGTGTAGCGGCAGTCCAGTGCAGTTTTGTATTCAGTACCATGCTGCTGTATCCTGGGGGCTGTTTTCTAAATAAGATTCTGACAGCAAGTTGAGTGGTCTATGCGGAGCCGCAAATGTCACTTATGACTCCCATTTTGCCTCTTCTAAACTCGATCAGCGTTAACCTCTTGTACTCCTTCCCTCCCAGTGACACCCCCTCTCTCTTTCTTTTTCTCTGTTTCTTGTGTGAGTGTGTGTGCCTCTGCATGCGTGTGTGTTGGTCTCAGAGGAGTCAGTGAACCCAGGGGGAAAGAGGCGGGGAGGAGCAGCTGGAGATCCACTCTCCCTTGGTTCCTGTCCCAATTAATTAGCATGGCCATAGATGTATGCACGCACACACACACGTACAGGTGCACACACGCGCGCGCGCACACACACCCACACACACACACACACACGTACAGTATAGACTATACTCTATAGTATATGGTGTAACGTTCCAAACCTTATCCAACGTTAGGACTGAGAAAAAGCTTGACATGCAACTGTATAGTTGGTTCTTAAGAAAACAAATTTTCTCATTCTTTGATAAGTGGGGTTAAGGGGTTAGGTTAGTGGGGTTAATGCATTAGAACAATTCATAATCCCAGTTGTTTGAATGTCAGTCAATGGAAAGCTTGTAGCTCTTAACCTATTTGATACTGACCTTTGTTTTTGCTGATCAAATTATAGGGGTTGTACAGTCTTGCAATCTCTTAATATGGTCTTTTTTTATGCTCTGCTGCCCTCAAGAAAGCTATCCATGCTTTTGTCTCATTTATGCCTGTCCAAACCAGATTTGTCTCAACTGGCTCAAAATACAGCCTCAAGGCTCAACCAATTCAAGGAAACATTATATTTATCACTCCTTTCTTGCCCTCCTTTCACTGGCTACTGATTAATTTTAGAATCATTTTTTAAAAATTGATTACCCTCAAGGCAAAACTAGGCCTTGCCCCGAGCTATATAACACAGGCATGTAATTCCTGAAGGGGATGCTGGGGCAGCTTACACCCTAACGCTATAAGAAAGAACATTTGTCACCCAGTATGTATTAGGATCTAAAGATGACTTGTTACATATCGGAAAACTGTGACAAAGAGTCAGAGATATGGTCACATCAACACACATACCGTTCTATGTAAAATTAATACAAAATAGTACAGCTGTCAAATGTCAAAAACTGATCTTTCCATGTAACTATCTCTCTCTGTGTGTCCCTGTGTGTCTAACATTAGTGCGTGTGAGTATATGTGTCAATGGGTACAATTCAGCCCTCTGGCTACATAGTTCCTCAATCACTCGCCTACTGCGAGCCATCCCCTCACTTCATTCTCCCTGTGCTTTATTTTCCAGTTAATAAACAAAAGTCCAACAATAGTTATGCATGTTGTATCATAAGTGTACCACAAATGACCTCAAAATTCACAGTATAAAAGCCCAAGAGGCCGTGCCTCGTACGTCAGCGGGGCTATTCGAAAACTATGCTGAACGATTGGATGGCTCTTTGCCACAGGAAACAAGGCTGTTTCTGTTTTCTTTGTTGTTGCAAAAGGGAGAAAACCAGCCAGCCATACTGACAACCAATCAAGACAACAAACTATCTGAGTGAAACTGTTTGGAAACATTTTTGAGAGGCAAAGCGAATTAACAAAACCACATCAATTTTACAATGTAGCATAAGATTAGGCTATGTGGGTTGCGTTTAAATTTTTTAATTGACAGCGGTGTGCTATTTCTCAAGCATTATATAGACCTATCAGTGCCTGTACATACCAAACTTAAAATAAGTCACAATACAAAATATTTGTATGTTTATTTTATTTGCGAGCACTACACAACAGCAGATACTGTATCTCTGAACTCCAAATTAAAGTGAAGCTATCAGCATGGCTATAGACCCCAAAGGATAAGTTATAGAAATGTATATTTGGAAAAATTGGCCCCTTTGCAGCCGTTAGCAAAGCTCTTTGTGTGGTGCAATCCATTTATGTTGGCGATGCGTAAATCTCAACGCTATCCGTGAATTGTCCCTGCCTGGTATCTGCCGTTAGAGCGAATGTGAAAATTGCTTACAATGTCATGCAAGCCTGTAAAATCTTTCCAAACTAACAATGCAATATTGTGGCTGCATTACACAGATGCTCATTTAAAAAAATACAGCAAAACCATCTCCACACCAGCTTTGCATTTTTCTATGAAGGGTAGTCATTAGTAATAGTAACCCAGTACCAGCTCCAGAGCCTGACTCATTAAGGGAGCATTGCCTCCAGTAATGGCCATGTTGGCGCATGCTATCTGCATCAAATAAGCGTACTTTTCTTTTTCTCTGCCATTGATTTTGTACCATATCCCTTTGCTTTTTCTCCTGGCAGCTGCCTCAGATGTCTGGCAGACTGTGTTACAGCACTGTCCTTAGTGTAGTTTTTCACAGCATTCTGGCAACCTTGCCAGACTCAATGTTGTAAAAAAAAAAAAAAAATAGAGAGCAGAAAGGATCAATGAGGTATTTTCCTAGACAGTTCTCCAGCAGGTAGACCTGTCCAAACCTTGCTTGGCCGAGGTAAATATTTACTGCAGAAGGCAAACGTGAATTTCAGTTTTACACTTGGGTACAACTAAATATTGCAGATGAGGAACCAGACAAGTTAATTTAATATTGTTTGTAAGAGACGGGTTTGTGCATTATCTTTATCAGGATCAGAATCCGCTTTATTGCTAAAAGGGTTTACACAAAGGAATTTGCTTTGGTATTTTGGTGCAAAACAATAGACATAGTATTAAGTAAAGATGAAGCATCTTCACCATCTCCACTGTCTTAAGAGCATTGAGCTCCAGGTTGTTCTCACTGCACCAGGGGCCTCATTTATAAACGTTTCGTATGCACAAAAGAAGGCGTACGCCGCTCTCAACGCAATAATTGGTATTTATAAAAAGCAAACTTGACGGGAAAATGTGTGGTCCTTCACGCAAGCTCTGACCCAGGCGTACGAACAAAAACGGATGACGTGAGAAATGGCGGCCCTGTCGGCAGATGGTAAAAACACGTGAAAGTGTGTGAAACTGTAGACCGTTGTGTAAAAGAAATGGCAATACTGCCTCTCATATATAACATGAAGACTTCACAAAGCAAGTCTTACAATAAACAGCCTACACGAACACCCGTTTGATCGATCTGCAGTGTAAAACAAAGTAAATCAAACGAAAATTACAACAGAAATGCAAATAAACACATATTTGCAAAAAGAAAAGTGAAATATGTTCTGCAAGAATATTGGCATGTTATGTAATTCATCCTCGTAAATAATATGGTAAACAGAACGAAATAATGTACAAAACTGATATTCTCGTCAATTTGTCCGTCTGGCGGAGCAGATATAGATGCAATTAGATAGATTGATAGATAGATAATTAGGGAGATATATAGATAGATAGATAGATGATTAATTGTGCATTGGGGAACGTTGTTTTCATAGTAAAAATGTCTTCATCAGCTATGGAATCATGGTATTCATGCATATGCCTTTAGTTTTTTTATTTTTGATAAAATAACATATGACGTATCTCAACCATTCAGAAAGCTGCAAGAAATTACATTTGCACTGAACTATTTCCCATTTCCACGTAGATTATAACCGACATCTGTGGCCCGTGGTTTTTTTGGGGACACATCGTGGATGATTTAAAGCAGGCTAGCACATGTCTCCAGTGAGGTGTTAAAGATTTCTGTGAACACCTGAGACACCGTGTTTGAACATCATATGCTTTTGAAGTAAATACCTGTAGAGGATATTATTAATTTTGTATGGTGCATAATATTCCAACTGAATTATTCGTATTGAATACATTTGCAATTATGTCAAAAAGATTCAAAATTAAATTGTATAGTTCTTCCTGAGAACATCAACTGGTTTTTCTTTTCACTGACTGAATGTGCAATTACTTTTCAGTTGTATATAGGCACAGTGTATATTGAGAGGTAGCCAACTGTAACTGGTGGGAAGAATTGGCATTGATGCACAGCTTCAGACGTTCTATAATTCCGTTTGGGCTTAATATAAGCTACCATCTGTCAGCATGTGACTGACAGCTGTCAGAGTGAGAAAGAAGTATAGAGAGAGGCTGAATGTGCATGGACATAATAGGAAAGACTAAAATTGAGAGGTAGATAAAATAGAGAAAATATTATGTTGACCATAACAGATGAGGTGTGTGCGATTAGGTTGGTGTGGAGAGTAGGATCCGGGTTATTAGACAGGCTCCCTGCACCAACACAGGACCAAAGGAGCCCCTAAACCCCTCAGCTCAGCCCACTATATCAAAACATTGGCTAATAAAAACTCAGCCACAGGGGCATATTACATTCTGATAGCCCTACATCAAAGGGATGCCGTCAGCTGTAGCTGGTTTATTCATTAATTAGAGTAAGAATGGGAGGACCACTAATAGAAAAAAAGAGAGAGGCTCTCATTTTCTTTGGCCAATTGACTTTGTTAGAGGGCTGCTGGTGTCAAAAGAATCACTGCATTTAAAATATAAATGAGTTGGAACTCTTGGCCTCCAGTCCAGATAATGATAGTGTCATGGGGTGTTAGCCTTTTCTGTGTTATACAGTCCAACTCGGCAAGCACTAGGTTGGCTGGATGGGAAGCAAGTATTCAATTATCTGTTTAAAACAAAGACAGAAGCTCCTTAATTGGGATATATTGATAATTTGTGTATTACCTTAGAAAGCAGTTATTCTCCATTATTTAAACATTTTGACACTTGCTCAAACACAGCTGTCAGGTCGAGTAGAGGAAGGAGTGAGACAGACACTTACTCTGAACTAAAGAAAGAGTAGTGGAGTGTCAGTGTCATGCTGTGCAGTGTGAACTACACAAGACTGACTGTGACTGTCAGCAGGCACTGTATACAGTAGTCCCTTCTGAAATGCCTCTCCCAATCTCTTCTCCCCCTTATCATTCTCTGGAATGTCCCAGAGAAGAGAGGGGTATAAAGCTTCCCTTTGTTTACAGAAAAGTTGTATTTAGGGTTTCATGGGTACTGTATATCCACTTGAGAGTAAGAAGCAAAGTCAACCAATGTAGTACATAAACACCAAATACATCCTCATCCCAAAACACAAAGGGTTTGTTGGATAGAGTTTAAAGGTAAAATATCAAACTTTCAACCCAATGGTAGCAGATTGCCTGTGTTGCTTGATGTGCTGTCCAGTGAAATGGTGTCTAGGTTGAGCCTGAAGCAGCTAACTGTACTGTATGTACTGTACCATAACAACGGGTGAAGAAACATATGCCAGATGTAGTAAAAAGGAACAAACACTCCAGATGTTTTCTGACGTTTTGAATGAGTCTTACCTGGCAAATGTATCCTTGCTGTATTGCTGTTTCTTACTGTTTTGTGTCATTTTTGTTTTTGCTATTGAATCAGACTTAAGGATTTTTGATATCTACAGCCCATTCCATACACCCACTAAAAGCAGTGTTAAGCCAATTTGCAGTCAAAGGCGCATTTTTAAGCACACACAGTGTCCGTGTCAGGCTGGTAACACAAATTCATAATTTATCATGTTTAATTTACCATTATGTTAATGTTAATGTCAGAAATGTTGCAGCTTCAATAATATTAAGTAGTGTTACACCCATATACAAACCTTTTTGTTCCTGGAGCCGACACATTTTTTAAATATGGTTCAATTTTTGTATTCAATGCAACAAACATCTAAATAAATTGGTTTATAAATTATATTTCTTGGGCCATGAAGCCTTCTCAACGCAGATCACAGCAGTGCTATAAGTGGGCATGATTTTAAACCGTTTAGAGCTGGCACACTGAGCGAAGCAGACTGTGCTGATGGAGAGTATTACCTTTTCAACTGGAACGAGGCGAGACAGTTATGTGATGATTCTGTCTGTGCCAGCAGGGAAGTGTCTGAGGAAGCTCAGAACTGGACTCTAACAGCATGAAACAATAAAATAATATAAAAAATAAACATGAAGAAGCTTTATATCATAATATCATGTACTCGTTTAAAAGTGGTTTATGAATGGATTTTATGTTGATTGCAAGTTAACTGTACAGCCAACTGTAGATTATACTTCCCACAATCATGCCAAGATATACATTCAAATCTTAACAAGTTTTGCTTTTAGTAAAAAGCACCAACAGACAATATGTACCAATGCTGGTGCAATTTTACTTTAGTAGTAGTTTTTTTTTTTTTACATAAGTTTTACATTTCCCTTTCATGTCCAGTCAATACAATAGCATACAATGGTGTCACACACTGTCACCAAGGTCTGATGTGAGCTACATGCCACATGATATTTTCCCGATGATTCTGTCATAACGCAGATGGCTGACAGCCCCTTCACCCATAACATCTACCCAGTGGGGATATGTGCGGATTAAGGAATGACATTAACAAGAGCCATTTGTCAGACGGAGCATTACTGTTTTGCAAATTGCAATATCATGTGACGCGATTGTTGCTTTGTCATCCTCCTGAATGCTACCTTGATGGAGACACACTCTTGGCTGAAGCAATTAACTGTAAGACATTGTCTTTTATCGGAGATTAATTAAAACATTTCTAGTTGAGTGGCCACAGGACAGTCCCAGATGCATGACATACGATGACAGAGGAAAATATGAGCCTTTGCTCTTTGATGAATAAGTGGAATGGTTGAATAAATCTTTGTGAAAAGTAGTTCTCTATTTCTAATTTAGGAGAGCTTGTCCCATAGGTCTGCCTGTGTAAAAGCTGAGAATACCCAGAATACAAGGAGCCATCCAATCCTAATTAAAAACCTTTTCCAGCTGAGTCCTCATATAAATACACGCACAGACACACTTACACAGGCAGCCATGCCCAGACAGACACACACGCACACACGTGCGCGCGCAGGCAAGGCCAGGGCTGACTGCCATGGTGGCACACATCTACAAGGACTAAAAATGTGAAAACACCAAAAACACCACTTTTCGCTCTCAAATTCTCAAAGTATTACTGTGAATGTAGTGAGTTGTTTTCCAAATCAGGATCATTGAGAAGACACTAAAAACATTTCAGCCTCATTTAAAAACATCACATGAACAAACATCTAATCACAGCTTTTGTGCTCCTATCCTATTTTTTTCTTCAATGTGCTTTCTTAACTTAAAAGAATAGCTGGAGATTTTGGTAAATACATGTATTTGCATTCTTGCCGAGAATTAGATGAGAAGAATACCACTTTCATGTCTGTATGCTAAATATGAAGCTGACAACCAGCAGCCAGTTAGCTTAGCTTAGCATAAAAACTGTCTCTGAATCACACTAACACCTTGACTGCCTGTAGGGTATTGAATTAAAATTTCATATTTAGGTGTACTTGTGGAAACTGCTCGATTTGTGCATTACAACGCATGTTACATAGTGATGTAGATACGTTACGGAAGTAAAGGCTGGACTTCAATTGAGCTGTTTTCAGGCAGTTCAGGAGCAGTGTTTTCTGTGGGAGAGGTTAACTCCCTTTGAGGTGGACTTTGGGCTTTTTCAATTATTGCTCACCTACTGCATGCACAAAAAGATAAACAATAAAGGAAAGGGAAAAGCATAAAAGCATAATATGACCACTTCAATATATTTCAGGTCTTTAGTTGATTGACTTCAGCCAAAGTGTTTTGCTGCATTGTGTGCTCACAGAGATTGATTATTAAGATATATGGGTACATGAGATGAGATGAGGTGAACATAAACTAAAATGACCATCCACCAGCATAAACATGAAAGTAAAAATTGCCATTCTAAAGGAAAACATTCTTTAATTCAGCGTCTTGCCTCATCAACTGTAAAGGTATCACTCAAGAAGGCAACATATTATGGTATCCTAAGAGGCAAAAGCTGATTTTACAGCCCATCACGATTTTAGCAGCATACTAATAAATGGCACTTCAGTGGACTGAAGGATTCACTAAACATTATTCATCATCTCCTGAGAGCAATCATGGGATTGCTATCATGGGATTTTTGCTTGATTAGGTGGTGTAAAGTGTGGGCACAGGAGATATGAGGGATAAGGTTTCATTATGCAACAAATGTGAAAACTTGGACCCAAATGACTTGATGGGCCCACATATACCCTAATCTGCTGAGCCACCAGGAAATGACCCTTGAGAATGTCTAAGGACTTTTTAACATAAATTGTATCCATCTCACTTGATGTTCAGGAATTACAAATTGCACTGCACCACCATATGATAATATTGGAAAGTAATACAATTGTGATCCCCAAGAATCAATACCAGGGATATCACTGCCTGAGGCAAAAAACAATCTCTAAAACCACAGAAATCTCAGACTGTGGTCTCTTATTGTGAAGCAGCAGTTGCTGGTAAAAAGCACATCAATAAGAAGCACCGTTAACTTATAATAATGTGTGGCTGGGATACAGCTTTTTCTGTGCTAAAATTGGAAAACACTGTGAAGAATGAATAGCCCCCAATTTAGTGTTTGGCATACACAAGTGTCATCAAAGTCCATTTAGACCACAGTTGCATGCTCAGTTTTTAAATAGCTGCCATGCAGTTCAGGAACAGTTAACTGCACCATGTCATTGAGTCATGCGGCCATTGTGAGAATGGTGTTAGGTTTTAAGTATCAAGCTGGGAAACAGGGAGCGGACCCAAACGCTGACAGCAGGCAGAGCAGGTTCAGTTAATCAGATTTAAAAGTACAAAGTACAGGCAGTGATCGTAAACATGTAAGCAATCCAAAAGAGGCAAACAAGACCAAATGCGATGCCGGCAAATACCAAAAGCCATAACCAAAGACACAGGAAACAGATCATAAATCCTAAAACACAGATGACTAGGGTTGGGAAGCATAACACCAGTTCAACAACAACCTGACACAGAACAAAGGAAGACACAGACTTAAATACACACCGCTAGGGGAGACAATGAGACACAGGTGAAACTGATCAAGACGCAGGTGAAAAAAATCACCGCAATCAAAGACAGGAAGCAAAACTATTATTAGCTATAATGTTTTCTACAAAGCTTTTTGGTAAAGGAGGTTTGCTGCAATGCGGGACCCCTCTGTGTCCAAGGCTATAATGTGAAGGCTATTACTTTCACTTACTCAAGATAAACAACAAAGTAGATTGTGATCACATTTTTGATGAGGTGAAGATTGAAATGCAAATCATCTCTAAAGATTTCAGAAAGAATGTCTTTGGAACAGAATATTTCACAAACCACTGTTTTGTTTGTTACACATTTTCCAGTATGTTTTAGATGATGCATTTAAATCATGAACTTGATGGATCCAATAATATATTTTTTTGTCCACTTTTTAGCTAAAGGAGAACTCCCCCGTTTTGACACATCGGTGTCTAAATAGACAAACAACGATCCCGCAATTTGTCCATCACTTGAACTCACTTTATTAGATTATTATTATTTATTAGAAGAAAGATGTCACCGTTTGTTCATATAAGTCATTCTGGACTTTCAATACCTTATTCTTCCCAAGTTTCATGTTTTTCAGACTAATCCAGATGCTTACAGAGAACTGATGCCAGAGGTTTAAAAGCTTCCTCCTGAAAATATCCTCCATTGATTTTAGGAATGCTGTGAGCTCCTCTTAGCTCATTAGAAACAGTGAACAGCGCTTTCTTTCTTCCTTCAGCTAAAACTAACTCATCATTTCAGGTTTTGATGGCTGATTTTAATTTAATTTTTTTAGGCTTGGTGATTGCCCTTGTTTGTTTGAACTCATCTCTTAGCCTAGATAGCAAATAGTAACTCTGAGGGAAAACTGCTCTGAAAATAAGGTTAAATTATTTTTAGATGAAACAAGAAAACCCTTCTGCTGTAATGCAACTTCCACAGTGAGACATTACTTTTTCCCACCACCAGAGGATTACATGAAATAGACATGACTTCTGGATCATGGAACTAGGATAAAAAGGTGTGAGAGAGTGAGTGTGATTCACCGGGACAGTCAGCACAGTCCTGAGAGGGGACAAATTTCTTATCTCCATCTGAGAGAGCACAGTTATGCAAGAGTTTGTATTTTTTTTTAACTGTGGGCCTGCTAAGTGTCAAATTAAGATGCACTTCAGCAACTAAAAATTGCGATAACTCCCCTCGCCCTTCACACCCATATCCATGTGAACCAGCCTTATGTTATGCAACTCCAATAAGATCACAATAGACTGAAGAAAATACAGAAGCTGAGAAAAAAAGGGATTTGGGGTAAAGATTATGGACTTGGCAGAGTGTGTGGTGGAGGCTGTCAGATATGCCTTCCAGAAGCTAGGTGCTCATTAGCATACTTCATTCGTCTAAATATAGTCCTAATCCAAACCTGAAGGGCGAACAAACAAATCACAGCGTGTGTGGGAAGCAAATTACTGATTCTTCCCCCCTGAAATATTTCATCATGACAATAACATGCACAATCTGTATAAAAATCATCAAATGCCTGCCTGTGATGCTTGACATACAGTTTATGACCCTTTTGGAAACGTTTACTATGCTGCTTGTGACAGAGCACACTGCAAATGACTGCAGGCTGCAGTGATGCCAGGGGAATCTGTTAAAAGGTCACAGGCAAAACAACTAGCTTGGCTGGAGGGAGGACACGCAGTGAAAAGGAAGCACGTGTTGAAGATGCCTAAAGCTTCTGGGACTTCAAGAGTCTTTGAGACTCATCGGCTTAGTTTGCATAAAGGAACCAAGATGCACCCTCAGCGGTGCACTGTTAAGGGTTCTGCTGTGAATGCATATGAAACAGCAGCTATGTATGTTTAGTGCTGTTTATGCTTGATATGATTATAGTATGACTCATAATGGATGGCTGCTTTATGCATGAAGAGTTATAGTACAAAGCAGCTCACAGATGCATGTAAATGCCAGGACCCAAAGGAGACAATAGCCCTGCTTGAAAAATACTTCAGTTCAGTAAAATTCAACACAGCGTAGTTTAGTCACATCTATGAATATTTGATATTTCTCTCAAAACCCAAACAGCCCACAGAAGTTGAAGTGAGGCAGTGTTCGTACTGTACAAGTGATGTGATCTGGCGGTATGAGCAACAACTGAGCATGTCTTTTAAGAGGCAAGGATTTGGCTGGTGGTACACTACCAGCTCACTCTGTCAGCTGGTAGAGTGCTGTATTTTGTAACACAGGCTTTAGACAAAAGCATTATCTAGGTACTATTTTGGAGGGTGTGGAGAAAAAAAATAGCTAGATGCAATTTTCCACATGAACAGAGGCTCAGGAAAACACTTGTACTGCAAATTTTAGCTGTATGACAAAGCAAAGAATTGTATTTAGTTTGTTGTTGATCCATTGTTATAGCCCCTGTGAGAGATACTTTGGGTAGATTCAAATTCTCTCAAAAGCTGTATCATGATACATTTCAAATTAACCAATTGATTTTAATGATGTGGGTTTGGGTTTTGCAATGGCATCCGTGCTTGTGTGTGTGCTGTGGTGATTATTTGCCTTGAAACAGGTTAGTCATCCACAGGTAAGTGAGAACCGGACAGTGCTCTTTCCTGTTCTAGTATTGTTTTGGTGCGTAGGAGGGATAGGAGTCATGAGGGTTACCTACTCAATGAGCAAGAGAGATGGATAGAAAGAGAAAGAGAGGGAGATGGAGTGTTAAGTGAAAAGGTAACCATAGAGAGTACAAACTTATCTCTGCATGAGGTAATTTGGTTTCCCACAATGTCATATCTACTAAATGTACATAAAACCCCTTATACAGTACAATGTTATACATTACCCTCACTGCAGGAAGTAACGGAAACATGAATAAATCTGTTATAATTGAATTAGTATGATTTCCAAAGAAAAAGGAGCCTGCTTCATTAGAGTGTGTATTGATTCAGACACTGTTAGTTTCTGTTGTTACTTAATTGAATAAACCCGTAAAGGTCCAGTGTATAACATTTAGGAGGAGCTATTGGCACAAATGGAATATAATATTTATAAGTATGTTTTCATTAATCACCTAAAAATAAGAATTGTTGTGTTTTCATTACCTTAAAATATGCCCTTTATATCTACAGAGGGAGCAGGTCCCCCTCAACAGAGGCCGCCATGTTGCACTGCCATTTTTCTACAGTAGCCCAGAACGGACAAACCAAACACTGGCTCTAGATTGGGCCGTTTGCACTTGGAAGGGGAGGGTGAGGCGAGCAGTATTCAAATGGTTGCATATTACAATTCTACCGCTAGATGCCACTAAATTCTACATACTGGACTGTTAAAGTGTCTAAAGGTATTTATCAGTCCTTATTGTCTGCTATTTTTTTGCATTCCGCTGAACATAAAGGAAACGTTGCATCTTTCCTGAATGGCAGAATATAAAACTTACAGCAAGCAGGTCTTGCGGAGGCTTAAAAATCCTGCTAGAACAAAGTGCTTCTGGTAACAGAGCTCCCAGACAAAGCTAACCGATGCCTTCATTTGGAGCCATTGTTTGGAACTATTGATTTATCAATATCATTGATGTGGGATCTTTCACATCTCACAGACGTCTCTCACTTTCTCCTACACATTCAAAGGCTCTCAAGTAGGTTTAAATCCACCATGAGTTCAAAAGCGCGCTTCAGTTCCAGCCTTTTTTCCACTGCACTTACTAGTGCAATATTTAGATAACAGACAGAGACAACGTTTCATGTCATAACTGGCTGTAAAATATTCCAGGAAGGGGCAAGTAGTAAAACAATGACAAAAACTACTGACAGTATAAAACTGCTCTGCAATTCATTTGAATTTTTTTCTGAAAGTGAAAAAGTTAGTTTTCATTTCTACTTCAATTTCTATTTCTAAGACTTATTATTTATTTACTGATCTACTGTAAATATTTCTTTTGAGTAGCAGAAAGGGAACTACAAAACAAAATCTCATTATATAATTATGTTTTGTAAAATGAAAAATATATCTATCTTGTATCTATATAGGGGAAAGGAAAGGTTTTATTCCCATTACTACTCCCAATTCTTCCTCAAAACATACAGACTACCATTGTTTGTCTAATAAACCCCAAACAAAAGCAAAAATAAAAAAAAACCCACAAAAAAATCAACCAAACCATAATCTCTCAGTTTTTCCCAAAAAAGTATCACAACATCCAGTGTTTGCTGCATTGCACTGTGCTGTGCCATGATGATGAGTCAGTAAGCCTCTAAAGTGTTTGTGGATTACCGACTCCTCTCCCCAACTCATTCAGAAGCTCTAAATTCAGTTCATGTTTCACTGCAGTTTTAATGTAGAAGTAATAGCTAACTATAATGCTAAAAGGTCAGAGTTAATTAATCCAACCCTGTATACTCTGTTGGCTTGCACAGTTTTAAGGCCTGCGGTGAGAGAATTTGCTCACAGTGCATCAAGACACTACTCGCTCCAGAGGTTTGTGGGTTTCTGATATAAGTGAAACAAATTACTTCATTTCCCTTGTAGTTCCTTTCTGGGTGAGCTTTATTTACCTGGCTGACTGTTAAAGCAATAGCTCTACATTTTGGGTAATGTTTTTTTTTTTTGCTTTCGTGCCAAATGTTAGTTGAGAAGATTGCAGTCGCATACCTGTATGCCAAATATGAAGCTACAGCTAGCAGCTGGATAGGCATAAACACAGAAAACAGGGGGAAACAATGTTAATTAGTGAGCTTTAGATGTGCTGGTAGCCACATTTTTTTACCTTCGGACAGGCTAGCTGTTTCTGCGTTTCCAGTCTTTGTGCTAATAGCACTCTAATAGCAGTAGCTTCATATTTACCATAAAGACATAAAAACGGTATCAATCTTTTCATATAACTCTCAGCAAGAAAGCAAATATTTCACAAAATGTTGAACTAATGCATTGACTTTGCAGTTTACATCCTTGGATATTCTTGTTTACTCAGTGTTGCCTGCCTGTGCTTCTCACGAGGTAAAGCTCAGCCAGCTCAATTTGCCACAGCCACTCTGCAGCCATAGAAATTCTCATCAAAGGCTGCCATCGTCCAAACACATCAAAGGGCAGACCTCTGTCTCCTGGCTGGGAAAAGGCAAAGGTTTCTCTCTCTGTCTCTGTGCATCTGTCTGGCTGATCCATTCAAAACTCCAGAAAAAGATCCTTTATCAAACTCCTATGAACCAATCAGGATTGCCTGGCAATGCTAGTGGTTTTGCTGTTTTCACGTGACAAGAAATGTGTGGTGAGGCTGTTGTGTTTAACATATGGCTGTATGGTAGCATGCAATGATTCTGCTCAGGCAAAAATGTGGATGGATGAGCAGCTCCTATAATGTTTTATCAGAATTTCAGACATTCCCTAAAACTGAACTGCTTCCAACTGTTTAACTGACCTGCTCCTAACACATTTTCACGCTGAACAAACAGCAGACTGAAATACATGCTCTGTGTGAGGCTGTATTACATAAGGTTTTGTAACATGTTCACTGCTGAATTCGGTAGGCTTACAGCTTTTGTTCAGAATACGCAGGAAACCCACCAGGTCTTATGGTGTGGGACATAGAGGTGCACTTGAAGATGCATGTGCAAAAGGGGCTTTGACCTATGCACCAGTACCTTACAAGTGCACATAGGGAGTTAAATTACAAGCTTCAAAAAGAGAAAAGAAACAAAGTGCATACATGAAGCCTTCTTTTACTGGTGGGAGCTGTAAGAGAATGAAGACAAGGGAACCATTACAGTGCCATGTAAGAGTTTATTTGAATGCTTAATAAGACATAATTGCAGCAGAGAGTCACAGTTGCTAAAGAGGGGACAATGGGGTTTGGGAGCTTGCCTTTTCATCTGTGGATGTTGCTCTGGATGGTGGGGGAAAAAAACATCCATGGAAAAATGTGAAAAGAACCCATGCACTGCTTGATTTTTGTGTGTTCCCTCTGTGTGGGAGAGTGGGTCAGCTTGTTTGCAAGAGCAAAATAAGAGGAGTCCGGGGATGGAGCAAGAATATGGAAAGAGATACTAGAGTAAAAATCCTCAGACTTGCTTTTTTTTCTGTGACTGTAATTCTCTTTTTTGTGCAGGATGTTTTATTCTGACTGCACAGTGGTTAATGGCCTATGCGCTTCCTTCTTCATCACAAACATGCATTATTTAAAAGAGAAAGGAAGAGTATTAGCTAGCCATGGAAAGAGAAAGAACAATAGCTAGTTACTCTGTTGGTGTGGTGCCATTCTTCAGCTTTAGCAATTTCATTTTTCTTTGTTCTTTTCCTTTCATCATTTCCTCATTGTGATAATCAAACATTTAACTTGGCAGAAGCTAAAATGAATAGTTTTGTGTGTGTTTGTGGGTGGTATTGTCTGTTCATGTTCTCTGTGCGCTTGAGGTTGTGATGAGTTGTGATGACTGAGCATGCCCCCCCCCCTGTGTATCACACACACACGCTCACCCACATGCACCTGCCTTGGGTACCTATTTCAATGCACCATTCAATGGATGCATTATATTCATCATCGTGCATTATTCAGATTTGAATCAGGGACTGTCAGCTTGCGGACGATCCAGCTTCCAAATTTAATAGCTTGGACAAAAATAGCCTTGACAGCACATTGCTGTGATTCAGTGATTTTCTATGACACGCTGGCCATCAAATGTAACATCATGTTTCATTTTCTGACCGGTTGTATTCTGTAGACGCTGGATAAATGTGAATACCCCTGTGACTTCTGCAGTGTTTTCTTTGTGGCTAGTTAATAGCTGTGGTGGCCTTAATCAGTCTGCCAGCTGTTTTCTCTGATTGTGTCTTCCCGTGTATGTGCATGTGTCTGACTAATTTCAGTCTCCTAACACGCAAAGCTGACTCAGGGATGCTGTTTAGTTCCAGTGGACTCCAGCAGCCACAATCTTGTTAATTCACAAGTAAATCATTGGTTATTTGCCTTTATAGGCTTGGACAACTACTGTTAGATTTCAGGGTTTAGCACAGGGAGGATTTGGACTACCACTGAGATGTATCCAGACTTTACTGATGTACAATTTTAATGAATTAATTCAAATTTAGACATGGAAAGGGGGTGAAAAAGTTCTTAATGTTATCCCTCATATTTGTTCTCCAATCATGCATGAGGCAGTTTTTGCCTGGAGCTTCAGTCCAAGAAAAGATCGTGCTGCGCTGATTATAGGTTGCTTAAGTCTCCTTTTCATGATTTGAAACACATCTAATCCAGTTTATAGGTAGCTTGCGTGTAAGACACAGTTATTTTACAGAGGGCCATAGGTTAAATCTATCATTTTGTCACACTACAGCGGATAGAGTGCAGTGTCGCACATACTAAATTAAGGTACTTTTCAATCGTCAGTTGCAAAGTTATGTGCAAAATAACTACTCACTCACACGCGCTCGTGCACTCGCTAATGCAGGCAGGGACATGTTGTTCTTTCGGCCATATTATGTTTATTCCCATGAGAACACACAGAAAACAGATGACATTCCAGCAATGAAAGATGATTTCTCTCTAATGACAACTGTTTTGTTTAGCAAATGGGATACATAGTTAGATGCAAAAATGCCACAGTGAAAATAAATATATTGATTGGGCAAGCATCTGAAAAAAACCATTAAATTGTAGAGGGGGAGATTTTAAAGTATCAGGAATTTTTCTTTCAACAAATGATAATATTAATACATTATCTGATAATATATTGTAGAAATCTCATAATTCGCATGCCTAGAAAATACCCTGTATTTCAATGGGACGCATAGGGGTTCATTCATGCATGCAACCTCTGACGTGTCTTTCAAAGTAAAGTAAAAAAAATACTGTAGACTACGGCCCTCACACGACAAGCGTCCATAACCTATATCAAGAAAAAGACCCAGGTGCGGTTTGCTGAACAGGGCCAAAGTGCAAAGTGAACCAGTGTGTGTGGAAAAAGAAGACTTCAAATCATCAGGTGAAAGCTAAGTTCAGAGGAATTCATTTCAAAGAAGGCAAATATGGCAGGTGATGGGCTGGCCAGATACTAGACAGAAAACCTGCTCCTATCATGAGTAGACTCAACTTTTATGTTGCTGAAAAATACCAAGGTTGAATATCTTTTAAATATATAAAACCAAAACAAAACCAACATAAAACGATACATGGAGTATTTCCTTTTGCTTGTGGAACATTTGAAATATTCATGTGTGTGGTGTATAAAAATGAAGAACATTTCAAATAGCAGTTGAGCATAAATATTCCATATAAATATTTGAATCTACATTTGAATGTCACTTTTCGCTAGGACTGACATGTATCAGCCAGTAGTAGTGGCTAGGTGGGTGGCTAGGTCAGTTTGGAGTCACCTCGTGGGAAATTGTGCTTTACGTACCAAGAAAAGGTCTTGGAATGAATGTTTTAGTTGCTGCAGCTGGAAGGTGAATTACATCTTTAACCAGTGACAAAGTTTTCAGTAGTCAGTCAGTGGCACAGCTTTTACCAGCATTTGCCTAGTTCATATTGTTAATTTCAAACCCTGCACATGAGTATAAAATGAGGTACTAGCTGGTTTCTTTTGGGTCAAGGCTCCCAGTGTGTTTCAGAGACAACCACACACACAATGATGATAATTATGACAATACAACCATGAGGAAGGTGTGAACAAACAAAACAAAATTGGATAGGGGTTGCCGGCACACATTGCCTTTTATAGAACAATTTCCTACATCTTCTCTTGCCTATGCGAACTAGAAGCCTTATACATTTCCTTCTAAGTGAATTGGGTTTCTGACACAGAATAATAACAACACTGACAGAGAAAGTAAATAAAAAGCCCCCACATTTAAAAACAAAAAAAAAACAAAAATCAAAAATCATTACCACACAGAAGCTGCTGTCAGACACATTAGCTGAGTTATGAGACTGATACTCTCATCAAATGAAGTTGAATCAACACACTCTAAAATGAGAATATTGGAGTATCCATAATACGCCCATGGTACTCTGTCATGGCTACCAGTTTCAGCTCAAGTTCGCATTATACAACTTAAGCTGTTATAGCAGTACGATTATAAAAAGACAATCTCAACCACCAACCTTTAAGTGTAGATATAGATACGGTACGTGTGTGTCTGTGTATGTGTACTTACGTGTCTACAAAACCAATCTATACTATAGATTGACACTCTAGTAGAGGAGTATTGCATGAGTCGGGGGCTGGAGACGGATGTCTTGTATCTCCAAGCACTGCAATGGAACAAGCTGGCCATTGACTAAATGAAGCATTATATTGTCGCCTGTCCTCTTCTCCAGTCTTTTCTGGGTTTTTAGCTGATGTGGCCGTCAGTCACATCAGTCAGGCAGTCCATCAGCAAGGGGCGGCTCCTCCAAAGCAGCAGCTGAGCCATTGGTCTCTCCTCTGTCACCCCCTGAATCTCTCTCCTCCTTGTCCTCATCCCGGCTGAGTGGGTCGGGTTTGGACAGGCGGTTGAGGGTGTCAAAAGTATGCATTTTGGGCTCAGGGCTCAGGAGCGAAAGCTGAGGCAATAGTGGCCCCTCCCGGAGCTTAGCTGCTAGCTCCTTGGCGCTGCAGGTGGGGGTGTTCGTCTCGTAGACATCGTGGAAGTTGTTGTAGTCTACCTCGTAGAAGCCCTTCTCCAGCGAGAGAACCGGTGTGAAGCGGTAGCCCCAAAGCACCTCGGTGTCCAGGTAGGAACTCCGTGCCTGACATGTCATCCCTGTCACAGGTATGGATAGGCGTATGTTTCCACATGCACACACAAACACCCACACAACATCAGTATGTAGCACACATACACAAGGTCGAACAGGTAAACAAACAGACACACAAACACACACACATGAAAAGAGGTGTAAGGAGAAAGAGAGACAGCATCAGTCAATTATTCATGCATATACACGAACTGCACACAGAAAGGGCCACAGTGTTTCCTCTAAACCTCCATTGTGTTTGTGCAAGCGATACATTTAGAAAATCCACTGATCTTAATGTAAAAGTTTTTTTTTATTTTTTTAGAAAGTATGAGCTGTTTGGCTGATAAAATACATGCTGTATTTACAACTGATAGGTAAAGAAGTGTCAATTAATTTTTCCAATTAGGCTACATCTGTGTTTTTCCTGCAGTGAAAAAGGTGTAGAGGAGAAAGCTGAGCTGCAGATAACAATAACATTATTGTAAAACAAACACAAAGAAGGAATGAATAACAAATAGGAATTGCAAAACACACAATTAATCACAAATGAGGCAGCCCATTGTTACTGTAAAGTATGAATCTTAGGTATAAAATAAATATGCATAAAAACGTGTGCATGTTGCTCTTACTTACTGCTCTTACTGCCTGCTTGAATTGTGAAGAAAGAAGAAGAAATGTGGTGGAGGAATGGAGACCGACAACACTGATGCAAAACTATCTACCTAGTCCTGCATACTCTCACCAGAGAAACTTAAAAACTGAAATGGTCAGCTTCTTAAGGGAGACATATGACTGTTATTTTCGATTTCTTGCTCACTGCTATCTGCTTTCACAAGACTATCAGCAGTTCACACAGGCTTATTGTGTTTAGGCTTCTAGCTTATAAAGTAGCCACAAGCTAACCACAGCCACGACTTCCTACAGCCACCTTTCAAGCCTACAGGGGGTGAGTGGTTGATACTCAGAAAACACATTTTGGGTGGAGAATCACTTTAAACTGGGAACGTCTGACTTCTCATAGATCACCCAGCTGTTCAGTTACATAATGCTCCATCTCTCTATAACATCACTAATAACATCAAGCATGTGCTCTAAAATAGATGTTGATGCCAAATTGTTATGGTGTCTAATGTCATGGTGAGAGGAGGGGCTTAAACATACCTGTCTTTTTATGTTTTATACGTTTGGTCCAAAAAGTTTGCCGCAGGGTGCTGTGTGCATAGGAGACACTTGTGCTTTGATGTGTTCACGTGCATCAAGACTTTGACAGTTGGCAGATGAGCAGCAGCCATTGTGATAAAAGAGGTGACATCATTCACATTATTCCTTTCTAAACACACCACGCTATAATGCAGACACAGAGTAGCACCTACACTTTGTCCCGTATTTCTTTTCATATTCATTGTTTAAACTTTGGAAACACAACTCAACTCATAGTTTCACCGTATTACAATTTTTCATTTCAATTGCGGACGTCTATAATATCCTTATGTTCACCTGTGGTTCTCCACCAGACCAACGGTGACATAGCATCAAAGAATAAGCACACAAGGGTGTCTCAAAAGATAAGATGTGAATTTGGTAGCTTATTACATTACAAAATCTGTAGCTGGGAATTTCCACAACGCACACAGCTTAGTGTCACCGAAACAATCAGAGCAGCCAGAACACTTTTCAACTCAAATGGAGTAAACAGGATAAAGCATAAGCACCAGCAGGATCTTTGAATAAATGATTACATTTCCTGAAGAAGAGGAAACAATGAAGTAACCACTCTGTAACCAAGAAACCTTTCTGACAACAGACATTCTGACTTGTCAAACACAGGTGTATTTAATAACCTTAATAATGGCTGCTTTCCATTTGGGTGTGTCAGTTTCAGGCTTACTGGCACACCAAAATGGAAAAGGCCCATACTGTTAGTTACGCCTTTGCTTTACCCATGTTGATATGACAGAATGTGAGAACGTCATTGCAGGTGTAACTGCTGCAATCATGCTGCTGCAGCTACTTCTCACGTAGAACTTCATATTACCTCCACCCCAGCATTCACCTGTAGACTTTTGTCCCCACTCCCCAATCTCTGCTGTGCTTAGCTTGGTACCTACTTGCAGACAATTCAATTCAATTTTATTTATAAAGCACCATTTCATAACTCATTGCAAAGTGACAAGGCCTATATGTCAAATATTGTCTCTTTAGATATTTTGCATTCATGTAATATTCATCCAGGTGAGCTGGCTGACTAAGTTACTGTTATTAATTGGTCCCCCAGAAAACTGTAGTTCAATTTTGTATTAGAACACACCTGACCTGTAACGTATTACTGTTCATTTGTTATTAGAGATGTGGTTTATGTCAAAAGAAAAAAATATTTATAAGAAATTACAGTAATTTGGACCAGGACCTCAATTGAATAGAAAAACTAATGATGTTGAAGTCGGACATTGTCTTGTTCAAGTTGTAGTTTTCCCCTCATGTTTCATGGTGACTTTTGGTTTTCCCCTCAAGGCTTTCAGTATATGGCACTCTAAGAATTGACACTGAACCTGTACAGTGAAACTCAACCTTGATTCATTCAGGTAACTGAAACCAAGATGCTGAGGGCTTGTCACGTTACAAGTGTTTTTTTTTCGTTTCTTTTCTTGTGGACAAACGAATCTGGTTTGGAACAACCCTCCTACCCCAACTACAAGGGCAGTCTGAGAGGACAGAGGACACACAATGACACTAAAGATGTGTGAACTCTTCTCAGTATTCAGCTGAAAATATCCTAATCTGAGCCAAACTTGTACGTTTTGCAGGCTTCATTTTTGTAAATTATGAAACTTACACAAACATACAAGCAGCAGCTACCAAATACAAACAAACAAACAAACAAGATAAAAAAAAATCAGACAGCTTTGACATTTGTTGCCTGGAGGTGTCAAAATTACAGAAGCTATTATTGCCTCTGGATGTGGCACATGAACTACAAATCCAGTTCCAAACCGCTGCTGCTGTTACTTTCCTTGCCTGTAGGTGGCGCGTGTTAGACTGTCTAGAACTGGAGGACTGAAATTTCTGGAAATGTGCCTCTCTAACTGTACAAAATTGTCCAGGACTGCTTGTGATTGCTTTAAAAAATAAAAATAAAAATGGTAACAGATTATCAGCAGTTACAGTTTATCGGTTGTCTGAAATTGTATTTGCAACACTATTTCCATATATTTCCATATTAATCTTTCTATTTGAAAAGACTGTTTGTGCTCTATGCTAGTAACTAAGCTCGCCGGTTGTCCCAGATACAGTATTGCAGTACCCACTTTTCTCTTAGGACAAACCACTACTAGTAACCATTTCTAAAACATACTTTTGGCCACTGCTACAGGTGTCTTTTGGATTTTCCTGGAAGGTGGAAAACAAAAAACACGACTGCAGACACTCTTGTTTATACTGCAACAATATTGATGCAAGATGCTTTCCAGATTCTGAGAAATGGCATAAAGCAGCCTTTATTTTATGTGTGAATAATTTACTGTAAAGGAAACAAACCAGCCTCAAACCTTCTAGCTTCAGAGACACTTCAATAATGACAACAAGGTTTGTTGTCGGCAACAACGACGCACATGACTGGGCCTCTGGAACAGCAGAACAAGTCCCAGAAACGTTACAATAAACTGCAGCATAATCACTTTTTGTTCAGAGCAAAATATTAGTCAGCTAATTTTATAGACCAACTTCTTTAGGGCTTCCAAAATTAGTTAAGTTGATGGTTTTATGATTGAAAGTACTCTACAACAAAGATTAGATATTAAAAATATGCAGACAGGGTATATAAACATTTTGAGTCTAGGGATCCATCAGCTATTTGTAGACAGCTGTGATAACAGCGAATTCAGTTTGGTTGCTGTTTAGGTGCCCACAGAAGATTAACACATTTCCCTTCTAATAAATGTCTTGCCACCTTTGGAATGTTTCGCAAGGGATGTTTAATAATGATAAAATACATTTTTTATGATAGCTTAAACTGTGCCACTGGGCACCAAATCTCACTTGTGAATAAATTGTGGCTTTGTATTATTTGCAATTCAAAATTCTCTAAATAAAAGAAAGTTGAAGGGATAAAGGGCAGACTTGAGGAAATTAATAATAAAACTAAACAGTGCAGATGGATTGTTAAATTAAATCTGTGAGGAAAAAGTACAATCATTTTTTGTTTTCCATAAAAGCTGAAATTGGTGGCTTTTTGTACATTTTCACCCTTCCAGGAGCTAGATAACTGAAGTCTGAAGTCTGTTATTTATTTGATTTCATCTATTCTTCACAGAAATGTATCAGCTCACAAGGTGTGCTTGATTTTGATCCTGGAAATATAAACATGATTTTATATATAGTTTTATGATACTCTATTAAAATATGTGTGTGTGTGTGTGTGTGTGTGTGTACATGATCAATAGAGGCTGCGGTCTACCACAGCTAAGATACTGGAAAGAACCCTCAAACTCCCAGGACCCGAGCCTGAGGATGACACATACCACCCCACGGGGGGTGAGAGGGGGATATTTTTTTTATACATACAGCATACACACACACACACACACACACACACACACACACACACGCTATGAATATGAGCGTTAATTGAATACTTTTATGCTGTTGTTACATTTTGTAGCTATTCTACATTCATTAACTGAGTGTATTGTATGTTGTTTCGATGTTATCTACTGTATTTTCATTGTCATCACGTACAAGGGCAGAATGTTCTTTACTATGTCATCATCTTGTTTTGCATGTTATCCCAAACACTGTGGGAGTGCCTGAGAAACAAATGTTGATAGTGATTTCCAGAGCCTGACTCTCAATCATGCTTAAAACCACAGGCTGGATGTCAACAGAGAAAACAAATGATGGCCAGCCATTAAAGATAAAATAAAGCCATTTCACCACCCACTTATCTGTCACAAACTCTGTGACAGCATCCAACTTGTGAAGTGGCACATATTTTGTTTAATAGTGAGTTTTTACTCTGTGATATACTGTTTGAAGCCTGTGCAATTTACGCACATCATAAGATGCAGATTTTAATCTCTCTCAATTTGATTGATTTTATGAGACCTTTACTTGCTTGATGTGGGCCATAAATGTATCTTCTCCCAACAAAAAAAGAATATATATAATAATTTTTAAATGATGTTGGTACTGTATCTCTCCCCCGGTATTACTCCTGGAAGTTGTTAAATATTATTATATTATTTCCTGTTTGTTAAGATACAAATACATTTTTTGGCATACCACAGCATTGGCCATAAATGCATTGATATATAACTACAATGACAGCAGATTCATCACTTTTAAAATAGCAAGTGAGGATCATCAGCTATGGATTTGATTGTTGGTTAAGACTTAAGGCCTTATGCCTCAATTAAAAAGACAATCAAAAGCACTTTCTACAGGCTTTAACCCCAATAGTTTGAGGTCCTGTCATTTTTGTTAGTGTCATCCTGACTTCATCATGTGTGTCAAGTGCAAGACTGTATTATATAAGTATTTAGTTAAAGCTGATGAAAAAATTTGAACACAAATGTTACGATGGTAAAAAACTATGAAAAAAGGTAAAAAATTCTGTAATTTGAGCTATCCTTTAATTCCCTGGCTTACACTCTGTGACCTGTTTAATTAAGGTTAACAGGCGAAGGAAGTAGGGGGAGGGCTACTGGATGGTCAGATTGGTCTGTTGCCTAGCGGTCAAGGACGGTGATGACATAACCCCTGCATGATGCCATGGTCTCTGCCGGTGAAGCGAAAGGTGATTTAATGCCTGAGTCAAGTATCCAGCAGCGTGAGCAGGAAGCATGATGACTACTGGTGCTTTGGAGGAGAAAAAACATTAAATAAATAAAAAAAATCAAAAATGAAGTAGAGCAGAAATGTTCAGATGCATGCAAAGCCATGCCTGATCGCATTAGGGAGCTCTGTGGTTTGTACGAGTTTTTAAAAAGACAATTGTGGGCATGAAACTAAACGCTACTAATCAACCATTGTGTCTCATTTACTGATGCAAAGTATGATGATAACCAATAAAGTATATTAGTATCATGTTTAATGCATTGTATTTTAAATGAGTGGATTCTAATTAGTCTTTGAACAAAGGCCAATTGACAATGCAGTTTAGGCATATAAACAATCCCTGATTTAGCCAATACCCCACAAAAAACACGTTTTAACAGCAAATGAACAGCTAGCTGTGAGGTATCATGCTGTAAATGTTTGTGTATTCATCACATTATAATTATGAATGACAGGGGGATTGATGTTCCACACACGGTTTTATAAAAAATGACAAAATTTGAATCTTTGAATATCATAAATTGAGTGTTCCCTTATATGGCACATGGACATCATAATCTGCTCTTATCTCATTTTGATTGTTGAGTTGAAGATGCTACACCTTCCTCTTGCAGCCTTGAATACAGTCTGATGCTGAGGAAATAGGAGCTTTGTGGAACTTTACAGAAACACCTTGTCACGTCTGCCTCATAAATGTAACCAGCCTGGAGCACTTTTCAGGAGTGCTTTGCCTTTACCCAAAACACAGACCAGCAGTGTGGGTAGCTACACTTCATTCATTTTGAAATAAACAATATCAAAGATATAACCTTGAAGTAGCAACAGTGGAAATGCAGGCTGCAATGAGAACAGAGAACATTCACGAGGCTGTTGTATATGGTCAGCTTTCAGTTGTCTGCCTCAGTTGAAGTAACAAATAATTTGAAAAGACAAAACTGCAGTTGTAGGATTAATGAAAGAAACAGTTGCCACCTTCCTCAAAAAACTTTTGTCAAGTATTATGAAATCATGGAAATCATAAAATCCTTGATATTATTTGTCTCACTTAGAGAGTCGATTATCTGTTAATATTAGTCTCTCTGTCTTTTGATCCATTACAGTAATATATTTTGCAATCTGCAGCACTTATAAGTAGTCCTGCTCTTCCACTCTTTTAATCAATGCATCTCTCCATCCTGCCTCCAACTTTTTGTCAATCTCTGTCTTTTTCTGCACGTTATCCATATGTCCTCCCATTCCACCTTTACCCCTTTCTTTACCCCTTCGCTTGATCATCTCCCCCACCCTTCATACCTGTGGCCTCCACCATGCCCTCAAGGATAACCACGATCTCGAACTCCTCCTTCTCCATTTGCGTCAGTGTCATCTCCCAGAAGGGGCTCTTTTCGTTGATCTCGTGAGAGATGATAAGCGGTGACACCAGGAACAGCCGGTCGTCTCCCGTGTCAAAGCCGATGTTGATGTCAGTCTGATTCAGTGGGATGAACTCCCCCTCCTTGGTCTGCTGCGAGCGGATCAGCTTCGCTCTGATCGATGCCTCCACGATGTGAGAGTTCCTCAGGTCCCCCACCCGAAACATCAGGCACATCTTGTTGTCTCGCACCGATATGACAGCATTGTGCGAGAACATGAGGGTCTCTGCGCGGTTCTTTGGCTGTGAGATCTTGACAAACATGCAGCCCACCATCATGGCGTTAACAATTGAACCCAAGATGGCCTGCACCAAAAGCAGTATGATACCTTCAGGGCATTTTTCTGTGATTACACGATAACCGTACCCAATGGTGGTCTCTGTTTCAATGGAGAAGAGGAAGGCTGAGACAAAACTGTTGAGGTTCTCCACACAGGGGGTCCAGCCCTCCTCATCAGCATGCACCAGATCCCCACGGATTAGTGCTATCAGCCACCACAGAAAGCCAAAGAAAAGCCAGTTGACTACATAGACCAAGGTGAAAATGAAGAGACTAAGACGCCAGCGTAGGTCCACCAGCGTAGTGAACAAGTCACTGAGGTAACGGTAGGTCTCTTGCACGTTTCCGTGGTGAACGTTGCACTTGCCGTCCTTCTGCACGTATCGCTGACGTGGCTTCTTTGCCGGGTCAGAAATCAAGTGGGTTCGCTCCGTCGAGATCTGCGCCTCCCGTAAGTGTTTAGGAAGCTTCTTCACCTACGTGGAAGAGGAAAGGTAAAGAGAGAGAGAGGCAAAGTGAGGGGACGAAGGAGAGTGCAAGTAAGCAAAGACAGAGAAAAAAAAAGAGGGAGCGAGACAGTAGCAATTTAAGTTTTTTCCCCATTGGTGTACTTTACAGTAGCCACAGTGATTTCATTTCATTAATATTTTCTCTAAAGCTATATTGAGTTTGTACTGGGGGATGTAGGTGTTAACCTTTTTAATGAGATTTTCTCTCAGCATTCTCTCGTAAAATCAAACTGCTCTGTGCTGCTAGCGGGGAGGCAAATAAAATTAAGAGCCGTTATAAAGTCACTGCTCTGTGCTACTCCACAATGACATTGTAGGTGTTAGGGCATGCACATATATATAGGGAGAAAGAGAAAGAGAGAATAAGGACACAACAAGAACACAAGGACGCCCAGGTCTTTGTCTATGTTGGCCCAGCTCCAGTGAGGCGATCTGGCCCCACAGCTGTGCCCAGCCTCCCTCCCTGTCCCCTGTGTTCCCTCCCCTCGCACCCTCTGGGACATTGGCAGGCCTGGATAGGAACAGATCCTCTATCCTTCCCCAATAGACCCTTATGGCATCCTTAAAAAGAGTGGCATATGCCTGGGCACACATATTGCAATTATCTAGAAACTGGTTTTCATGCAAATGCATGCAGGATTCTAATACTGTATGTTTTGGAAAATGTAGGTTTATTAAAAACAATGTCTGCCACACGGCCAGACAGAAAGACACACAAACAGGAGGACAGAGTTACAAGGCACCTTTCAAACAGACCAAGGACACAGTGGCAGCACAATGACACTTTCCAATCTGAGTTGATAATTGGAATGCATTGTGTAGGGGCAAGAAAACATCTCCTGTGTCCTCTGAATCTCTAGTTGCTAATCGGACACCTGTGATCCATCTCTCTCTAGAGTAATGCTCACATTGCGAGGAAAGTTATGTCCTATTGTGGTTACACCGGCTGCTCCTCCGCTCTGTCACAAAGACGATCACTCTCACTGTTCAGCCGGGGAAGGACATAATCTAAGGCACTACAATATCCTTGCCGTGCTTTCGATTGTAGAGCCTGGATAATAAAATCTGTCAGACAGGTTTTCAGTATGGTTTCCTTGAGATGTAAGGGACTGTTTCACTGCTGACCTGTGACATGCACATTCAGTCAGGCCTGCATGTACAGTATTAAGTTTTCAAATATTGATTTGAAGTGATCCCCATTTAAGGAACGTTTTGACAAAGAAGAACTGAAAGACAATGCTTATTGACCGGCATTGCAATTAGTGACTGGTGACAGTGTATTCACTAAATAACTGCACTCAGGGATATTGGATCAAATATAGATTCAGGACAAAGTCAGTCGAACCATTTCTTAGAGTGAAACTTTCCACTAACATCAGTTAATATACACAGTTGTGTTGTATTAATTGTTGCTAATCACTAATGCACCACTTTTAATCAAAGGCACCTAAAATAGGTCCATTCATTTTCACACTTTGGGCTGGGGCTAACTGAGTGATAGAGTAAGCTGTCACAAGCAGTGCTGCCCAATCTGGCCATTGTAGCCAGTACAGTTTGTGGGGGTGATGGTCAATAAACAAATTCATTAATTCTCTGTGCGTGGCAGTAGTTAACAGTGGGTCTTTTCTCTCATTGAGCCATTGCAGCGACAATGGCTGCCCTTGGGTAGACAGTATAAGTTCCAATCAGCTAGGGAATTAGGACAGATAACCAGTGGAACTCCACCATCAGTGATTGGGAGTGAGTGAGGTGTCTTTTCCTTGTCTCCATATCTCCATTGCCAAGTAAACTGAACTATATATTTATCTAAAGAAACAGGTTTGGTTACACTTTGTAGGGCTTGATCTATAATCTCTACTGCTTATTTAATCTATACAGTATGAATAAAGCATATCTTCTGTTTATCTAACAGCCTTTATATCTGATTTTCTTTCTCACACACAGCTCTCTCCCTACTAATCTTTCCCATCTCTCTATATCTTCTCCATCTCTATGTCTTCCTCTGCTCTCTCAATGAGCCTCTATCACCATGTTACCTTTCTCTCGCATCCCCTCTCTTGTGTCTCACAGTTTCTCTCCCAACTGTGGAAAGACTGCAGTGATCAGTGAAATGTTTGACCAGTAGTGGCTGTGCAATTTACCTGTGCAGGTGTGACTCCTATCTCCATGTTGTGGTCCATGAGGACTCGAGAATCTCCTGCCATCCTCAGCTGAAGCTCATCACCTGTAAGTCATAAGGAAGTACAATAGTCAATAAAATTTAGACTTTAAAACATACAGTATGTATTTTCAAAACATTGTAGGCATTTTGTTGGCATTAGCAGCAGCACAATGCACTTCAATTAATTGATCACCAACATTAGAATGACCCAATGCAACAGAGAACAGGTCAAAGCTGACGTGCTCTCAGAGCACATATGCAAGTTTTATCCATTAGGCCTTTCAACCTTTCAACCCTCAGCTATCTAAATTACACATCCTCTTTGAAAAGTACATACATTATGTCTACACTAACAATGTTATGTTGATGTAAAGTGTAACCCCCCAGGCACATTATTTTCTACCTGTCTTTTAAATTGCGTCAATTTGTCAATGTGTCAATATTTGCCAGTTGGTGTAATTAGAACCCACAGATTCCCACCACGGCTTAAACTATATGCTTTTAAAGGTTAAAATCTTCAATGTAGTAAGGTGTTTGCATTTGTATTGGTTGTAATATTTTGTCTACTGTAAATAGTCTATGTGAAGGTTTTTGTTATACAGGTACATACTGTACAGGGAAGTTACTGTTATGGCATCTCACGTTGTAAACTCAAGGAATAGCAGTGTAGTATGTATGAAGAACAACTTTAATCAGGTCCGTTCTCAGCTGATCCAACAATTGAGGCAAAATTTAACTTTGGAAAATTAAAGAAATGCAAAATTCACAAGCCTCTGCTTAGTGAAAAATTGTACTGTTTGAGGCCATACTCACGTCCATATTATTCAGTTTTTTAATAAATTATGAAAATCATCACAATGCAAAAAATCATGAGCTCATGAATGCTAATCATATGCAAAACAATTAAATCTGAAGATTGATATTACCTTGGTGCTACAGTATAACTCTCTCATATTGATCATAATGTGGAGGTCAGTCAAAAGGGACCAATGCCAAATGCCATCAATCCAACTTGTATTCTTTTACAATCACTGAAACTGCGTTCAGTTCAATGCTCCCTCTAAAGTAATGGTGGTGTCACTAGAGAACGTACCATGTAAATCAGCCTGCCGGAATTATGTTGGACCACCATTTAGGTCCAGACTGAAATATCTGGACAACTATTAAATTGCCATGAAATTTTGTACATGCATTCATGGTTCCCAGAGGATGACTCCTACTGACTTTTTCTCTCGCTCTATCATTAAATTGACATTTGTGGGCCAGAATGGATGGATTGCCATGAAATTTGGTCAACATTTGCGGTCCCCAGATGGTTATCTGTAAAAACTCTGATCCCCCGACCCTTCATCTAGTGCCATCATTAAGTCAACATTTTTGTTTATCCTAAACAGAAATGTTTTGGAACAGAATTGCTTTTTTTTTTTAGAATTAACACTTGAAAGGATGAAGGCACTTGCAAATGACAAGGTGATACAACATGTAAACCATAGTTTGGTGTTTCATTTTTACCTCTTTACTTTATATTTCATGAACTGCTTCTTTTTTTCCTCTAAAAAAGGAAGCATTATCTAAACTAATGACATTCCCATCAACATGAGCTATACTTTTTGTTTAGTGCTAATTAGAAAATGAGGGGACCATGGTTAACATTGTACCTGCTAAACAGCAACATGCCAGCATTGTCAATGTGAGTACGTTAACGACACAGAACTGTTAGCAAGGCTGTAGACTCTTAGTCTTGTTAATGAGCACATTTGCAAAGTCGCTAAATGTTGATACTAAATGTGTCTGCAAAAACTTCACTGACACCGTATTTATTTTGTTTCCCCAACAATATACACACTTGCAATGCAATATCTGCATGTAGCAAATGAAGAAAGATATATATTTTTTATGGGTATGTTTAGGCATTCACAGCGCCGGTTAGGGAACACGTGTGATCAACACTGACTTGAATCACGAGGCAGGATGTGTGCTTTTGTTGACTAAACCTAATCACACATGGGTCTGAGGATGTGACAACTTGCATATGGTACAAAAAAGTAGCACTTCCTGGAATTATGTTTCCCTCAAAATGTGTTTGGCAAAACAAATCAGTTGTACATAATGTTTTTTGGAGACAGGGTTGACATAGTCATGAATACAACACCTGAACAACCATTAATGCATTTGCTGCTTATCCTGTATAAAAACACCCATTGCTGAATTAAATATTAACTCATATTTGAAGCTACAGTGTCACAACTCACATCATTCTGTATATAGGGAAACAATCAAGAAAGAAAAATAGAATTGCTCTGTATGTCCCCAATTGTATAGTATAACTATAATAAAATAGGATGATAAAGGTACAGAATTTTTACAGCTGGAAGACCTAAGTAAAGGATTAGCTGTTAAGATCCCATGGGAGATGACCCAGTGTCCACTGATGGATAATTTGCCTGTACAATGAAGCAGGCTCAGCTGCAATGTTTTTAACGGCGTCATTTTCCCAAAGAGCAGGCTCGTCATTGCCAGCATCGCCAGTTGCTTCGACTACACGTGCCCACATGCAGACACACACACAGATACAGAAACACAACTACAGCCATACAAAACGCCCTGCTCTCACGCTGCACCACCATGGCCACACCATCCTTCAGTTCAGGGGCAGTGATGGCTTTCTTAATCAGCTGGAGACAAAGAAATAAATGCTTACTGTCACCAAAGATCCAGTTGCCTCTTTTACTTTACATTTAATCTAATATAAAACGATTCTACATATTATCTTTGTGGTTGTTTTTAGCTCCACTGAAGTGACTAGGTGATGTGATGACAGTCTGCACTATGTGTGATGGGATTTTAAAGAGTATTTCTGTGCTTCTGAGTTGTAAGCCCGAAACAGGTATTTTTAAATATCTGTTATGGGAGGTACAAAGAGAGGAGCTGTAGAAAGGATCACTTTCAATGCCTCCTGAATAATGTGGGATTTAATAACAGCCATTGCTATAGTTAGGACTAGAGGGAAGTGGGGGTGTGAGTGTGTTGGGGGGGACCTCAGATAAAGCCCTAATTTTAGCAGCAATCTTACAACACCTTTGGAGCTCCACAAGAGGCAATTAACTTATAGAGCCCCTGGGTGTTGTTTCAAAATCAACTACTTTTAATTTACTAAAAGAACAAAGTATACACGGGGCCTTTTAACCCGCCAAGCAAAGGAATATAGGTAAATTACTTTTGCCGCTGGTTCCTGACCTCAACAACATCTGACATTTCTTTGTCATCTGTCTTTGATGTTACTCTATTTGATTGCTGACAAGCGAGGAGAGGGAATGCAAAGGCGAGCGTTGAGAAGTGAGAGGGCCACGTCACAAATCAGATCCACACAGGAATGTAGTGTTGACATTGGTGGTCCAAAGCAAAGGGCAGAGTGACGTGACAGGCATCTGAGCAGGCAAAAGACAGACAGAGAGCAGAGGCGTGGGACACACACAAAGCTTCTGAAAAACCTCGCTGAATACGTTAAAGGACTTGCAAGGTCTCGCTTTCTGACTCATTTTAGGTTCTGAATTAAAAATGACTCCCTGGAGATTTGTGAACTCCAGACCCGTGTGTATTTTCAGCGAGGCTGTGATTGCGGTGTCTGTTCGCAGCAGCACACTCAACAGGCCCAAATGAGAGGTGTGCGAACATGGATAGCAGCTGGGGGGTTTTATCTTGGCGGTGGAGGGTAACAAGCATTTATCTTGTTACCGGGAGAGTGACAGGATGCTTTGGCTGAATTGTGTTTGTGTCCTGATAACAAGAGCACTCATGTGTTGTGCTTAAAGCCAAGGGGTACTAGTAAACCAGGGAACTTGCTTCCTAATGGATATCTACAGGATGGATATTTTCCTTATTTGCTGACTCTGCACGCAACAAATAATAATCTGCACAGAGCACAGCAAAATGTGACTCTTTTCCTTTCTAACCTGTGGAAAGCTCTATAATTTTCCCCTAGGGCCTGTATTGTACCAAATAGCACTAGCCTCATGATTTAATTTTCTACATTTTCAGAACTTCGGAAACTTGTGTTGTCAGCTCTGTGTGCAGCTCTGAAGAAAAGAGCTGGCTTGGTGCTGAGCCAAGGGAGGGTTTTTATCAATACTAATCACTGTTCCAATAAAGCCCTTGCAACAGATTCATTACCTGAATTATAATTCTCCCTTAATCAACATAATTGTAAACTGTTTCATTCTGTGAATTACTTTTTTATTTACCATTATATGGAGGTAATCACTTTAGTTTTTTCTAGTCTGTAGAGAAACACTGTTTCCTGCTTGAAATTTGCGCAGACGTGCTTGTTTTGCAAATGCTGAGAATGCAGCTTGCTGCTGTCGGGTACAAGCTTCGTATCTCCAAATTGTTAACTTTTCAGTAATAAAAAATATCAACAGTATTTTTATATATGTAAATATATATATATATATATATATATATACACACACGCACACACACATTGTGTTTCCATCACTTTCGGGGACATTACATTGACTTACATTCATTCCCTGGAGACTTAACCCTAAATATAACCACTACTAGATCAAACCTAACCCTTACGCTAGCCTAAACCTAACCTTGCCCTTACTCTAACCTTAAATCAAGTTTTCATCCTAAAATGTAATGATTTACGTTATGGGGACTTGCATTTTGTCCCCATAAGGAAGGCCAGTCCTCACAATGTGACTGTGTAAACATATTTATGTCCCCCACAACATTAGTAATACCCACCCACACACACACACACACACACACACACACACACACACACACACACACACACATTTATATATAACATATGCATTTCAGTAACCCTTCTATACACTAGACTCTGGCCTGACAATAGTGCTTATGCCGCTGAGCATGGCAGGGTTACAAATGGCAGTAAGATGTTGCAAACTCAGCAGTATCCCTTAGTTTACAATACACGTTTGACTATAAGTGGGCACTTATCCATAGATTTTGAGGTCATAGCTTGCAGTTTTCTCTGGGTTCATCAAAGTGCTGACACAGGAGAGACAGAGAAAAATAGGGAAAAAATAAAGAGACAGAGGGAAAAGAGGAAGAAAAAGGAAAAAAGACAGAAAAAGGTTGTAGCAGAGCTGAGTTTTTAAGAGTATTGACACAGCAGCTATATTTACCGAATCCCTGCATCAGATAGATATCTACACTGGTTGTTCCAGCTTATCTCATGTCTCTGTTCCTTTGCCATGGAAGCACTAGAACTTTCTATTTCCTTGGTTTCCTACCCTCCTTCACTCCTCCCCTTGAGTGAAAACAAAGAGTCATGGTTACCGGGGCCTGTCATGATTATGTCCTGGGCTAAGATTGGCCCATTAAATAACATGGCTGCATCCCTATCTCTGCTCACTTATGACACTTTGAGGTCAGGCGGGTCAAATGACTAAAAACGCCCCCAGCTAGTTTGGCTCCAGGCCCAGCAAACACACACACACACACACACACACAAACTTCATACCATCCCTCCCTCCCATTTACCCATTATGCCCGATAGTGAGCTGAGTGTATCCAGTTGTGTCCTTCTCATGGATGACCTTCTCTGGAGTGACACTGCTGCACCGAGACGTTCGACTCACTCTGGAGAAACAATTTCCCTAATGATATGTCCAACTCTCTCTCTCTTTCTCTCACACAAACACACACACAGTCATCACTTCAGAGGACATTACATTGACTTACATTAATTTCCTGGAGACTTCCATAACCATAACCACTACTTGCCTAACACAAATCGTAACCTTAAACCAAGTCTTAACCCTAAAATTGGATTGATTTACGTTATGGCGAATTGCGTTTTGACCCCAAAAGGAAAGTGAATTCCCACAACATGAGTAATACATGTCCACACACCCATCTCTCTCTCTTGCTGTCCCTCATTCAGTCTCCCTCTTACAGTACATTTTGCACACAACCCTAGAAAAAAAGTGCAATTGTTCAAGCCAAGAATAGCTATTACTTTGCTGTGTGTTTTAGATCTGTTCACTGAAAAGAGTAAAAAAAAAAAGTCATAGTCAAGATTTCACATTGCAAAAGTGCCCTTGAATGCTCAAACATTTTTATGTTGTTCTCACTTTTTATTTTTCGAATAAAACAAATCTTTATTTCAGTGTTTGTTTGCCAATATAACGTAATAATTATTATTATTTCAGAGTTGCCCCTAGTGCCCCTAAAAGTCAGTAAAAAACAAAGGGCACAATTAGCCCTCCTCGTCCTCCAGTTTTTTGTTAAATATTAACAAATCGCCAACTGATTAAAACCCAACACCTACTGGAGCCAAATAACACCCTCTTCAACCACGCTTCACCACAGAGGCAGAGAGATGAGAGATGTGTAAGCCTGGGTGGCTGGGCATGCTCCCCAACACCCTGTTTCTTTTTCTTATCAGGTGTTTCTGTCAGGCCCTTACTGTGACTTACGGCTTTCAATCACAGTTTCCCTATGCCACCACTCTGTCTTAGAAGGGAATGATGGCTAAGCAAAAGAACAATTTGCAATGAGAGGGAAGTATGTGGAGATGAGTACAATATAAATATACATACGATATGATTTCACAGTGATATTATAACAAACTAATCTGTTAATTGTTCATAATCAGATCCACCAAATGCATTAAACTTGATCCTACTTTACTGCCTGTGGTTCATTAATCCTTGGCTTCACCTCAGTGTAGAGGACAGGAGAACAGGGGAGGATGGGATGTGGGAGGATTGGAGGCCATGAGCAGGCCGGGGCGGGGCTGCCGAGCAAGGCAGCGCATGACGAATGCTGGAGGAGCCAAAGGTCAAATGGTCTTGATTGGAATTCCTGACATGCTTCACTGTGTCTCCATGCTTGTCCCTTTGAGGAGCCTCCTTCGCTATAGCCATCACATGCCAAGTCAGAAAAAAATGAGATCATGAGCCTACAGTTGCATGTTAAAAAATATGTTGAAAAATCTTCCGACTAGCTCACTTGGCAAAGCTGCTGAGTCACGCACCCTTTGCTCAGTGCATTTTCTGACAAGGTGTGCTTCAGTGATGAGCTTAAACCTCTCTTGCTGACAGTATGAGATGCGAATGACGCTTATCTGTATAAATGTGAAGCAAGACGGTTCTGAAAAAAGTGCTCAGCAATCAAATAAAAAAACATTGTTAAAACGAGAAGCATGTCAAAAAAACAAAAACAAATCCATGCTGTCACTCTACAGGCCTTTTTAACCATACAGTACTTCTCTTTTCTATCTGTGTTAATGAGCGGCAAATTTACGGGAACGTGCTTCCCCTGGGTGATGGATGCTCACGCTTCATATGCTTACGTAAAACTGTAAAAAAAAATCCCTCCAGATGTAGCGGAGACCTGAATGTGTTGGCTGTCGACATTTTAATGATAGTGCAGTGATGAGCAGCATCCTTTTTTTTTTAACATGAAGTGTGTGCATGTATTGTATGTCCTCTATTTGCATTGAATGTAAAGCTAGGGAATTGTCCTTGCACTATATCAATCAATTTAGCTGAGTTGCCAGTGTGTCTGTCCGCCAATGTAAACAAATCATATTTGTGGGCATTTGTTATACTGGCCAAGTGACTGTGTTTTTGTTTTTAAATCATATAAGAAACTAAACAATATCCAAATCCAAATATCCAATTGCCTGCATGTATGAGGTGTGATATTTACAAGTACATGCACTATATGAATGCAGGAATCCTGTAACACAATAAACATATACCCTCATGTGATTTAGTTAAACTTGCCTGACCTGAATGCTTATCAGCTGGACACAAGGCGTCAACACATCTTTGCTATCGTCTGCCAAGCTTAACAAACGCGTCCTCATGAATAGTATGAGGGATCCTTTATTAAAATAACTCCAGATAAAGGCTGGTTTAGCCCCACTGGCTAAGCCAGGAGCAGGATACACTGTAAAACTTCCATTTCATTCCACATAACCTGCTGCTGACAGATAAGTACACAAGCCATTATGAAGATTCTTGAGAGCCCGTTAACCTGGACATGGGATGTATCCTGGCATGCATTTTCAGTTGTTAAAATGTAATCTGTGACAGATTACACTGAATGGTCTTTCTGGTAACCAGGTTTCTGCCCGTATGGCTTATCCATGATGGGGGACTCTGGACATAGGCTTAGATTTCGGGGGGGGGCACAGGGGGCATGTCCCCTCAATATTTAGAACCCATGCATTTGTCCCCCCCCAATAAAAATATGAAAGCAGCACAGCACTTTAAATTTGCCAAACCGCTTGAACGCGACTCATCAAATCAAACAATGCCTCCATTAAAGTAGGTGGCGGCAGTATGCAACCTCAAAAGCAATGGTTGCAATCTGCCAGAGAACTGAAAGAAGAACAACTATGCTCAGTTGTTAATCATGGAGGAGCAAGAAGGGAAAAGGAGGAGGAGGAGGAGGGCAAATCAGACCTTTCCTATCTGAACAGTCTACACAAGTCCTAGTCCAGGCTCTTGTCTTGTCCAAACTGGACTATTGCAACGCACCGCTGGCTGGACTCCCTGCTTGCACAACCAAACCTCTGCAGATGATCCAGAATGCAGCTGCAAGAGTGGTTTTCAATGAACCGAAGTGAGCGGACGTAACCCCTCTCTTCATTAGGTTAAACTGGCTCACTGTTGTTGCCCGCATCAAGTTCAAAGCGATGCTCTTGGCCTACAAGACCAACGCTGGTTCTGCACCATCATATCTTTGCTCGCTTATACAGACCTATCTTCCTGCCAGATCCCTGCGCTCTGCAAACGAACAACGTCTGGTGGTACCGTGCCAAAAAGGAAGACAAATCACTCTTGCGCACCTTCTCTGGATCCGTTCCACGTTGGTGGAATGATCTGCCTGCTCCTACAAGATCAGCAGATTCTGTAGCCACCTTTAAAAAGCACCTGAAAACGCATCTCTTCCGTTAACACCTAACTGACAGTCACCAACTTCGACTTCCTATCTACCTCTTTTCATTTTAAAAAAACAAACCTTCCTCTCCTTAGCTTTGTATACTGTGCTGGGCTTTAACAGACTAGTTTCTGGTGCACTTATGCATGTTGTTACCTTGTGTTGTTACAATTGCTTCCATTTTCTTCCTCATATGTAAGTCACTTTGGATAAAAGCGTCTGCTAAATGACTAAATGTAATGTAAAATGAATGATATTAGGACATTTTTATTTCAAATTCGTGTTGTGAGTTGTGATGGCAGCTAAAGACCTATTAGACCTGTTTTTTGAGTTTACTTTTACAAGTGTTGTTTGCTAGTTTGCTAACTAATACAGAATGCCTGAGTGCCTTAATGCAATCCATTCCATTATATTTTGAATTGTAACCTGGCGCCTAAATTTTGTGTTTCCTTTCCATAAATAAAGACATTTCCACTATAACTTGATGCAGACAATTTCACCAGAATGAAGTGTTTAACACTCAACATTTCCTGGGGGAGGACCCCCGCCATGCACTGCGTGTCCCCCAATGTTGAAACGAAACCTACGCTCTTGAGTCTGGATGTGTGACAGTCATCTTTTTGCCAAACAGAAGGTGAAGGTTTGTTTGTGCTGTAGTAGACTGCAGCAGCAGCTCCATGCACTACATCAAGTTTATGTGTGACAGGACTGTAGGAGAAATACTATATGCATTGTGAGGTCGTTGCTGAATCAGTGAATGGGTCGCACCAGAAATCTGGTACATAAGCTTCGTAGGTGACACTATAAATTACAGTAAACACAGGGACTTGAATTTACATTGATTACAGATTTATGAGGACATAAACAGAGTGATTTTCCTTGGGGGATGACAGGATTGTGTAAGACATTGCATGCTGGTTATCTGTGTCATGCAAATACCAAGAGATTGGATTGTATTCATATACAGCTCACAACGTGCAAGGCTGGGAATTTTAAATTATACACAAAGGTATTTTTCAATAAGGGAAGTGTACAAACGAGAACTGAAGGAAAATATATACATGACAACTAATTCAGTAGTGTTGCATAAATAAGGCTTCATCTTCATGTAGGTCTATCAACAGCCGACAAAAAATACTGTATTTTTATGCAGTTCTCTGAAATGCACACACATTTTCCAGAGCACTAAATACAAAAAAAAAAAAAAGCTTCACGCCTGACTAAGCTCTTGACACAAATGCGCTGCTGCGGTATTAGAGAATGTGGATCTGCTTGAAGAACGGAGCTTTCCCCACATCCCCTAAAGACACACAGTCTTGACTAAATAAACAGATCTAATTAATTATTCACAGTGTCTTCTCTTTTGAGAGTTTCCTAAGATCCTGCTGCGCATTACATCTGCCCCTTCGCCCTCTTTTGTCCACTTGTTAGGGAGATCAGGACATGGATAATAACCGAGCAGGAGGGTATCAAGGTACACAGTGCTGAGTTGCAGCTACAATGATAGTGCTGATAATAAGGTCAAAAGGCCATCCATCAAAGACCTTAACATCTTAGCAGTTTGCACCTCCCCCTACACTCTTTAAATAGCCAATTGCGGTTCAACCAGCTGTGAACATCATGGTAGATTACAGTGATAAAAGTAGCCTGAAGTGTGGCAAATAGGCAGGTTTTTTGCAAAGTCATTATTAAGAAATCATTCTGTCAGACGGGGCTTTCCCTTTCCTCTCGCTCCAGTTTGAGTTAAGAATGTGCCATATGTAAAAATGTGGTTAATAATGGGAGCAGGCATGGCTTGCACTAGTATTCCTCCATGGTGTGCCAGAGAACAGATATTAAAAAATGATGATTGAGTCCACTCACATGCTTTGACGCTGTCTTGACATTCCCTGATGAGACAATACGAGGAAGGACAGGAGCTTTGGGGAAACTGCGCTCGATTAATGTGGCCCACTGCATTGTCATCAAAGTTTTACAGCAACAACTCTCGAGATGTATGTCTTGCCGCGTGCACTGAACTGGAGCTACAGTAGAGGAGAAAATAGTGGTGTACATCAGACATTAATGCAAGCAGCCCTAATCCTCAGCCCAGAGACAGTGTTTCAAGGGAATCAATATGAATGATTTTCTCTCAATGCTTCTGGTGTAGCCTAGAAAATTCATGAAAACACTGCCAACAGCTATCACTACCCGGCGTCCGCAGCTTTGTCTCCTGCTTTTATTGAATTTATAAAAACGTGTGAGAGCAGAAACATGCTGTGCTGTGTGTTGATGGTACAAGACCCTCTCCGCCACACACACACACACACACACATACACTTACAGTAACACACAGATAGATGCACATTGACTACAGGCTTGCTCCTGCTCCTGCTCCTGCTGCTGCTGCTGCTGCTGAGCTTGCACTGAGAGAACTATAGCATGGCACACGAGTATGCACAAGCAGCAGGAGTGTTGACGGGCTTTTCTCTGCTTGCGTCAGAGAAATCTATTGCCTTTTTGATTACCCTGCCCCCGCCATGAGGGCAAGGAGATGCATGGTGATGAGCTATGTATCTCTGCGGTGACATAAGATGAGGGAGGCAAGATTTGATGATAAAGGTTGTAACTGATGGACGAGGGTAATCCAGCCACTTTTCCCATCATCGCTTTCCTATTTCTGCTCTCTTGCTGTTGAAGGGTCTTGCATTGTCTCACATCTTTCCTTGTCTCCCAGTTTCCCGCTGTCTGACTCATAGTTTTTGATCTGCCTTCATGTAATGCACACTTTTTTATTTGGCAAGGCACTCCAGATGGGATTTGTGGCTGTGCAATGAAACACATCATGCAATCACAGCATGCGATGCCATCCACAGACAAATTGAGAGGAGGCAGCCTGGACATGGAGCCACTGTCGTACCATGCATCCCCTCCCCTTTCCTCTTTTGCCTTCCTCTCTAAGTCTTTTCCTCTGCTTTTTCTCCATCAGCTTACCTTCAGGTCTCTGCAGGAGTAGCTGGCAGGCTCCCTTCGAGGCATTTCACAGCTGCTCTTCTCCCCAGGACTGCGCACTCCTTTCCCGGCTTTGTTCAATCAACAACAGCCCTCCTGCCTGTTTCCTGCCACCCAGCTCCTTCTGCTCTTCACCGCTCTCTATCTACTCCTGTGTGAGAGGGAGGTCTGTCTGTGCATGTGCATGTGTGTGTGTGTTTGTCTGAGGGAAAGAGGGAGAGGAGGAGGACGAGAGAGAGAGCGAGAGAGAGAGAGAGAGAGAGCGAAAGGCAGAATCAGAGTGGGCGAGAGAAGAGATGGAAAGGATGTAAATATGCATGTGCTCTCTCTTGAATGCTCCTCTGTTCTTGCTTCCACACATTGGATCTCTTGCCTCTCAGGATTTGTCCTTTATAAGAGTGTGTATATGTCTATTTGCACAGAGCCTCAGCATCAGTGTGTGTGTGTGTGTATATGCATGTGTTTGTGTGTATACATCGACCACATGGCTCCCTTGATTCTGCTGCAATGGCAAAGAGAAATACGTGTAGAAAAGTCAAGTACAGTGTTACAGTGAGAGGTAGGAAACGAGAGGTGTGTGTGTGTGTGTGTGTGTGTGTGTGTGTGTGTGTGTGTGCGTGCATGTTAGGGGTGCAGACAGCAAAAGAGCGATGGTGAAGAGGAGTGTAGTATAATCAATTGCTCTAAAACTGCAGTTGAAGAAAAAGCCCTAAGGGTTTGAAAGAGAGATAAAGTGGAAGCAGTGAAAAGAGTCTTTGGGAAAAAAACAGCAGGAGAAAAAAAGAGCAGGAGAGGAAGAAAGTAACAAAGACGTATGAGACCAGAGTGAAAGGATGAGGTAAAGGGGGGCAGGCACAAAGGAAAAGTAGTTAGGTAGAGATAACAGGGGGGAAAGGGACATTTTGACCCAGAATTTCTTTTCTGCCTACAAATCAGGTTTGATGTCACTTTTACTAAATTCCTGACATGAATTGCATCTGCTGCTCCTAACATACAGTAAATGATTCCTCTTGAATGAACTAAATTGAAAGTGGATTGACCTCAGCGTGGCCACATTAGCACTGCGTCAACCATGATGATGAGCAATGTGCTCATAAGGCAAGGTTTAAATGTAAAATAAATTCATATACAGTAGCTCACCAGCAGAATGGAGTATGTGGACTCATGTAGCCCCTATATTTTAAATTCTGTTCAATAACTGCCACAGGGGAGTGTGTTCTCTATGATTGGACAGTGTGTGCACAAGAGAGGACATACAGTACAGACAGAGACAGATGGATGGATAATTGACATTGAGATGTTATTAGGCATAAAGAAAATTAAACGTAGACTTGACAGGAGGAGAAATGAGAGCAAGAGCAAAGAGAGAGACAGATAGCGAGATGATAACAAGTGGGCGAGGTGCGACAGAAACACCAAAAAGCCTCTTCATGTACTTCCTGCAATGAATTTGGGAGGAGATTTATGACTATGCATCTCCCCTATGTTCCTCCGTGTGCACCCCCCTCACCCGGTAGTGGCTGGGAGATACTTTTCCCAGCCTCGACCAGCCAGGGAGCCAATGACAGCGGATTATGGAACATCAAGGAGTGAGGCTGCAGTAATGAGAAGCTTGGGATTTGGCTGAGGGATACGAGTTCTGGGCCATGCTCACACTCGCTCCTGAGGTAGCAGTGCTAATCTCAGCAGTGATCATGAATCGTTGGTGATCCTAATTGCGAAAATGCAGGTCCTTTGGCAGAAGCGCTCTGTGGTTCCTGCGTGTAGATCAGCCCCTCGTGGCACCCAGTTGTTCAGATCCAGGGCATGTGTAATTATTTCCCCTCCTGAGGTTATACCATTATTGATCAAAGCCGAGCCCCCTCCATCTTATTGCCTCTGGTGTTCATCCTGTGGAGAAATACCATTCAGTTGACTGTATCACCTCACATTAATCACACATCACACTTTAATAAAGCTTCTTGACACATTCATTATTACAAGTGCTTGGAGGAAACTTGAGTATAGTGTAGAACCATTTGCAAAATGTGGAGGGGTGCGGGTAACACGACATAACAGGCTCTTCATTGGTCCTTTAATAGACGATCCATAAGAATGATCAAATGGTGGATTATCCTGCTCAGGATGAAGACGCCTAATACAAATAGTGAAGCGTTATGTGTGTTCTGGGTCTGATTTAATACTCATCAATGCAGAGATTTCCATATGAAATAAACTGAGCACTATCTCCTATGTTCACTGTGGGTATGTGCTATTCTTGGTATGCTTCCTGCAGACTAAAATATACATCACATGCAGCATGTAAAACTGCGGCTTAAATCTATACAAACAGTAGAAATTGTAAAAGGGCAATACATGATGCAAATAACTGATTTGCACACGCCTGAAACGGTTCTGATTGGATAGCAGTATCATGGGGTCAGTTTAGACTCTCATGCAAAATTATTCAGCCCACATCAGCAACACCCTGCCACAGCAGCCCACAGTTGATAGTGAGTGTCAGGCCACGGCCATCAAGGGAAGAAAAAAACATTTCAGAAGTCAAAACTGAGGAAAGAGGAATTAGTTTGTCCTTGCATCGAGTGAGGAGGAAATGTCATTTTCTTAATCCTTTCTCTGCCTCCTTGGCTCTAGTATTCTTTTTCCTCCAGCACCCCCTACCCTCATCCTCACTCTCCCATTCATCCCCCCTTTGGCTCCATCCGTCTTCGCTTTCTCTCACCTCCTCCCAGGCTTCATTAGCTCTGATTGATCCTCTTGTCAGAGCTTATGGCACCGCGATGAACTGCATTGTTACTAGCAGCCCGGAACAAGAAGGAGCAGGAATGAAAATCAGAGGACAGCCGCAGTAAACATATCACTACAAGGGCATAATGGAGACAGTTAGGTGTCTGAGCATGTGTGTGTGAGTGTGTGCGTTGAGGCTTTAGAAAACAGAGCAAATGTGTCACGCTGTTGTCCTCAGTATTGTTTAGTTTAGCAGAAATGCTTATGCTGCTGTGGTAATATCTAAAATATTTAACTTTTCAACCAAGTGGCTGTTTTGCATTTGGAATTACACAAAGAGCAGAGCTGGAGGCCAGCGTTTAATAGATTAGAGAACTGGTGAATGCCTGGAGAGGCAAGGTATGTTTGCAATGGAAAATGTGTAAATTATTAAACAATCTATGTGAACGAGCTCGTGCAGCTTTACAAATTCATCAGTGTCAACATATTGGTTCAACACATTATATAGAAATAGGGATTTAGGAGCATAGCAGCAACTATTTTGCACTCGTTTTTTTTTATGCAGTAGGCTTTCGTTTAATGGGAAGCTTAACTTTAGGGAATGAGTACATCTGTTAGCGTTTAAATTATGAATTGTGTGAGTGTGGAGATCTACAGCGCACCACTGTGCTTATTATGTGAATACATAATTTAGAAATACTGTAGCATGTTTTTATCTTGTGCACAGAGCACTAAAGTATCCACAGCAGAAGTCATGGATTAAAGCAGATCTATGCAGGTATTGTATAGCATCATATCCAGTGAGATACACTTTCTCAAACACAGCATTCAAATTGATTCACGTAGCTTTATACTGAACATAATTATGTATGGCAGGTCTGACATCAATCAAAAGCCTGGACTTTGGTTCGGCTGTGGCTTGGTGGCAGAGCGGGTCGTCTACCAATTGGAAGGTCGGCAGTTCGATCCCAGCTTCCCCCAGCCATGTGTCGAAGTATCCTTGGGCAAGATACTGAACCCCAAATTGCTCCCGAAGCTGTGCCTTCAGTGTGTGAATGATTAGTTTTATTTTTACTGATGGGCAGTTAGCTCTTGCCATCAGTGTATGAATATGTGTGTCTGGGTAAATGTGATATGTAGTGTGAAAGCGCTTTGAGTAGTCGGACGACTAGAAAGGCGCTATACAAGTACAGTCCATTTAAATTTATTCCTCATTGGCTCATTGGAAAATCGTTTTTCATTTACAACCTTAGTAGTAAAGAGGTGAGTTTCCAGAATTATTGTGAATTAGTTCTCAATAGATGAGAGATTCTCCACGGATGCAGACATCTTTATATTTGACAATACTATCGCTGGAAGTAGGCGAAAGATTTAGGGTTAGGGTTAATTAGCTTTTTATCATAAAGTAGTATTTTCAAAATGTAAACATTGCAAAATGATTATTTTGCCATGTAGATGCCATTGTGTCCGTTCTATGATAAAATAATCAACCATAAATGCTCTGTTTTTATTTCACATTTTGAATGGGTGAACATAATGTGACTGATCCTTCCCTGGACACCCCTACACAGTCCAGACACATTAGTGGCACTATGTGGAGGAAAGAGGTATAGCAGCGAGTGATTAAACATAACCACTGACGGACGCTCTGTGCCTGGAAAAATGTTTAGCTGTTGCAACTATCTTGGGGGCCTCCTTAAATCTTTGCCACTCTGGAATTAGGAGTGATCTCTTCTACAGTAACCATGCCAGATCTGAGACATTTTGGAAATCTTTGTAATTGTTTACAAGCTGTAATAACGAAACAGCTGATTGCATCTTTTAATTGTTCACAGTCCATGACTTACTGACAGTCTGAAGCAGGTTGGAGCAGCATCTCTCTGTTGGTCTCTTTCTGTAAGAGCTACTTGTAGTAAGTGGCTGATAACTGGTGACCGCTGACAACACCAAGCAGATTTTCAGCTTGCTGCCTTTACCTGAAATCAATAGCTAAAAGCTTAAAACTCAAAATTGAATCTCTCTTGCGCTGTTGTTTATCTTAGCCATCACTTGCAGAATATACAGCGCATTTCAAGTCTTGGGGGAAATCTTGTACATCACAGTGGGTTGATGTACCCTGTTCAGTGGTAAGTGTCGGGTCTGCCTGCAACAGTAAGCAGACGGACATTGGTGATACTGTACATTCTGAGCCTCCCTGCAGGCAGAAGGATTTTTGAGATCTCTGGTATCTTCAAAGACATTAATGTGAAAGGTTTAATATGCAAGTTTAGAGACACTTCTCTTCTAACAGTGCTTTAATTCAATATGCAGGGAAGCCCTGTCCGGCCATCGTTATAACCACTGCAAAGCAGAGATTAGTCTTTGCAACAAAAGGATCCATTTTTCTTTACCATTCTGAGAATATTGCTCTTTGAGATACAAAAAATAATTTGGTATCCATAAAAGAAGGATAGAGAACTGTGGAAATGCATGAAATGTGCTATAGTGACTGTATCCACAACACAGAAAAGGTATAATCCCCAAAGTTGAACAATAGGTCTGTGTTCGCTTGTGGATTTTGTCACCAGGTGTCACTTTACATCGAACAAAAATGTGAGCTCTTTTCCACAAACGCCATTCAGCATAGTGGCAGGGTGAGAAAAAAAAGGTGAATGAGGGAAGTGATTTTAAGCTCTTCAGAAGGGTTTCGTATTTTATTTCCCTTTCATTGAGTTACTTATTCAGGCTACACGGTTGCTTAATCAGGCTGAAGTCCTTTGAATGGTGGGTGTATGACAGGAAGACAAGATCATAATGTGAGCTGAGAATATTGAGTGGAGGACATAAATACATGTGATCCACCTGTGACCTTGGGAACCTTCAAATTGCTGATCGATTCAGCAGAGAAAGGGGAACATCCCAAAGAACCTCTACGCGGAGTTTACACCTTTACAGTTAATTACAACCATATAAAGTCATGCCATACATTAAAATGACTTCCAATCAACAAAATATACATAAAAAGTTGTATTATTTTTTCAAGAAAATTCGATAAAATATGATTGTTTTAGTTTGTATTCCAACCTTTTAACTCAGCACTTAATCCCTACACATGTCCACAGGGCAAAATAGAATCACACCTGGGTGTTCAAGACACAATAGAGACAACATAGTTTTGGTGAAGCCCTAGTGGACAACCAATCAAAGTGTTAATGCCTGTAGTGGAATATTCCCACAGACCCTGTTGGCCAGGCTTCTCATCTTTGTCCTCATTCAGGCCTGGCAGCCTCGTCTATTTGTTCCTATGCACATTGCACCGAAAGGCATCAATACTGAATGCACAGATCTTCATTATAATCACATCAGCTTGCTTTTTGTTTTACAAGCCTACATCTATGAATTTTCCAGACAAGATGGTCTTGCACAAATGTATGCTGACAAAAAGGCAGCAAAGTGCATAGACATCTTATGTTTGTAGTGTCACAAGAAGCAAATGCTTTACAAGCACATTGCACAGCTTGAGATAGCAATATTTTGGCATTCAGCACTTTTTTACTCTGAGAATGATGGATATGGAATATGAATGCTCAGTGAAATGATGACCCAGCAAAATGGCTGCCATCGGTGTACAGCCCCATAACCGCCCCCCACCCCACCCCCACCCCCGACACACATGCAACCGTCATCCCCCATAGTATAGACCTATTCAGTTCAACCCAAGCAGATCATAGAATATGAAGCCTCATGGTGAATGTTAAAACAATGTGCTGCCAAGCACGCCTGAATCACAATAATAACAATAAACAACAATAAAATAGGAAAAAAAATTAAACCAGAGGCATCATTTCTAGTCGCACCAGAATTAATTAAAAGGTTTTAGTCCAATGCTCAAGGTTACATTTCATAATTATTTCTGACTGCAAAGAATTTTTTGCTGTTGTGAAACAGTCAGATGTGGTTTGCAACTGAACAGTCTTTTAAAAAAATATGTCTACAAAGAAAAAAAAAAAGAATGGACATGAAAAGAGCTGCGATGGGTTACTTGAAACCTAAAGAAAGAATAGTCTTATCAAATCCATAAAAGTGATCTCTCACCATCAACTGCTCACAGACTAAGTAGTGTGCAAGTTTTCAAATCCTATTGGAAGCGCAATCAGGCTAAAACAAACAGGAGCTAAAGTGAGGCAGGATATGAGCCTAAAGGGTGAAATGTCTGACAGCAACAAAGGACGACCTGAGTCAAGTTTTAACAGTAAAATAGATTTCTCTGGTCTTGAGATCCCTGCTTGAGAGGTGTTGTCAAATTCATTCATCAATTGACCACCAATGAAAACAAACGTACAAGTGGCTTTTTCTAACTTCTGGTTACTGTAGATTTGGGGAGCTGGAACATAAAGCGTCCGAGCTCCAAGTGAGTTGTAATCAGGAAAGGCTTTTAAAATCTTCATCAGAACCAGTATTGTTTGTATTGTTTATTTAGTCTATTATGATTGCATAGTTTGACGTTCAGAGGAAGGATTACAGTCAAAAATGAAAGCGATCGATGGCGAGGACAAACACGGATAACCACTGGAGTAGCTTTAGCTTTTTCTCCTCAGAAGGAACTGAGGGCGGACAGAGATGTCACGTTGATGGACAGGTCTTGGACAGGTTGATAAAATATTTGGAGTACGCTATGTAGTTATTACAATTAAGCTACCTAAATAATGGATTATTGTCTTGGAACTTTCGTAATGTCTCTGTATTTTTGTAACTGTTTTGTTTGTGTAATTACGCTCACTGCCAGAAGGTGAAGACAAACGTTCCGCACTCCAGCTTTAACAGGTGATGAGAGTTGTTCACAGCTTGTTTCTGCTGCCCAAAGTGGCCAAAAATGAATTATTTCAGGTTTAACTTTAAACAAAAGTTCATGACATGACTATGATACACACTGTGTTAATCTGAGGCTAAAGGGATGGTGATTGTAATCATTGGTCGCGTTTGTTTTTAGTTCTGGTAAACCACATCATTTGTTGAACAGTAAAAGGGAATTCCTTCGCAGTTACAGGGTCATCTGTAGATTAAGCCATACAAACACAGTATTTAATCTTACAGAGGCATGAGCAGGAACATGAAGACACTTCTCAAGGTTATCTAATTTATACTTTTATTACTCTATTTATCGCCTCATAGATAGGCAAGTTAGCAGGTACTGTGATACTGAATGATGACTGGCAATAATTACTGATCCCTCAAACATGTATTTCTTCAACAGTGAGGGCTTGCAGTAACAGTGTTGTGTTTTACTAACCAGTGCAAAGGCAAACATGAACATTAGTTAACATGTCAGTCACCAGAGGTTGCAGCAGTGAGTAAAAACAGCTCTAACCAATAGACAGTATTTGGTCTTTATATTTGTTCCTGTAACAACATCAGTCTGTAATGCATACTGCATATTCATACATTGAAGCAGTTTGGCTTACTTTCACTTTCCTAGACTTAGATTTACAGAGAAATATATACAGGGAAAAATGTTTACATTTCCACTGCATTTTCAGCAAGATAAAGTATTTCATACACCTTTCATGTCCACTAACCACAATTATACGCTCGCTTGTTAGAACATTTTGTGTTATTAGTTTTCTACTTTTTACATTAAACAAGGTCACTAAAATTCAATGTCTGTGAATTAATGGAAAGAGCACTTGATTATCAGTTCTCTTGATAATTCTGATAGTTTTCTTCTCATTATTATTCAGTGGTAGTAATTGTCTCAGATTGCATTGTTATCTGTCAAATGTAGCCTCACAGCTCTTAAGTTGCTAAACCTGCACAACAGTCAGTGCAGCTATGTGGTTTGCCAGCATTTTGTCTCATATAAAAGGGATTAAAAATAAGGAATTGGATTAAACAAATAGGCAAATCACCTCTTGAATAAAAAAGGCTTGAATACAAAAAGCTGGTCATCATTTTACAATAGCGTGGATTTATGAAAAAAAAAAAAACAATACACAACAATGCGAACAAAAGAGTGGAAAAACGACTCCCATCACTATTCACAACTTTTCTCCTCTCAGCATTCAGACCATCTTTAGCTCATGAACTGATTGGGTTCCTGATTGACCCCAGAGAGCTATCACTTTGGATCATCTTTAGCGCATCTTCCTTTTCTGTGAAAGTGTTGTACCTTCTTCAAGATTGTTTTAATCGTCCTTGCAGCTGACATCTTCGGACATTCACTGCTGCACGTGCCAAACACTGGCAACAACTAAAAACAAAAAATGATTTCCCCAAAACATGCCAATAAAAGCGTGTGTGTGCGTGTGTGTGTGTGTGCATGCGCGTGTGTGTGTGTGTGGGTGTCTACAGTAAATAATGAGAGAGAACCGGAACCATATACAGATACAATATGTACAGGTTTTGCTTTTACATTGTCAACATTCACTTGGCTATTTTTTTCTAGAGTGAGTGTAACTGTGAAAAAGCTTAAATTGAAATATCATAAAATAGAAACAAACAACCACAAATCCAAAGCAACTCCTAGACTGTAGTGGGCTGGGAGTGTGGCAGATAGAGGTCAGCTTGGCCCTTGGTGCCAGGCATCTGTCGGGTAAACAACTTATTAGAGCCGGGCGAAGGGTACGCATGTGTGTTTGGGGGCGGAGGGGTAAATGATGTCTCTGTAGGCGTAAACGTCACAACATCGCCTGGCCGATTTCAGCACACCGAGACAGGACAGTATTAATGCCCAACAGGTGTTGGCTTTACAGGCATAAGAAGAGGACACACCTAAACTGTCCCAATCAATTGTGAGCAAGAGCGACACAAACGGAGAGGAGAGAAGGTGGAGCTGGAGTTTGACAATTATTAACCTCTGGATGTGCATCAAACTACTTTGAGGTAGGTTTGGATTGAACTTTCACATTAACATATTTATTTTTCAGCTGTACCACATTATTGCAAGAATATGGTGAGCATGATGTCTTAGTATGAGTAGTTCAGACAAGGTTCATTTCATTGGAAATAGGATAGTCCCTGTGACTGCTTTCTAAAAAAATTTATAAATAAAGGAAAGGGGCTGCACATAAATTGATGGATTCAAATTTCTTTTTACTTTATATATTAGCACATAAAGCGGGTTTGTACCTCAATGACAAACGGAAACATTTACTACAAATTAGGCATTAAGGCTCATTAGAGACTTATTCCAGTAAACTCCCCTTTAAAAATAATTTTAGCTAAATCCCTGTTTAGGATGTAATTATGTAACAGTCACAAGTCACTTTATTGATGAAAATGATGAAAGTAGCTATTCGTTAACTGATTTTAGAATGAGCCTTAAATAGTTTCAGCATTATATTAAATTAGACACTTAAATAGAATAATATAAATATTTATTACTTAAATTAAAAGTAATAAAGTTAAATATTGATCATGTGTGTTTCTTAACAATAATTAATGCAACAAAAGCAGAACTACTACTTTACTACTTACTAGCCTCATTTTTAGTTGTTTTATTTTAATGGATTATTTACAGTAGAGTAGCTCAGAGGAACTGAGATATACTAACATTTTAAAATCAGCCTGCAGTAAACTCAAACGTGTCAAAGGCCAGGAGAGTTTCAAAGCTTGAAACATGAAACACATTTATTGGAATGTCTCAGAGCCAGTGTATATTGACTTAACATGTTTAATCCCAGAAAAAAAAGGCTCAATACAGGCAGTCAATGACTAGCATTGAAGGCACATTCAAAAAGTATGTGTGAAGGAAAAAATAGAAGAACAATGTCAAATATAATTGAAAAATGTATTGTTCTTACAAGGACCCTTTGCATATAAAGTGATTGCTAGTCTTCGATTGACTGATTTACTACATTAAAATGTGATTTTAACTCATGTCATTCTTAAGTTTGAAATGATTTGACTCTCAGTCATGGCAGGAAAGCCCTTTGAGATTTAAAGCTGTGTGTCTGCTGTATTGTGGATGCACCTTAAGAGTTGACTTTCTTCACATTGGCCATTTCCATTCACACAGGTAGTTGATTTATAATGCAAAACAATACTTTAGAGTAACTTGTCATACATACAATTAAAATATTAAATACCTGAAATGATTCCAGCACATATCGTGTTACAGTATGAACACATGCTGACCTAATGAGTGGGTGTGGAAGGACTAGGTTTACTTCCGAAAGGATTAAAGCTTGCAAACAAGTTACACAGTGTGATTATCAGATTTATTTTGGTTGTGAGCTTTGAGGGTTGAAAACAAGAATATAAACTCACTGCACTATTACTTCACACTCACTAAGAAGCACGCCATGATCCAAATGGGTAGTTTGCATGACTTGGCAAGAACAGAGGACATACTTATTTGGAAACCTCTTTATAGCCAATACTGCCAGTTACCATCCATCAAGCACCAGACTCAGAACTCAGAGCTTGAATAAAGTCAAAGATTGTTATGTCTGTGAGCAGCTGGCCTTCTGGCTGGGTTTGCTTAAATTATTTTAATGCCACGTTTATTTTTGCAGCATCGAAACTTCGCAAACAACTTGCACAAGACCAAGATTCCCAAATTATTTCAGTTTAATTTGCCGCAATTTTGTGTTTTACTCTTCGAAAAGTGGAAACTTTTGTTTCTCATTAACGTCAGGTCTTTACTGCAGTGCTGCCTCCACCCCAGGATTATAGCCTCTCAGTGAGGAGTAAAACTGCAGAGGGACAGAGCAGCTTGGAACATGTGAGACTGTACATAAGCAGTCCACAGTGAGAGTCAGATATGAAACCATGGGAAGAGGAGCAAAGCATTTGAAGCAGGAAAACAGGAAAGATACTTAAAGTACACAGAAGTAGGACAGGTGCTCACAGGATGCGATTATGGAATTAGTTTTGTTGATACTCAGAATACCCCAATAATTGAACACTGTTCCCCTCAGTTTACCTTAAGCAGAGTCATCTGCATATACAGTATACCAGCTCTGCATAATGTATTTGTCCATTATGTGAGCTTGCATATCCTTTTACATCTCTCTTTCAGCCCCTGAGAGACAGTGTTATCATGACATTTTGCTATTTGATTGCAATTAATTTTAAGGATGACTGATAGTTTGAGAGGACCTGTGACTGGCTGACTGGATAAGAGTGTGATGAAAAATCAAATATAATTGTTATCGCATTTTTACCTCAACTGTAATTCTAAGCTGACTACAGTGACATAACACAATTCGAAGGTGGGCAATATTACCTATATTACCTACAAGTTAACTATGGTTTTTTTTCTCCTGCTGTTAGGTGTTAATACTTGTGAAGTAGTATTGGTAAACTTGTACCTGTCTGTGGAAACATGCATCAGGTTTATCATGTCAGACCTGTTCAGAAAGAAACTAAATATTCAATTGAATCTTGAAATACTTGTTCTCTGATCTGTGCCATTTCCACCCACCAGATACCTACATAAACATCAGCAGCTGTTAAAATGTGTTTGCAAATAATATTCAGCTACAGGCAGTGTCACACAGTTCCCTCCAGACAACATCAAAGATAAAAGCCCCCCGGTACAGCATAATCTTTCCTCCATTCATGCTCATCTTCCTATGCTTCTGTAATTGTGTGTGAAAAGTTTAGTGGGGTCCCAGGTGCAGTGTCTGATCTGCTGGGACAAGTCAACTATGTGATTGTTAGTGCTATGCGATGCAAATTTTGCATTCATTTTGTTGTTTCATGGGAAATCTGCATTGTCATTAATTTAAGGAATTCATAAGTAACTGTTTGTTCACACAACTGCTTCATGATTGGTTTTCTAGTATTTGCTATATACGTTCTTGTTTTATTGTCTTATAGGTCATGAGTTTGCAGAAAATGTTTGGATTCATGAACAAACAGATCCAGGACTGGCTGGCACAGCGAAGAAGTCGCAGGACCAGACTAGTGACCAAAGATGGTCGCTGCAACATTGAATACGGAAACTTCAAGTACAGTAAACACTTCGCCTTCCTGGCTGACTTCTGGACCACATTTGTAGAGATTCGGTGGCGTTTTGTCCTCTTCCTCTTCATTGCTTCTTTCACCCTCAGCTGGTTCATTTTTGGCCTGCTGTGGTACTGGATTGCTCGCAATAATGGAGACCTCACCTGGCAAAACCCCCCATTAGGCCACACTCCATGTGTGGATAATGTTGTAGGACTCACCACAGCATTCCTCTTCTCCCTTGAAAGCCAGACAACTATTGGGTATGGTGGCCGAGCACTCACCCCTCTCTGCCCAGGTGCTGTGACCCTTCTCATCATCCAGTCCCTCCTCGGAGCCATTATCAACTGCTTCATGTGTGGAGTCATCATGTCCAAAATCTCTTCACCCAAAAAGAGGGCTAAGACCATCACATTTAGTGACATGGCTGTCATCAGCCCCAAAAATGGTTCTCTTTGCCTGTCAATCAGAGTGGCCAACCTGCGCAAGACCCTGATGATTGGAAGCCAGATCTATGGCAAGCTGCTGAGGACAACAATCACACCAGATGGAGAGACGATCATCATGGACCAGGTGAACGTTGACTTCATGATGGACGCCGGGAAGGACAACCTCTTCTTTGTATGTCCTCTCACTCTCTACCACATCATTGACAAGAGCAGCCCCTTCTTTGAGATGGCAGTGGACACGCTCCACAAACAAGAGTTTGAGTTGGTCGTCTTCCTGGACGGCACATCAGAGTCCACCAGCTCTTCCTGCCAAGTCCGGACCTCTTTTATTCCTCAGGAGATCATGTGGGGCTACAGCTTCTTGCCCATCATCTCTAGAAGCAAGGATGGCAAGTACAGAGTAGATTTCTCCAACTTCTCCAAGGTGGTGCCAGTGGCCACTGCACACTGTGCCTACTGTTACCACAACATCAAGGGTCATCATCACTACTCCAAAGATGGACATGACAACCAGGGCTTTGAGATAATTGTTATCAATGATCTCCCAATTTCACCAAAATGTGAGATAATGAATACATTGCAATGAACATTAGAAACTGAGACTGGTATAGGCCATACCTCTAATTGACAAACTCCTCAAGAGTCTGAAGGACAAATACATAAATTCTAATTTACCTCTGGCCTTGCACACTGGGTTTAATGAGCATGTAGAGACAGGAAAAACAAAGCAAATGTAAATGTAGAAATTACAATTACCTGAAGGGCCAGTGTTGAGGGCCGTGCTATTGTAATGGGTGAGAAAAAGATAAAGTTCAATAATCTATGCTACTCTAGGCTGCTAAAAACAAAGAGACACTTAAACCATTAGAGTATGCTTAACTATTAAGACACTGAGGTGCTAGAAAAGGTTTGGGCTCTTTTTAAACAGTGGCTAATGTAGTTGTGGTTTTCATCCTGAGGGAAAACATTGTGAGAGAACAAAGCTCCCATGAAAAACTTCAAATGTGGCTGCATACAACACTGACTATTGTATGAAAATCAATTTTGTTAATAAAGTATTTTTTTTTGTATTTGAGCTCAGGGGAAAAATGTACTGAAATAAAGGCTATTTTTTGCATTAAAAATGTCTGCCATATTATTCTCTGTCTAACCAAGTCGGAACGTCATATAAGGACTCTGATCAAAAAGGTCAAAGCAACGTAATGACAGGTGCCAACCCCTATCACGGCTTTTCATGTGTAAACAAATTGAAGTTGTGACAGCAAACAGGGATCCAAAAACAACAGAGTGTTTGGGAGATAAGAGATGTTGCTTACTGCCCATTATTTTGCCTGCAGGTTCTGAACATGAAACCAGAACTCTCCATTTAGAGAAATAACTGTACATGCTGTATGCTAGCATGATACTTTAACAGGTTTTGTTAAGGGGGACCTCCCACTAGGACCTCTCTAATAAACTGCATATGCATGTTATGTGTGTGTCAGCACCAGGATTGTTTCTGTAGCAAAAGTAATAAGCAGGGCAAGGGTAAAAGATTATGAATATTATTGACAAATGAGTGAAATTACAGACACATGCTTCACAAGCATATTTCAATAAAAAACAAGTCCACACCCATCCCTTGATGGGTGTTCACTGTGTCTCTGATGCATATTTTTGTCTACATGGTTCATGCAAACTAAAAGAGCACTTTGCAAGGCTGTAGCTGTCATTTAACACAGTAACCATGCGTACACAACTGTTGTTGGATCGGTGACTATGGCGACCTGCTGGGGCAGTGCTGCTGTGTCTATGGTGCAGGGGACGAGTGGCTCGGGTCCTGCTCGTTGGGCTCCACCTGGAGCTGCTCGGCTGTCCGTCTGGACCCATCATATT
>CM022478.1:21761209-21864917 GCA_011952105.1 Coreoperca whiteheadi | reverse complement strand
GTTAATTTACCAACGCTTATCATTCGAAGCTGTGTTCAGGTTGAGAATTAAGTGACACTAGAGTCAAATACTGAGGAAACCTTCACATTGATACACACCTTGCAATGGCAAAACTTTTACGTGTGAGCATCATGATAAAAAGCTGGCATCACAAAAAGAGAGCCTGTAAAAATGGTGCATGTCTTTCCACTGGAAATTATTAATGCTTACATTACACTCAGTTGCTAGTTTATCAGGTATGGCCACCAAGAACTAACACAATCTAATGTTTATTCTATCATCATAAATATGCGGTAATTGGAATGGACAAAATATTTGATAATGCAGTTCAGTTGAACAGCGCCACATACTACAGCCTCTTAAATTATAATAAAGATCAGATAACAAGACTCTCAAGGATGATCAAGATTAAACTGCCTAACTGTACACTGTAACGGCCACTTTAGCTTTCTGTACAGCACATGTGAATCCAGATGAAAAAGCTGCACTTCAGTGTCAGCAAATATTAAGTGTAAGATTGTTTTGTTAGAATGAATACATGTTTTGTTTGTATCTCGATGCAGATATAAAGTTGTCTTAAATGAGGAGGGGCAGAAAGCTGTTTTCTATCTGCACTGTAGCATAATGTAATAAACAAACGTAACACATTGCTGCTCCCTTAAAGGCTAAATTAGTCAAAGGAAGAATACACTTTTCTAAAATGTCTAATGACTTGCCAGTAATGTCCCAAAATTTAGGCGAAATAATTTTCAAACCTTGACACGACTGAGACGAGTATAGAGCAAAAAAGTCACTATCAAGATTGTACTACTGTTGTAGATCTGGTTTGTCCAAATGTCCCGATGTATTTTCATCTTTCCCAGCACTCTGGTGAAGCCACAGGCAGGCAATGGAAGATGGAAGCTTGAGAGGTAAAAACATTTATTTTGTCACATTTTCCTATACAAAAGCCCTTTTTCCAAAGGTATTACTTCATACATTGCAGGAATGACAATAATTATAATACATTGGTTAATTGTAAAATTATACACATATATATATATTTGATATCCAAAATACATTGCATATACGAAGTAGCACAGATCCCTTTTCATTGATAATGCTTGTGAAACATGGAAGTTAAGGGTACATTAGAATAATTTCTTTATGCTACAAATTACATGTTCCCTTTTTATTTCTTCTTTTAATTAAAGCTATAAATTTTCAGGAGAAGCTGGTTGTGAATATTAATACTGTTTGTATTACATAAAATACCTGATATTCTTTAATGCACAGGAAAAGCCACTAATTCCAGGGCTATTTGGCATAAAAAGTGATACACAATGGAAAAGATCCATTGTAATCACATGTTGCATATAGAGTAAAGGAATCCCTGGCTGTTGGATTATGATTTAAGCAGGCATTTGTGGTTTTGGGAATACAAGAAAATATCTTTTGTGCATAAAGGCACGTAGGATGTTACAACCGAATTTCAGAAATAATAACATTACAAGAAAACAAAAATGTTAAAATGTATTGCCCAAATGTACAGATAAAAACGCTTAAAATGCTGAACAAATTACTTAGCAGAAATGGACTTTAAAGGTTTGCATTTTTGACCGAGGTCAACTCGTATTAATTCTCTTGACTTTTTATATTGTGTCACATATGAAAATAACTCTGCATAATTTATACAGTAAGTTGCTTTAATGCCTAGTTGTCTGATGCTTATAAAATAATAAAAAATAGGTCTAACAAACGCACAGCGTTTGCGAATCTGAGGATTTCTTTGTTTCATCTCGTCATACTTTATTGGTTTTGTTCTTTGATAAACTACTTAGTCCCAAGTAATTTATTTTCAAAAGGAATACTTTTGCTATTAACATCTTTGAACACCTGAAGATGGATGTTTTGGCATGATACCATTACATGATGATGAAATCCTGACTTGAGATTCATGTGCATTTTGCTGGGCTTTAGATCAGTGAGAAACTAACATTCAAATGCACATGCTGCTCTCAAACTAGGACCCAGCCCTGGTTAAATGCAACTTAACTGTCGATTAACATGACTTACTGCTAAGCCACTTCTCTGTGCTGACCTATATGGTCCTGACTGGCCTACAAAGAGGAAGGAGACAGCGTGACAGCCGTTATTGTCAGAGTGCACTTCAAAATCAAAAATTGTCAGATTTATGGGGAGACATGGAAATTACGACGTATTTTTAAGATGTAATGCTGTTTCATCTATAATGAATGGAAAATAATATGGTATAAAACAGCAGTTAAGGCACTGTGAGGGTTAGGTTTCTCATTATATGTTATATACTGAAACTGGATGCACTCATGGCACTGTAACATAATGTATTGTATGTAGATAACATCTACATAATCACATCTGCAAAAAAAAAGGCACTTTCATGTGATAGATTAAGATGTGTGCAGCCAACATGGTGTTAAAAATGAAGGAATGTATTTTTTAATTAAACAAAATGAAAACATCTGACAAATTTTGATTTTGCTGCAGGGTATCCCTTTTACGCGTGTTTCACAAACCAGAAGACATTCACATTAATACTGACATGGTCGAGCAACAAAACATCTGGAAATGGCATGGCTGAAAGGCAACAACATGGCAAACATTTAATAGCCTAGTGTGTGGCCCCCTGAAAACATCTGACCTGGGTTGAATTATTGTTGCAAATGACTTCAATTACATCTTGACTCAGCTTCCCCAGCACAGTCAGGTCAACTGTACCCATTGGCCATCTTGAACTCCACACACAACATGCAAAAAGCATTTTAAGTAACTAAGTTGACCCAGGTCAGCAAAACATACAGCGCTTCCTTCTCCAGCATTTAACTCTTCTCTAGCCTTCCAGTTTGGAGGATAAATTAAATTGTGAATGGCATATTCCAGTTGCCAAATTTCATTCAGTGCTGAGAAAAGTCCATCTATTTGAGAGCTCTTCCTTGTCCAACGAATTGCAGAAGACTCTCCACATACACATAAAAAGATGCAGATGGACAGTGGCGGAGACAGTGGAAACAGAAGGCTAGATGTTGTGGGAATAACAAACCCTGACAAGGCTGTAGATGAGCAGAAAAAGCAGATGCTTTAAAGCATAATGTACATCATGTACTGAGGAGGATGTAGATTGAGACCCATAAATAATAGGCCCATGTCTGGTACTGTAGCATGGCGAGAAGGCAGACAGACTCGAGTTGTTCTCCTGTCCTCAGGCTTTGGTTTGGGAAGGTTTTGGAAAGGACACCTGTAGGTGCAGCTTTCTGGAGGATGGGAAAGAGAAAGGCACAGGAAACTCAGACGCACGTCCAAAAAACATAAACAAACAGTTGCTAGTCTTGTAAAGGTAAGTAGTATTCCATTTTGGACCATAGCATCCACTTGTTTATAGATTCTTACAAATAAAAAAAAAAAATCTCCTTCAATTTTATCATCCTTCATTCAGGAGCAAAATTTCTTCAGAGGACAAATGCCTCTATCAATTCAGTCTTCATCGGGTCGCCATCATTGGGAGTGCAGGTTAACAATTGTGGACTTTATTTTGCGAAAAGGGAGATTTTCGAGGATGGTGGATGGTCAGAGTGGGGTGTTTAATAGTAACTACCCAGGTGGGATGGCACATGGGTGTTAGGGTGGCGGGGAACGTTTGGGTTGGGGTAGATGCCTGCAGTGGGCGAGCTCCAGTATGGAGTGGTGGGTCCAAAGAAATTGGAGGAGGTGACAGGCATGGATGGAGGGTGCGGGGATACAAAGTTGACCTTCTGCTGGTGGGCGTGGTAGGAAGGCACATAGGCTAGGTCCGAGGGGTACTTATACATGGAGGACTCAGTGGGGTGCGGCTGCAGCGCCTGAGCAATGCCGTGGAAGTCGAACTTGTAGGCGTAGCGCTTGCCGTGCACCTTGGTCATGATATTTTTATCATAGTAGTAGCGCAGCGCGCGGCTCAGCTTGTCGTAGTTCATGTTGGGCTTGCTCTTACGCTCGCCCCAGCGCCGCGCGACCTCGTCCGGGTCCGTCATCTTGAACTCGCCGTTGGTGCCCTCCCAGGTTATGCAGCCAGCATTGGCGCTGTCAGACAGGAGCTCCAGAAGGAACTGCCACAGTTGGATCTGACCTGAACCTGATGGTGGACACATACACAAACAGTGATCAAAGATGCAGCCCATCCAACTAAGAATTATTTTATCACTGTTCACAGCTCAACAACTCATTATAATGTCTAGCAGATGCACTGCACTGCACACAAAGACCTGAGAATGCTCAAAATCTTACCTGGATTGGCTAGGCGGCTACTGGTGGGACCCAGAATCTGGTAAGGATCTGTGGACAAATGGAGAGCTTTGTTGGTCTACATGGTGATTAATGTGGTGATATAATGGTATGTTACCCATACTAATTAGTATGGAAGACTGAAGACAAAAATAAACATGTCACTATATAATTTATAATTTAATGATAATAATTTAAAAATTCTTCTTTATTACTTATAATATCATGATTCAGGTTGACTAAATAAAGTACTATATGCAACACACTGACAAAAGGAGAGAACATTATGTGGTACAATCTTGTACTGTGTTTTGATTATTGTGCTCTGCACACCCTCTCAATAATGATCTGACTGGGAAAACCAATTAAACATGCTAATAGATGTGTGGCTGAGAGGTAACAAACAACAACAAAAAACATCAATGATTAAGTGTTATCTGAAAACCTTCCTGACACTGTGTGGCTGATTTCAGTAAACAGACGTCCTGTCAGGGCTGTGGCTCAGTGGAGCTGCTATGTCAATAAAAAAAATGTCCCATGATTCATTGAGGATGAAACATTATAACATATGCCGCTCGAATCCTGCAGAACAACAGAAGTATGAAATAAAATGGCCAATGTGGGTTTTTAACATTCAACCAGATATGAGATAGATCATGTATTTGCAATGTATTTGTAATTTCCCCACTGTGGGACAAATAATTAACTAAACTAAACTATGTATGGACTCTACATTGAAACATTCTCTGACTCAAGGAGACAGCTGTTCTGGTCGGTGATGTGTGCAATCACACACATCTGGAAAACCAGAGCAAAAGCTGGCATTGAACAATCAATGATATCCAGTAAAAGCACTGTGGCTGATCACAGGAGAAGGAAAACCATTGACCTTAAGAGTAACAACCTTCTGGCATGGAACACTGCGAATCTAGCATCGGTTTAGTTTCACTTTTTTAAAATTGTATTGTTGTTTATTGATAAACAATCTATCGTTGTATGTAACACAGTTTGTAATGGCCGCCACCCTCACTTTTTAACTCTGTTGTGAGTCAGAGTGTTTTGATGGCGGCTCCTATGTTGAATTCTGTAAGTGTGAGTATACAGATACACTTTTGATACAGAATATGGCTCACTCTGTATTTGTTTTTTATAGTTGCCTGTTATTGTTAAGTCTTTTTTTTCTGTAAGGTAAACTATTATTAGCTGTTTACCTTAATCATTTCAATATTTTCTATCTTAATATATTTGAATAATAAAGTGTCGTGTTTTATCATGACAGTGGCCATCAGTCACTTTATGAGTCTTTCAACAAATAAGTTTCTGTGTGGCATCGGAGTCAAAAGAGAGGTAAGAAAACACTAGTCAACACTCAAAGCTTGTTGATAGACCTCCAAAAAGTCCATTATTAAATTGCTGTTGAGCCACTTGTAAATAATTGTTTTGCGCTTTTCTGAAGCTGTGCCATTTCACTCGTCTTTGTGCTACTTACATTCGCTTTTACACATTACAGTAAAATATGCTTTACTTGACTATCAGCAGAGAAAACATTTTTAACAAGCCAACTGGAAGAAATGGAAGCTGATATCCATGCTAATGAATTAGCTTTAAGCTAGCTTTGTGCTCATACTACATAGATCAAGAAAGACACCTGGCAAGCCATTACCTGGCTGAGCTCTGGGCTGCTCAGTGGACTTGGTCACATTCTGAGTAACCACCGGGGAGCCTGCAGAGAAAGAGGCAATCAGTGGAGGACAAGAGACAGAGAGGGAGCGAGAGAGACCAGATGAGTAGGGTGGCTACAGATAACCCGGCTTCACAACCTGAAGGCAAGTCCACAGAGGTTCAAAGTAAATGAAGCAATAGTCGGTGGCTTGACTGACTTTTTTTTGACAGTCTGTTCATATTCTGAAAACAGAGGCTCTGATCTTTAGGACTACACCTCTAGACTCGGATGTTGGAATTTCCTCTGGCGTGACGTCGACTGAGGTTAAATAGCATTTGCAAGTAATTTGGGTGTTTAAACCTGCACAAAATACCAGATGATAAAGTTCACCACAAGATAAACTCACCACATCCGGTGAAATGTAGTTAGGCAGGTTACAGCCAGGCATACTTACCAGTATTGTCCAGTCAAAAAAGCATAAGGAGCGTTGAATGATTTTTGTGTCCTCACCTTTGCCACTGTGCATGTTGTTTGACCATCCTGTCCGCCGCACAGCATCATATGATGGGTCTGACAAAGAGAGAGGGAAGAAGGGAAGACAAAGTTTGAGTGTATTTTAAAGGTTGCTTTGTTTCTAAGAGGGTGAAAGATATCTGTATGTACAAATCACAAACGATCAGTGGATGCACTAAAGTGCTGTAGAAATCTGCAGTTTTCTGACTAAAATTCTGTGTATTTAGTTAAATCAAAATCTCTAAATTTGCCTTTGTGTATGTCACTTCAGTAAGTGTATTTTCTCACTGTGTGCTAGACTATCACATGACTGCAACTGCCATAGCGCAAACAGGGAGACCAGATCCAAAAGGCATCAATAAATCTATCAAAACATGGTTCAAGATGCTCTTCACAGGAAATCTGGACATGGTAATGTGGTTTGGTTTGGCGTGCTGTGATGGTTTAAATGTAGATGGCACAATCTTTGACAGAGTACAGTTGGTTGAGCAGCTTGCGACACTCTGACCACAAATAAAGGGATTGGTGCAAATTAACGTACAACAGTATAACAGAGACACACACATAGACAATACATGCGCATGATATTCACCCTCATCCCTCTTCCCACACAATTGGCTTTTATGAAACCCTGACAAACAGCCAAACTGGCTCAGTTTGCATGGGTTCTACCTGCTGTGTGTCTGCGGTGCAAACCTGACTGAGTGTGAAGCTGGACTGCTTCCAGTAACAATCAATCACTCTGACATAAGCAGATAAAACAGAGGATGTATCGTTCCCCTGGCAATGTCTCAACCCCCCCCCTGTATACTCACAGTGCACCTGGCCAGCACCCTTGATGGTTTGCATTATTGTGGGCTTAAACAGTTCAAACAGTTGCCGGAATACTGGGGAAATATGATGCGTATTGTGGCCAGATATGCTTCGCACTATGCTATTCAACGTGTTATCATGATCTGCATATCTTTTTGTCAGCAGTGTTTCTCCCAGGGGGCAGCGGATAGAGAAAGTGTAATGGTGATGACAGAGGTTGTTGCTGGGATAAGCAAGCTGTTAGAAGGTCAAGAGGCAATCCCATTTCCCATCAGTGTAGGCTGAATTTTTGAGAAGCAGGCTTATTGACAGTAAAAGTTGGCAGTTTGAAGCCCTAGATTTGAAAATCTTAACAGACAAGGAGAATGCGCAAGACTCAATCCTGCTGCAACAAAGCGGGCACCAAATTGTCTTGATATGATATAAATATGAATATGAATCAGGTTGGTAACTGGAGTCAGGTCCTCGTCTCAAACATAGAAAGAGGGTGGCTTACAGCATTGTGTTATGTGTTACAATATGCATGATTAATTATGATTAATTATCAGTCTGAATAGATCATGAGAACCATATGTTTTGCCATTTCAGAAGTGAGTGAGTGTGTTGATCCCAGACTATACATGCATTCTGTGTGTGTATTTGTGTGTGTAGGTGTTTGTTTGCCAGACATGAATATTTATGTTTGCAAATTATTCTCCACCGTGTTTTAGCCAGTGCATTCAAACAACTCAAATGCAGATAAGCGAGACGTTATCAATCATTGAAAGAAAATATCAAATTCACTTAGTCTAAACTTTGTAGATCCTATTTAAGTTAATTCATGGGAAAGTCCATCAATTTGATATGCAAAACACACTTTAGAGATGACTTATTGTTAAATTGGCAGAAACAAAAGGAGGTGGTTGTCTTCACTGCAACAACACATTTGGGCTTTGTGAGCCATGTTGACCCATATCACCTCATACAGCCACAACTCACCCTGTACGGAACATCCAGTGACATCAAATTCATCAGCTTCCACCTCATGTAAAGATATCTTTAAAAACTGTCCAATACTGCCCTCCTGTGGATAAGTACATATTGACATCTTGGTTTTCCTAAAATAAACAACAAATAATATAATACACAAAATCAAACTCCATATTCCTCCCTTCAGCACATCTGAACTCTAGATTTTAATCTCTCTGCAACCATAAAAACAAAGTTTGCCTGGTAACCTGCTATACAAGTGTTTTATTGTTTTACTAATCCACCAATCCATCAACGAAAATGTAAAAACACTTATAATCCATTATGTTTCTTGTGCTACTTTTAGAGGATGTTTTGTTGCATTGTTCCCTGTCCTTACTAGCAGAATAGCCACCACGGGGAAAACTTCCTGCTGCTAAGGGAACTCTTGATCTCTTCACTAATTTCTAACGTTTCAACTTTTAGCCCAGACGTTTCAGCAAAGGGCCTATTCCTGTCTGCAGACGGCAAGAGTGGTTTTGGTCTCTGTGACTGAAAAGATGGATATTCAAAATGGAGTAAAAGTGCAAGGTGATACAAGTGACACTGCAGAAATATATGGATGGATGGATGAAGGATCGCAACAAAGCACAGGAAAAGTGATTAAATTAGAATGTGATTAAAGGAATGAAAGAAATGAGAGTGTAATAGAGAGAAAGACAAAAAAAAAAGGGAGAAGAGGGAAAAATTACAAGTGGGCTGCCGTGGCTCAGCGGGGCTGTCAGGTTCAATCTGGTGTGGGCCGGCAGGATAGCCAAAGAGCAGTGACTGGGGGAGAGTCCTGGGAGACTTGCGTTTCCTGCCTGCCTTGCCTGCAGACAACCTCTCTTTGTTTTACTGGCCCTTTTTTCCCCTCTACACACCGCAAGCCACCCCCCAAACCATCCACCCTCCACCACCCCGAAAAAAAACACAACAGGGCTACCTCCATACGAGCAGAAAGGGGTTGCGAACAGCAGAGGAGCTGGGGGGGAGGGGGACAGAGGCGAATGAAGGAGAGATGAGAATCAAGGTGAAGGAGTCAGAGAGAAAGAAACATAACTGAGAAGCCGACAGATGAAGATGGAGAAAGACTAAGTGCATAAAAAGGCTTGAAAGAGAAAGAGGAGAAGGAGAAATTTAAGAGAGGGAGGAGAAAAAAAATACGGTCATGAAACACAACTTTGGAATTTGAAAAGAAAACAATGGTAGCAAACCCAGCTACTGTCTGGTATGGGCTGGAGGACATACCCAGTAATAAGGACTCATCAACATCTTTTAGATTCCCTTGGTGTAGTCGTTGGCAGCACATCACATCGACCTCCAAATGAATTGTCCCTGCCAGCATGCAAGCGAGAATAGACCCAATTCCAGGTTTTCACCAATATAATCACTCCGTTTTGGGGTTAATTGGACTGAGGGAAAGGTAGGGAAGTGGAAGTGCAGTAGAAGGAAGAAGCAGCAGAGGTAAAATGTACGAAGCCCAAGTGGTTGGGGGTACTCAGGGCGAGTTAGCCACGCAAACACAGACACAGACCCAAATGTGCACACATAGAGCCGCCGCTTCCCCAAACCCCCCCCCAAACCCACCCCCACTCCTTCATTTTTCCAGGCCTCGCTCTGACTGCGACTTGAGCCAGTTTCCACTCTGGTCTGGGGTGTGGTGCACGCTCCTGGGAGACTTAGACTGCAGGACCAGTTAGTCAAAACAAGGCCCGAGTGCTAGACAGGGATAGGGAGAGAGAGGCAGAGAGGCAGAGAGAGTAACGGAGAAAGACAGAGGGAGACATAGTGGGAGAGAAAGAACAACTGAGCATAGAGGGTGAGATAGACAGAGAAAGAGAGGAGAAGTCGAGCAAGGAGTCGAGTCGTGGACTGTTTTTAACCTAGAGTCTGAGCCAAGGAAAGAGACCCAGACGGTAAACTTTTTAATGCCAGTAATACAGGTGCTTTAAAAGCCATCTGTGTGAGGATGGAGGCATAAGAGGAGGAGAATGATGGCAAAGTACAGGAGTTAGACACAGTGAGGAGACAGTGGGTGCACCAGAACAGAGAAGCAAAAACGTGCAACAGGAGACTGCAACACTGCTGCACACACATAAACATATTCATGCATATGCAAGAGCAAAGCGTGCAATGTGCAATGTTTTCTGCTGACCCTTTTTATTGGTTTTATTTAGAAGAGAGAATTGCGTCTTCCAAAAATTTTTGTCTTTAATTTCAAAATGCAAATGGGAGCAAGTGAAATGTCATAAGACAGCTTATACACATAATGGCGCACTTCAAGTTGTGTTGCCACTTTGACACTGCAGCAAAACAAATACATTCACCGAGGTGAATCATCATCTTTCCTTATTCGCTGAGACGTAGCGGAGAATATGAGCCTCCTTTCCGGGAATTTTAAGATTCCAAGATCTCATAGCAGCGACACGAACAGAAGCTAAAAATTGAAAACGGGTACAAAGACTCAGGACGCAGGGGGAAAAAAGCGGTGTCAAATGCAAACATTGACACCAAGATTAAACAACACACAATATGCATATACTGTCCAGCATACACACTCAAAAGAAATGTAAATGCATAGAGTAACACATGCTGCACTAAGACACGCAGGAACCCACCCACACACGTATGCCTATCCACAGGCAAATAGTAGACACAGACTTTAGTTACACACAGACACATGCACACACACACGCACCCTTTCATAGCTGCTGCATTCCGTGTTTTATATGCTCTCTCTTTTATTCATAACATTGCATTTTACACCACAGAGTCTGGAGCAGATTAAGGGTTGTCTCCTGCTCTATGCTCTTGCTTACTCTACCCCAAAGAGCCTGAATGGTATTTGACTGTTCTCTAAAGGCAATATGAACTTGAACATCTGGCAATGCTGATCTGAGAAAATTGTGATAAAGGCTTCTCCTCAAGCAAGACTTCTTTTATTGCTGAGTCACAAACTCCACAATTCCAATTTTGATGTTTATTTCGTCTCCATCTTGTTTCACCTTTTCGCTCAATTTTGAATGAAAGTAACACTTTGTAATATTTATTGATGTGGTTAACAAGTTTGCATAATTGCATAATAAAGTGATTCATTTTAAATTGGATGGGTATCGATCTGATAACTTGGTTGAATTTCCTATTTCTCGAAAAAAGCCTCCCTGTTAGAGGCACAGGCTTTTCTCAGGTAGAAGCTGTACGTTGGCTGCGATCTCGCTACACAACTAGAGGCACAGTCAGTGTTACAGGAGCCCATAATAGATCACCTCTTGTGAAAGGGAAATGCTGTTGAAGGGAGTGACCCTCTATTCCTGCCAGTTCAAATACCTGGCGCTGAGAACCAGGAAGACTGGGGTCGGGGGTGAATGAGCAGAATCTTATCTGGCCTGCCCATTGGTCTATTGGTATTGACGAGAACAAGTACACGGCCAGCGAACGCTCACCACTGGGGCAGATAGAGAGAGGCACAGGGCATTCTCGGACACTTATCAGACCTAGTGTTTCCTCTCCTCCTGCCTTGATAGGGCCCTCATCCTGTGAGCAAGGCTATCACTGTTATTGCAGTCCTTTCTCCCGTCTCTGGTGGTGACACCATATAGCCGATCTAAAGGATATGTAGCTTTTTTTACAGATACGCAGTGCAGCCTTCGCCTAGCTTGTGTTGTGTCAGCACATAATAATGTTTGTGAAAAGGTATCCAGAGGAAAGAGACAATCATCTTGAGCTGCTGTGGGCGTTGTTCTTAGACACTCAGCTTGGCTTTTGCAAGAATTTTACTAGAGCAACATTACCAACACTACAACTGTACACTACACTACAGGTTTCATTTGACTGCAGCATTTCTACTTTATTACAGATTATTTTGTCAATGGAAACGCCGGGATCCAGTCATTTTAGGTCAGCTAAGCAGACACCAAGACACCAAGCAGCTCACATGATAATAACACAAACAAAAAGTCCATAACATATGTCTTTTATGCTAACATCCACCCCTAATCTTATTCGTTATTAATAAAACAGACAGATGACAAATCTCAAGACAAGGTGAGCTGCTTATGGTAAGGTGATACCTATTCTTATTTGTTTCAGATAATGTGCCTTTCAAGAAAGAAGTGTCAATATGTTGGAAAAAGACAATAAACAATGAATCGACTAATATCAAGAAAATGCATTTAATTACATTTCTGAGTAAAACTGAGTTGTGTCCAAAACAAGGGAAATAACCTAATACTAATAAACTAATATACCAATTTTTCCTCTTGTAGAAAAAGTGGTACATTGAATCGTGTCTTAAGATAGATATTTTGCAGGCCCGTACCCATGGTTGCATTCACTATACCACGTTTGAATCGTGCCAATGACCTCCTTTGTTTCATAAACAGATAGTAACAGTAATCTAATAAAAACGGCGTAACTACTAGAGATGGATTTTGTGGTGCAAAATGTGTAAAAGGGCTAAATGACAAGAAGTGGCACATTTATCACAATGACAAAACGTCTCTCCAGCATACTGTACGGTTACTCTCTCTTTTGGCCTTCTGTCATCCTCTTTGCCATTAATTCTCTTGTACACACAGTAGAGACCCGCACACATACTCCTTTCCATTCTGGTCTGAAGCAGCCAACCAGGCTCTCCTGCCCTGTTTACCGAACACATTGTGGCTTCAGCACCTGTCTCTGATGCCTGTCTCTCTAACAAACAACCTCGTTCACATGTCTCACATCCCATTTCTTTCCCATAATTGTTACATTCACCGTCTGTTCTCGCCCCTGCTGCTGTGGACAGAGCTCAGCACACTGCTTTTGTCTTGTTAATATGCCTCTGTTCTGAGACCGCCCCTCTGAGATACTATGTGTTGTCACAGCGTTCAGGTAGCGGTTCTGAATAGCATGGTCTGCTGTAGCAGCTTGGCTCATATTATTCTTAACAAAACAAAAGATGCACCTGCACAGAGCTTTGTCAGTGGTAATCAGTGACTGCATGTGCTTTGGATTTGTGTGAGTGGTCTGTATTCTCAATTGTGTGTGCTCTGTGTGTATCTGTGTGTATCTGCTAACAATCTCAACTTGCTCCCTTGATATAAAGCAGTTACATCAACCTAAATTCACACACACAGATATATATTGGCACAAAGAATAGAGGATAACTTTTTTCCTCCTACCCTCTTTGGCAGCCAGGCGCGGGGATGGGTCTGTGTGAGATGGCGTATTGTAGGATAATGATGAGCTACCTGTTGTAAAATGAGACAAAGGAGAGTATAGTAAGAGAGAACAATGTTTCATCCACCAGTCTTGTAATGCATAAAGACAAATGAATGACACAACACCCACAATTAGTATATAAAGACTTTGATAAGAAATATGATCATTTTCATACATTCTTCCATATGAGCATCCGGTGACACACACTATACATTATTGCACTTATACGGTTCAGCATTAGCATTAGTATTCTCATTAGTGTTTGGTTTATAATATGATACCTTGCAGAACATTTACAGATGTGAATTTGTATATTAATCATAATAAATGTGTTGTAAGGGAAATTGTAGTTCACTCTAGTGTACCCCTACCCTGAAGTGTGTGACTAAAAGCTAAAAAGGGTTTAACAATAGCCAGCAGGTGGCAGTAGATGGTTCAGCTCAATTACTGTCAAGCAGCACTATAGAGCCCTTTTATTTTCAATTTCTTCCTGTTGTGTCTTAGAAAATAATCTCAGAAGGTAAATAATTCATGACACATAAATCTAGTCCCAAATAAAAGTTAATCCAGCTCATGGTTAGTCCTTTAAATGTAGAAAAAAACACCGTAGCCTGTCAGCATTTTAACTGCAAACCCTACTCCTGAATAATAAAGTCAGAGAGGCAAGAGTCTGCATATGTATGCCTATTCATTTTACCTTATGGAGCAGAACTCTGCGCTGCATTCCTCCACTTACACAGGCACCCTGGGCGGCACCAAAATGCTCTCTTAATTTTAGCTGCCCCCAGGCATAAATCAGCGAGTGGAAAAACAGAGCCAAAAATGCACAGAGAAAACACAAGAGCAGCTACTACATTGGGAGTGTTATATTTTAGCACTAAGACGGCTGTGGAGAGCTTCTGAGTAGGGAAGATACCGTTTCTGAATGGAGCAATCTGAAAAAAACACCCCAAAACACGTAAGCAAAATTAAATTTGTGATGTGCTTTTGTTGAGATTTGATGCAGGATCCTTACCTAACTCGCGGCGGTGGGGTTGAGGGGGGAGAAGGGGCCCATGCTGGCAGACTAGGGGTCTGTTTTTTTAGGGGGTGGCTGGGAAGTGTGGGGGACTCCACAAATGTATTCTAACCTCCCAACACCCCACCCCTCCCAGTTCTACCTACTCCACGGCACCCCCAAGGCTCTGGGTCTAGTTTAGAAACCTGGGGGCCTCAGAACAGGGGAGCCATTGTATGAGGCAGGGTCCCTGCACAGCAATCAAATGCAGCTTCCCGTACAAAAATAATTCCACACGCAGAGTGTAAGCGCACATGGGGCAAGCGAGCCACCGAAGGACCATCTTTGGAATGAGGGAGAAAGTGTAGAGAAAGGTGAAGAGACAGACAAAAAAAAGAGGGCGAGGGACAGAAGGGAAGAGGAAGGGGCAGTTAACCCTTTTCCTACTGTGTGCCACATATGTGGGCTGACCCAGACAGGCAAACAGGCAGCATTGCTGAGAAAACCTCAAACCATCCCACAGAGAAATTCAGGACTGCTGTACAAGAGAGAGTGAGTGTTAGCGAGAGAACAGGGGAGAGCGAGAGAGTGAGAGAGGGAGGGAGAGACACCACAGCTGACAGTTTGGTGGAGGGAATCTTGGCTGTGCTGCCTATTTATTTGGATGGCTTCTTCCTCTCTCAGAAAACAAACATGTCCCGGTAATCTGACAGCACAGTGGGAGGACTGGCCAGTGTTCAGCCTTTCAGACCCTCACTCTAACTTTCCCTCTCCAGTCACATCTGCTCACAGTCTGCTAGATTACATAACATCCACAAACAATTTTCTTTTCTCTCCTTCCTATGGCTGATGGCTCTTTCAAAAGGCCCTGCCCTCCAGTTTGGCACACCCACGATATTGACAGAGATCTTTGAGGGCTTGTTCAGCATTGTGATTGACCTCCATCAGGCCCCTGCTGTTTATTCTGTCGAGCTATATGATACCATTGCCTCAAACATGTGGTCTGAGCTTTGTCAACAAACTGGGGGCTCCCAGTCACCCGGTTTTGGGCGTCTTGCCACCTCAAGGGGGCCAAATGGGCTCCAGCCAACATCAAGTCATCATTTTAGCTCTATACTGCCCATCTTCATACCAACCTTACGCAGTGCATCTGAGAAATTTCCAACGAGTCATTGCCTTCCAAAATGACCCATGTAAGCGTTTTCTCAGTTGCAGCCCATACCGTCAAAATGACATTGTTTGTAAGCAGTGTTGGGCAAGTTACTTAACACTTGTAATTCATTTCTCAATATATATTACTCATTGAAAAAGTATTTACATTACTTTACTAATTACTCAAGTGAGAACATCTTTGCTCGAGTGAAACCAACATTTAAATCCAATATTCCCACAGACTGTGTACAGCTGTGCAGCAACAGCACTACAAACTTGGCCTCACTGATCTCTTCTTCACTGTGAGCTCGTCCACAGGCACAGTCTGTGGAAATACTGGATTTAAACATTGGTTTTGCTACAGGAAAAGACAGCAGACAGTCAGAAGGCAAAACTGTAAACACTTCTGAGATAACAAAAATACATTTGAAAACGCAAGCAGCTGCCAGATAACAGGTAAAACCAAATTAAAAAACAAAACCAAAGGTTTGTATTTTCCCCTCACGGTTGACGCTGAGAAGAATGTAACTGAATTGCGGAGTAATGTACAGAGAGCCAAGATGACAAATGGGGCTACCTCCAGCCATGAACAAAACCAGGTGATTCCTGAATGTAGGCTCACCAGTGCCGAACGTTAGCAGGTCACCACTGGCTAATGTTAGAAGGCCGGCTACGAAGACACAGGGTTCACCAAACTGCCAAACACTCTTTGCCAGTGACTTTTATATTGCTTATGACATTCCAAAAATGTTTCATATGACGTTTTTCTGATCTGCTACCACTATACTTAAGGTTTGGTTAGGTTTAGACACAAAAACTTAAGTAAGGCTGGGGAAAGATCGTGGTTTGGTTTTTAAAAAAACCCAACATTAATTCATGGTCTTTGACTGGGCACAAACTCACAAATGAAATTCAAATGCATTACACAACTGTAACACACAGTGACCAAGAGACCTCCACTTTACTTTCTGCCTTGCTACATAAAGGCCACACTCCTTCCTGCATTGGCACCGAGTGTTGCCATTGCACATACATATTGCGGTGTGGAATATGAACGTAATTCCTAGGGATACGGGGCTGCTACTTGGGTATTCCAGGTTTGTCCACACGAGAGAACCACAGAATGAGTTGTTTGTTTCAATTCCTAGTGACAGGAAAAATGTGGACTTAAAGTGATGTTGTTAAAACTCACGAAAGCCTTTAAGTAAGGAGGCTGTGATGGAGGGATGGATCAAAAAATGTGTGAATGTGACAAAGAGATTGCTGTTCACGTCCCATCTCCTACCAATGCTCAACTTTGTTTTTGACTATCTTTCGAGGACCACAATTGAAACCTCCCTGACCTTGACCAAGTGTTAACCTTAAAGATCTCGGTGTGCTCTCGAAAAGTGCCAGAAATAGTTGTGTGAAGAACTGTTCAACTATCTGGCAAGTACTTCTGTTGGAGTATTCCGGCGTCATAACAATACCCTAACCACAGTTAATTTGCCATAACCACAATCTAACCCTAGCATTAACCATATAGTTGCCATGCGCAGGTATTGTAGAAAGAAGGAATTAAACAAAAATGTTGGGATTAACGTTAAAACGCATACCGACTGAAATCCAAGGTTTTTCAGAATTGCCCCATATCAGCATTCCTCTCTGGCAATTGGGTTGCAAGTACAATTATTATGCACCTCTAAGCAGCTATCTTAAATTACAGCTGAGCTCATCTCCGTGTTTACATGAATAGCAAGTGCTTATTATCCACCTCCACTTATGTTAATGTGATATGTACATAAATTCCTGTAGTGCTAAGTGTCTGAACCCCAGCAGTCAAGTGAGCAGCCGCAAACTGCTCTGTAATGGTGGCTAACAGCAGACAGCTAACAGCAAAGGGCACAGAGCCAGGCCGTTGAGCCCCTCTGCACCAGTGATAATCTGCCAATAGAAAGAACTAATGCAAGGGGAGCTCAATAAAAATGTTGCGAGGTGGAGAAAGAGGAGAGAGCGAGAAAGAGAAAGAGAAAGAGAGAGAGCTCTCCAGACCTCCTTTTTTCCCTACTCAGCCTTCGAGCCCAGATGTTTATGGTCTGTATAAACTATTGAGGGCTCGAGAATGTCCCCCACTCTGGAGCGAGCAGCAGCAGTGCAGAAGCCCAGACTTATCACTCTCTCTCTCCCTCTGTCTTGACTCCCTCACTGTAAATCCATCCAGACACACAAGCAACGACAACAGCTGGGAAACAGAACTATTGCTATTCTCCAATGGCACTCAATCATAACCACCTCGGACCGTTTCCACACACTTCTAAAAAATAGTCCCCCCCCCCACACACACCCCCAACTTCTTTTTTCTCTCTCGCACTCACTTTCTATAACTGCTTCTCTTGCTCACACCCTTCTGCCCTTGTCCTCAAATAACTACTGTAAAGTCTATCTGGCAAGGATACATTTCTTCATCCAATTTCTACTATTATGTTTCCTTACATTCGCAGTAGATTTTGCTCTCAGTTTTCGGGCTCGTTACTTTCCCTCCTCACTCTGCTTTCATTTCTGCCTTCTTCCCTCTCTTTTTCCCCTCTCGCTTCTCGCATCTTTGTGTGTCAGAGGATACAGTCCTTCGTTGTCTGAGGTTTTTTTTTGCTCTGCTCTGTTTCCAGCACATGTGGTATCAAACCGACCTACATGGGTGCGATAAAGCAAACAGTCCGCGGTCCCTCCCTGACAGACTAATTTGAACAAATTCTCAAATTGCACCCCAAATTGAAAGCACATTGGGGTGCGGGCGGCCATCACTTATAAAAATCTGGATAAGTGACCAACAATGAGGCCAAAATAATGCATGGGCAACTACCCTTGTTACTGTAAGCAGCTGGGTAGCCAGACAGATGTTCAGATTGTGCCCGCAGTTGCATCAGTGTGGGTGTCTGAGTGATATTTCTGCGCATGACGTGGCAGGAGTGTTTTGTTATGGTATGGCTGTAGGGTGGGGAAGTGTGTCCCTGCCACGTGCCGATTGTACATATAGGGCTTAATGACTCTGAGGAATGTTAATCAGAGGTTCAATAAACAGAACCAAAGGCACACATGATGCACACAGATGTGTATGAAATGATTGTAGTACCCCCGTGGACCATCCATTTTTTGGAGGAGGACGAGGGGGTAATATAGGAAAGAGTGGTGAATGGGGTTGCAGGAAGACATCACATGACCTGTAATCACTTATACTTCCAGGGCTTGGCTCAGTCTTTCTCGCTCTCTCTCTCTCTCTCTCTCTCTCTTTTTCAGTATTCTGGAAGCTCGGCCCAGCTCCAGCTCTCGTGAGCGAAGCCAGAGGTCTATTTTCTGGACGGGGTTACTACTCGTCTATGATTGTGTTTGTTTGTGCTGCGGGGGGAAAAGAGAGAACGGCTTTAGTTTCCAAATCATCAGCCCTGCAGGGTCTGCACAAAGCCTTAGCCCTCCTCCTCTTCCTCCTCCTTCTCAGTCTTCTTTAGACGTTCATTTACTAACATTGTTCCTCTTGCCCTTAGGCTCCCAGTGTCAATAATACACACTGCTCGCTTCCCAAAGAGCTGCCCCAAAACAGGTCAGTCAGTCCAGGCACGGGACAGGAGCATTCATCTTTTTGATTGTCGGGAAAGGATCCAAAGCAATTTCAACTGGCAAGTGGAGAGGATTCCCGAGACATCTCTTCTGTCTCCAAAACACACAAGGTCTAAATCAAAAAAGGGCAGCAATGGGCAGAGTCGCGGTACAGCACGCCTAAGCCGTGGCTATGTCCCGCAGCCAGTGGCCATAATGAAAACTGCTCTGCGGAGTGTGCCCAGTGGCGGTCAGACAGATCCTCCCGCTGCAGCGCTGCACAATGAGGCTGTTATACTCATGACAAGCATCTCTCTCTGCCCAGACGCCGTGCATAGAGAAAACTGTTGACACCCACAAAATACAGTTCCCATTACATCACGACGAGGCCCATCACAATTTCTTGAGAGTAATGTTAAATTTAGTTGAGCCATCAGTCACTCCACCCAACATGGTGTCATGCTATTCTGCAGCCGCAGCAGGAGCTGCTCTTACTATTTTAAAGTACAGAATGCGAAGAATTTAAAGATGGGACAAACTGTTCTCTGTATGTCCAACAGTCATTACTCAGGATCTGCTTATTTTCATAGTAAACAGTGGGCATACCTATCTGAACTAGACATCACTGTGAATTCAAACCAATAGCCATGCCAGATGTTACATCTTATATTAAAATGCAATTTACATACTGCCTCAGAAAATTGGCTTCATTTCCCAGCTGAAACATATGAAGCAGGTTTGCACCGAGGAACTCTTCAAAGGTAAGAGGCTCAAATTTAGTTGCCTCCATTGCAAATTGCAGATCAACTTTCTTTGCTGTGCTGAACACGCAGGCCTAGCGTGATTCCTGAGGCAATGCACCTGGGCTTCATCTTTCTGGACCACGTGGAACAAAGCGCTGCAAAGTCAAGTGGGGGATGTAGTTGATGGTTATCTCGAGAAGGAAAAGAAACCCTCTTGGTTTCCACAGCTCTGCTTAATACTGGGTAGCCATTATGGAGAAATGAGTTTCCAGTAAAAGCTATTTCATTGTTTATTAATGGTAATATGAGCGTAGTGCTGTGACCCAAAAAAAGTGTCATGTTGTTTGCTCGGGTTTGGCATTTTTTCACTCTCACTTCTCATCCAAAAGTAGAGAAAAGTATGTGAAAAGACGCTTGTGTCTTGACTGAAAGTTGATTTTGACTTCTATTATTTGGCAAAGATGGATGCCAGTGGAGACTTCAGCTTAAGCACAAACAGCAGGATGTACAGCATGAATACCAAGAGCTGTTCTGTTTTTTATCAATCAATTGTCAAGCAACTTTTGCTGAATATTTGTTCCAAAGACCCATTAATTGATTAACGTCCATTGTTTCTCTTGGTTTGCCTCTTTGTTTAACCTTACACTTATGTTGCACAAAGTGTACTTACTTTCCCTGAGATAATTGAGATGAGAGAGAAGCACTTCAGCATTGTACATGGTGGTGAGCCGGAGGAAGTCATCCTTGCCCATCTTGCAGAGCTCTTTGCCGTCTGTGTTCTGAAACATGGCCATGTCGATCTCTACGAGGCCGTACTCCTTGATGGCCCACTCAAGCCACTGGCGCACATGGTCCTGGGACCACAGTGATGGGTCTGCAGGAAGACAGAAGAAGAAGACAGAGGACGTTTAGACAGAGTTGGAAGAGCCTCACATGTGACTGAGGTAAAGGGAGGGGGAGAAATGAACAAATTGGAAACAGAATTTTGTATCAGTAGCAGACGTTGTTCAGCTAGTTTTAAATATTTTTTCTCTTATTCAAACCACATGAACAGGGTTTACCTGAATGGGATGACTCACATTAGACTTTTAGGTAAATAACCTTTAACAGACTAGCATTGACTCTGAAATCCCTTCCTCTGCTTGTTCAAACTTTGTGGCATGTTTTGCATTGTCCCATATGGCAACAAAGTAGGCTAAAACAAACAAAAAACAATATTTGCAAGTACTACTTGACCCACGTCTGACTGCACAGCCAATCTGGAAACCAAACCCAAATTTACCACTTGTGGTTAAGGAGTGGCCTCCACGTGGAGCTCCTATTAGGTTAATAGATGAGTGGCCATTTGCATCAGTTTAGGATTACACTTGAATAGCCTTTAAAATGGAAAATTTACAAAGGCTCCTTTGGATTTTAATGAAATTAATTACATGTGCTCATTTTTGGGAAAATACAGTCATTATTGTTGTTTCTCTGGCTTAAGTGAAACAACATAATCAACTTACGCATTAAAAATACTTTTTTGAAGGCTATAACCCTGAAACTGCACTTGTTACTCCCTGAACTGTGTTATTTCACATACTGAAAGATCAAATTTGTGAAACCAGTGAAGTAATATATAGGTCTGGCAGACAAGCAGACATCTCTACCTGCATGCTTTCAGCCCTGCTCCCATGAGTGACGTAAAGCATTGGAACAACATTGGAACAACTTTGGAACAATGCTTTACCCCATGAACCAGCTAAATAAAAATGGGACTCGTAAAACATTTACAGCATTGGCAAAATTATACCAAAACAGAAGAGTAATTCTGTCTGTAATCACAGCAGCAGCACAGAAAAAAACACTTAGAACAATTTGCACCTGTATAAATATGCAGTGATTACAGATATACTGTTTCATGAATTAATATATATTTATTATATACAGCTTCACACCGGTGGTCAAAAAGCTATTGTTACCTGCAGGAACAATGACTCTCCGCTCATTGGTGGTCATGTTGGGAGGAGGGGCATTCTTCTCATCCATGTAGTTTCCATAGTTCATCTGAGATGTGTCATTACCCCCCACCAGCTTATTACATTTACCCACACTGCAGTCCACTGGAGACTCCCTGCTACACAAACACACATGAACAAGAAAGTTGTAAAAATATTATCAGCAGATAAATTGGGTGTTGTTGTTTTTTCTTTTCCAGTCATTGACTTTGGCAGGGCATATTTAAACCCTACACTGGCCAGGGCCAAGCATATCAAAGATTAGAAGCAAAAAGTGAAGGTTAGTTGTGGTAAATAAATGGCCTGTTGAATGACAAATGACAATATTTACAGCAGCAGCTGTACTGAACGCCAAATGTCTAATTTAGATCGACAAAAACTCACTGACTATCTCACTGACCATTAACGATTGCCAGATACAGGAAGTGGTTGCCATGCCATACCTGGATCCATTCATGTGCTCATATTCTCTCTTGACGTTGACCCGCACTGGCTGGTTGATCCACTCCTGCTGTGGGGGCAAGGGGTTGATTTTGTGGGTCTGGCCGTAGTCCTGTGCGCCAGATGCAGTCATGTCTGACTTGGGGAGAGGGGCAGCAGCAGCGTACGGAGGCTCAAATAAGGACTGGTCTTCACTCACCACTGATAGCGCCTCCTGTAGGTGGAAGGAACAAACATTTGGTGTGTCTTTCTCGAGTCACTTTACAAGTGCTAGATAATTCCAAATAGTTCATATAGAGCCATCCTAACCAACCTACTGTCTGTTCAGTCAATATAAGGCTCGAGTCAGCAGCTGCTTAGCTTAGCTCAGTATAAAGCCTGGACACAGGGGCAAACCGTTAGCCTTGTGCCATCCGACTGTAATAAAATACAGCTACCAACACCGCTAAAGCTTACCAATAAACGCATCATAGCTCTTTTGTTCACAAACACCAATGTGTAAGAATAACACAAGATTTTACGTCAGGTTAAGTGCTATTTTGGTGACGGGCGCAGTGACTTCCTGGAGTCTCTGCTGGTTGCCTGGCATATAACTTAACACTTTTTGTACATATGAAAGAAATTAGACATAATGTGTTTTGGGGGTTCTGGTAAGTGGTTTAATTTACTTTTGGACAGAGCCAGGCTAGCTGTTTCCCCCTGCGTTTTTATGCTAAGCTAAGCGAAGCTAACCATTTCTTGGCTATAGTTTTATATTTAACAAACAGATATGAGAGTAGTACCAATCGTCTCATCTAACTCTTGGCAAAAAAGCAAATTGGCATATTTCCCAAAGTGTCAAGCCGTTTCGATTGGGAAGACATAATCATGTGATAAGAAGGGTCTAAGGACAGAGGGTGTCGTGTGTTGTACAGATTGTAAAGCCCTTTGAGGCAAAATTGTGATTTGTGATATTGGGGTATATAAATAAAATGTAATTGAATGATGAGAATACACTCACAAACATGAGCAGATACAACTCGAGTCTCTCATTTGACACTGCCCAGAAACTTGTGATGTCAAATTTTCAATCTCTTGTGTATTTTTGTTTACAGCAATTATGTGCAGTTATTGGTCATATCGCAGTCTGGCATCCTAAGTAGTTTGTGTATACAGCCCACGTAGCAACTGTAGCATCCTGTTGATGTTAGGATGACTTCAATCATGCCCACAGTGGAGTAAGACAGAGTTGTAAGCTTGGGCACTACCACCATACTGGTTTACTGACATTATCTGTCAATACATATAGCTTTTCTACCAGTAATGGTAGACCACGGGTTCACAAACAACACAAAAAAAAAGCCTTCTCAAATTCTCAAGTTATGAGCTGATCATTTAGAATATTCTAAACCAAATTTCCTGAGATTCCTTGTTGTGTAATCATTTTCTCTCACCCATTAATCTTCTTAACTTCACTGGACCCAAAAATCCCCTGTCATGCCCTAATGTGTCTGTCTTGTCTGAGCGTTGGGCTTCCCTCCACAGCTGAAGACTCAACAGAAGCAGGGGGGGTCACGGCTACACTGACCCCTCTGCTGTGGCTCAGCTGGAGCAATGTAAGTTTATTAAAGAAAACAAACGCAGAAACTCAGTGCTGGCCAAGATGTTACGTGGTTTCCAACATGGTCCTCATATAATGCCTTGGAAGTAAAGCATGGATTATGTACTTGATGGGTTAGGCTACATTTTAACATACAGATGTCACTGCTTAGTGTTTGACAGTGAACAGAGCCGGGCAATGACACCATCTCAGACCTGTGCCAGGCAACTTTCAGTTGGCACAGATTGTGGATACTCCTTAACAGTAACTTGATGAGTCAGCCTTTGTTATAATTGCTCCATCCATCATTGTTAAAAACAATCAAACAAACAAATACAAAAAACAATAAGTCAGAAAATCAAATGAAATCATCGCAGTCATATGCTTCTGCTGAGGATTAAGCTCGGGTCTGATGCACATCTGGACCTGATAGGATCTGATGGCACAGCTTAGACTGAGACGTGTCTAATTCCCAAGGACTGAATTATTTCATTCCAAAATGCCACATATCTGCTTCAGGGCGAAAATGCTACTTGATAGTCATTGATCAGTATTTCCAACATGTAAGCATTTGCATTCTCTAAAATGTTACGTTTATGAAAGAAAAATCCTCATGATTTCAGATAACTTCAGTTTAATTTCATTCTACGACATTCCATGCAAGTAGAACGTTTTCACTTATCCCTATTTTGATGACAAATGTCTCTTTTTGGGGCAAAAGTGTTCACTGGTACAACTAGAGGCTCACTACAATATGCACGTGGTATATCCGCATACAACAAAACACTACAGGGACTACAAATGACAGGCATGCTGCCTCACCAACGCCATTTTGACAGTTGAAAAATGCAACGTGCTAAATGTCTCCTTTCACTACAATAATCCCACCCCGGGTGTCTTTTATGGCAGTTATAGCTGCTTTATACATTATAATGACTATGATTTTACTTTGAATGTATACAGTATGTAAAGTATAGAAATGATGCTGCTTTTGTTTTGTAGATCTGAGCTCTCAAACAAGACAAATCAGCAAATTGTTGAGCAAATTAATGTTTTTGATGATCAAAACAACATGATCAAGTCTATGATAATACTTGATCTAATATTTGGACCATATGCTTTGATACTGATTGACAGCCATCCATGCTTTTTATAATTACTAAAGTTGAAATAATTTGAATTACTATTTGACACCATTGCAGGTACTTTGCATAAAAAAATGATCAAATAAAAGAAAGTGACAGGTGAAGCCTTTGCTCTGTACAATTCATTATCTCAAGTTACGATGACCTTTGCAGTGGAAAAAGGGCACTATAGTGCCCTCTGTTGTAATGCCACAGGCCCACTACTAGCTGTGTTTAAACAAGGAAAAGTAAAGTATGGATACAAAGATTTACAAAGTGTGACAGTAAACATGCATTTTAATCATATTGATCATATTCATATAATCCTTTTAAACACCGTGTATTCTGTTTTAACAATGCTGTGAAGACAATTGAGAAGTCAAACTCCGTCTAAAACATGAGAAAATGTTTTGTTATTTTTCTCCTAAACAGGGAGGCCTATGCCACATATCGAATACAAAACTAACTTTTGTTAAAACTATTTAACTTGAGTAAAATACTCTTCAGGTTAATGGGTGGATTCAAAAGCTGAACCTCTCCAGAGCATTTAACCATCTCGCCTGAATTAGTTTCCCCAGTGATTTCATCAGTGGATCCATCATAGTCTGGGCAGCAGGACTCACTATCTTAGCAGAACACACCAGCTAGTCGGTGGATGATAAAGTGTAGAAGAGTGAGGGAATGTCTCATTACAGCCCGATAAGGGCTTAGTCAACTATAAGGACTGTTGCACGTTATATTTACAGTGACATATCAGCCTGCACAATTGAAACCATGATTGGCAAGTGGTGTGCGCCTATTAAGATTGCAGAGAGTTTTTAAAAATAGGAGCACACGACTCTCATGAGGAGAAGCTGAAAGGGTGACAGACCAGTGCCAGACCGGTGTCTATGTTTTTTTTTTTCTTCCAGTATCTGCGAGAACACACACACATACTGCCAGTGGGAGCTACAGGCGGTTACACTCAATCTGTCTCACAATGTCCTCTGATAATTGTCCAGTGGTTGTGTGCCACTTTTAAGTAATTTTGTTGAGCCATATCTGAACATAATCACTAAAAACTCTATACAGCTTGCGAGTCAAGGGAATAATAATTGTAGTCCTTAGAAACATTTTCTTCTGGAAAAAAATACAGAAAAGATCTGAATTCTATTTTCGCGATGTATCTTTCTGCTGTACCACAGACAAAAGGGACACACACATCAAATAAACCATGGCTCAGCTGTTAAACTGCAGGCAGCATTATAAGCATTGTGTGAGTGTGACACCTGCTGGGAGCCACCTCTTGTTCTGTTTACATCAGCCAAGTCTATCTCTCCAAATGCGTCACGATGCTTCTGGCGCAGACTGGACATATGCAATAGCTCCACATCCAGACTACACGTGTGATTGTCTGACGTTCACACACAGCCATCTAGCAGGAGCCACCCAGGGGGGGCATTCCTGCCCTTTGTTTAAGGGGGAAGAGGAAACCTGTCAGGAAAAGATTGTGTAGAACAGGAAGCTCTCATGGCTAGAGAGCCCTTCCTTTCTTTTAGCGAGCATGAATGCAGCTAGCAGCCAGTCACAGGGATTCAATTATGATTACATTAATTGTCACAACTTCTTGCTTTGTTACAAACATCCAGGCTGAGACGTCCATGTCCTCCGGCAGCGCGGCATTCATCCCCGGTACATAATAAAACGATCGCAGCGCCGTGAGATTGAAGTGACTGTATGCAGCCTGACATTTCTGTCTGGCCAAACGGTAACTCTCTTCCAAAACTCACACCACACCCAGCCGCCACAAAACCCGCTACTTTATGTTTCCAAAAACAAAACAAGTCGCATTACTTTCCAGCAACAATGAGAGTAAAAGCAGACGCTGCATTCTCCCGAGCTTACACTTGTTTACCGGAGGACACAGACTGAACGCATCGCAGGGTGAACGAATCGGGACTTGCCATTCAACATCTGGTGGCTGCAGCCATAATGCATCTGGAATTTGAGTGTCGGGGGCCAGTAGCGAATGCTAACGTAGACCAGCGCTCTTGACTACCAACATACCATTTCAAAACAGTTGTGTAACTATATAAGGAGCAAGCCAAGGTATCATTGTGAAGCCTTGTGGTTTAAAGTGTTGCAAACTGAGCAGTTACCGCATGAAGTTTCCGAATGACAGCTTTCCTTGCACTTTGACAAAACTCTCTGTGCGACGGAGGGGAACACGCTACAGTAATCAACAGCGACAAAGGGAGAACGATTATTTCTTGTGCAAATACCAAACCATCATAGTTTTTTTGACCCGCGACAGGATCTTCGGACCGAGCCGGGCGATGTGCCACACCGCTGTTGCGCAGCTCGACACATCGTATCCAGCCGTACATCCAGTCATGGCTATTGCTCAATCCCCGCTGCCCAGACTAAACCAAATCGTTGAACTCGAGGATTACTTCTACCTATAGCAAAGTACAGTCTACCGCATGTTGTCTGAAACAAATAGCCACTCCTTTTGCCTTTCCAGACGCGCGTAATTGTGCGCTTGGTCCCCCAAATCCAAAGCGTGATTCGGATTTAGCCTTGAATCCGCACCGTGGCCAATCCTCACAACCAGGCAGCTTATTGAAAAAGGAAAGTGGACACTCTTGAAGAAAGAGGAAAAAAGAAGGAAATCTGGTTACCGCGTTCAGACTGAGAGAAAGAAGCCGCTCATCGTCGACAGATTGGAGGTCCCAGCTCACAGACCGACACAGAGGGGCATTTCAACCCATTGCTTAAAAAAAAGGAGGCGCAACTCCGAAAAAGCAGTCTCCCACAAACTCATACACCCCGTTCTCCACCCTTACCTTAATAGTTCCGTCCATTTTGGGCAATTTTCAGCGGACCCCGACAATATCCCAAACATGACACGCTCCTGAATTAATTCCAGCCCCCGGTATGTGGCGAAGAGAAAGAGACACTTTTACCGGATTGAGTTTTTTCTTTCCTCTAAATTTGGGAAGTGAAGTCACCACTGTTGAGAAGGTTGAGAAGGAAGCCGTGTGTCACCGAAAGCCCTGCCTTCAAAAAAAGCAGGATACTGTCCCACAGAGATAAGCAGGGAAAACAATTGAGTGTTCGCGCCGCTGTTATGTTTTTCTGCTCGGAAATATTTACAGGATGACTGCCTGCGTTGTGCACAGCCATTGCTGTGTAGCCTGCTATAGAATAGGTTTGTGCGTTCTGCTTTCCCAGTAATGTCACATATGGTGTCAAAGGGTTTACTTAGGAATTATTTCTGCACACATTTAACTGAGGATTTTCGGGAATGAGGTTTATTGTCGCAGGGCACTCTAAGTTATGTGATCTCACGTTTTAGAGCGCTTTTGGTTCACGCCTACACTTCAGACGTGCATCTGGCCATGCCTCCATCCCTTAGTAAATCAGCCTATTCTCTATTTTATTCTATGTTTCACAGTGAAATGGATACATTAAATGAAGTATATCTTTGAATGCAGACAGATGTTTCTCTCAGGCTTACTGCTGATGGAGTTCTAAATCAAAACAGGAGAGAAACCTGAACACCTAGAGTTGTTGCAACCTGGACTTTTTTTTTTTTTTTTGTTGCAGCTCTCCGTGAAGCTTCTGTGAAGTTTTCCTGAGACACCATTAATAAAATCCAAGCATTCAGCAGCTAACCGCACTATAGTCTGAGGGTCTGCTCTACACGTGTACATCTGCTGTTCAGCACAGGAGTGAGTGGATGAAATGCAGCCTGCATCAACAAAGACACACTTGAAAAGGGGACTCAAATGTAGATTATTATTATTATTATTATTATTATTATTATATCTATTTTTGAGTTTGCTATTCAGTGGTTTCTCCCTACTGGCCTTATAGCCTAAAAAATGAAATCCCCTAATCACAATCCCCACCCCCACACTGGTATTTTCCCCCTTTTTGTCTGCCCTATGAAATTGCCCTCATCAATTCAGGCATAATTTCAGTGCAGATGCTAGACAAGGAGCCAGCTCTGAACGTGACCAGACCAGTAACACTGCAAGAAACGTCCCTTTTTACAGATTTATTGCAACATTCAGCATTTCAATTAAAAAAAATAATAAAAAATTCGGGAAGAAAAATGAAGCACATACACATCTAACAAGTAGGTAACTTCGATTTAGAGACTTAAAGGGAATTAACCCAGATTGTATTAAATTAATTGTAGCCTACCTTCTGCAATTGTGTAGCCTAACTTTGAAAAGTAGCGACCTACCAGTATCAAGAAAATCACATCTGATAGGAAAACTTTACTTTGGACAAAAGTGAATGTAAGTCATTGCACTGCCTATTTTATTATGTTTAACAACATAAAACAATTTAGTTGAAATGATGATGATGGTTATTTTTTGCAGTGTTGGGGTTCTGCCTCGGGGAGCGGCCTCAGAGTGGCCAAAGTGCGCCGCCGCAAGGACTGACAGCAGGGCCGGCCTGTCTGCTCTCTACGTGAGGGTCTGGTGGGGCTGAGGGCCCCCACCCTTGGGACTACCACATCTGGATCCTGCTATGGGTCAAGGCTTCTCCTGCCTGAGGCCAGCTCAGACTCGTGTAATTAAGGGAGACACCTTGTTTAACTCTTCTGTGACTGGTTTGGTTTCTTTTTCTGTTGTTTTTCTATACATTCCAGTGTCTGAGGTTTTCATATTATGCATTTTATTGCAGGGAGACTAGTGATAAAGTAACAAATTAAAGTTGTACTCATGTGACCTTGAAGCTGGTGATTCACCATGCAGTGCTTTATGACCAGTAATAGCAAGGCCTCTCTTAAAATACCCTGTTCTTTTAGTTTTACACTGTGATATGCTTCTTTGGATTTATATCATCAGTTTCCATTTGTAAAAAGGCAAGTTAACCACTCCACTGTAGAGTCCACAATCAATTTGGGTTGTGTAAATAATTGAAAAGCAGTGTTATGAAATAAGGCTGGCTAATACAGGATGCTTTTCAAATGATACAAAACCCTTACGTTTTCCTGAGTCTGATTTTCTAATCCAACGACATCTAGCCAGCAGCCGGCCTCAGAACAGATCAGTCCCTCTCCATATTAAAATACCTGCCATCTCAGGGATTATTAGGAAGACTGGGGGTCCAGGACCTACCAAGACCATAATGAATATGGTGGTAACAAACATTTTGGAAGGCCAATAAACAGATGCAAGTTGGTTTACACAGTGAACCACAGAACATCTGGCTTGACGCTGGAACTAGACAGCCAGACATTTCTTCCTTACACCACGAGCCAGTAGCTCCTCTGTCTCTCTGCTGGGGCAACCAGCCAAAGGTGGGCGGACACACTATACAGAGTTTATGTTCAGCAGTCTTATAATTGTTAGGCCCATCATTTCTTTTTTTGAGCTTATGTGAAGATCTGCTAAGATTTAGAGAATGGATAATTGGCTTACAGTCTGACATGAGAGAAAGTGAGGATAAAAAAAAAAATTTTTTGTCACATGTTACAGACACACATAGTGTAGTCTGTGATTTTAAGGTTGCACATGGGCACCTCATTTGATCAGTCCTGTGGTGGGAAATTACGTATCCAGTACTGAATGTTGTGAGCCCGCACGTTTCGGTGGAGTGTTACTCCAAATAAGAAATAGGCTAGTCCCAGAGCCTGGTAAATTAGTTGTTTATCAGACTACAGACTGCAGATCATTCCTTCTCTCAGGCTAAAAGACAGCCCTAGTCAAAATACTGAGGGCAAAAAGTGGAGTCTGCAGCACATATAAGCCCAAACTGTCTGGCCCCTCGCTCTAGGCCATAATTAATTTGAGATTTATTTTTATTGGAGAGTTCCAGTCTCGCCTGGCCTTAACCAAACAAAACCAAATGCTGGGCCTTGGATTCGCTTAAATGAGGAATATTTCTTTAAATTTTGTATTGAGGCGTGCCACATTCTGACCAATATCAGAATGTGAGTGAGCCAGCGAGTGAAGCACTTGCAGGCAAACAAAATAAAAGTCAAATAACACACGCTGACCCTGATTCCGGGCAGGATTAAACATTTAATTATTGGAATCAGAACAAACTGAAATAATCTAGACTGCATTTCCACAGCAACTCAACGATGCCATGAGATGCAAGCACTGCAAAATTGAAAGTTAACTCCAAAAATCGTCTTCCATGCTCATGTCCCACTGACCTCTGTTTCTTACCTCACTGGCCTCTTGTCTGTTTTAGGGAGCAGAGACACTCATTTCAAAGCGCATTTTCCTCTACAACATTCCCGGAGCTATTCAACTCTCACAACAACCCAGGAATTGTTATGAGCCCTGAAACGCCGAGTCTCTCTGCTGTGGCACAAACGCAGTGGCTGGATGAAAAGAGCCCTTATTCAAAGGGGAAATCAGTCTTCAAAACATTAACAAGTCGCCCTTGGAAAAATACCTTGATTTTGAAGATATTACCATGGCTCGCCTCTGCACAATGGCTCATTCTAATGAGGCACAATCCGAGCATTTACCCTCGGCAGATTATTATGATGGATGTGAGCAAACGTCATGCAGTCTCCCAAATTAACTGACACAACTGCGAGCAAAGTGCACGTTTAACATTTACTGGACATTATATGGGCATACAGCCTATATATGAAAGAAAAAAAATGGTTGCAGCGCTTCAGATATGTAGCAGTTGCAGGTATTCACGCTGCGCCACATGAGAGGCGACGCAATTTTTATGTGAAAACCAGATGTGCGCTGTTTGCTTTATTTATATTTTTCGAGAGAGAGAGAGAGAGATTCGTGTTTGAACATGATAATGAGCCAACAGCAGCCTATTCGGTTCGAAGACTTACTGTATCCTATAATTTTGCAAGACTATTTCTTATAATATCATATTCCACTCACATAGAATCAGCAGAAAACGCACTGTAAACTGTTAATTCTACTTGTATCTAATGCAAATAGGCCTAATTGAAGCTACTCATTACTGGTTTACTGCTTGTTCCAACACTGGAGTTAAGACTGGAATGACTTGAATTTTTGCATTTTAGACTTGGTGGAAAATGTGGGGAGGTATGGCTGAACGTCACAGTAAAGAAAAAAAAAAAAATGAAAGGAGCCGAGTGTGTCCCTCCAACATTACCTGATCGAAGAGACGGTGGTGTCTTACCTTGACGTAAGACGACGTGTCAGGGACAGTTTGAAACATGTCTACTCGACAGACAGGCCCAAGGGTGCTCAGTGTCCAATGGGCCCTGAGGAAAACAAAATATAGAGAATTAACAATAGCTTAATATCATCATTATTATTATTATCATCATCATTATTTCGATTTGAACCTGATCCTTTATATATTACTTTCATGATTATCTATTTTTTCCCCTAACATTTCCATGAACAAAAGCTCACAAAAAGATTGTCTTGTTGTCGTCAAAACATCACTTACACTTGACATGACAGCTGCGTGCTGTGGACATACCCTGTACAGCAAACATTGGCGAAGTACCGCGGGTTTTGTGGAATTCCACATATGGCACACATGGGTTACCACTTCCATCATAATAAAGGGAAAGTAAAATTTGCTTAATGCCCCCCCCCCACACACACACACACACACACACACACACACACCTCCCTTTATATGTCTGTCTGACTGCACACATAATCCCATGAGTCATTCAGACCTCATTTCTCTCGAGTGGTCAGAGGTATCAGGTAGGATTCAATTATGGCTGTCCGTGCATTACCAACACCAACATATGGAAATGACACCACTAACCTACTGGTAACATGGATTAATTACTCCAAGTCGCCCAATAGGAGCTGTGCAGCAAGAAGAAGAGGGCCCCATCCCAACCCCCATCACGTTTTCCCCTAAAGCTTACCACATATTGAAACACTTTTCGCTTTAATAAGTGCAGCTTACAAAGTCTAGGGTGAAAGGGCACTTAGAGGACGGTGTCTTTAGCCCTTCCCTCCCTGTGCAATTATTAGGAAGGCAGTGGCTCATACCATCACAGATGGCTGTTATATAGACTGTGGGATAAGGCAAATGAACGTATATGGACCTCCATATTGGCATCCAGGACGCACCGTTAAAGTTTAACATGTCTTAATAAGGCCGTTGGGACATCTTTCTCCCGTTCAGTAGCATGCGTGCTCTGACCTGCCAGGATTAAACAGTACGTATACAATCAGGAGCCTTTTACCGACTCTGCATTTTTAGCATCATTAGGATACGCCTATTGGATGCAGATCACTGGCCCCTGTGAGCTTAAGCCAATAACTGACAGGGAATTAAAATAAAAAACAACTCAATAAATAAACTAAAAATGAAACAAGTATAAACACAGGGGGAGTTGTACCTTCCTGCACGCGATCAGGGGTTTACTGGCGCTACAATTTGGCCTTTTCCTTTGTTACAGCGCAATTCCACGTTTCTGATGAAGGTTTTTTATTTATATTTATTTTTTTTTGCGCACTAAGTTCCTGCCCCACGATAAATTAGCCAAGGAAGGAGGGCTTTATACGAACGTGGCACGGTTTACTTGTAGGGGGAGCAGTGTTTTTGTGGTTTTTTTGTTTTTGTCCTCTCGGCTCCTGCAGGCAAGCGCTGTGCTCGCCCCACGAAGTTCCCCAAATGCATTCGATGTCTGCGCGGTAAAACGCGCGCAGGATGCCGCATCTGCGGCCAATTAGGCAGAGGAGGACTGGTGAGTAACGGCGTGAACCTCCCTCCGAGACAGCCCCGTGGGCCGGGACCCCTCTAGTGTTACATTTTAAGCATCTTACCTTGCTGTTATCCATCATAAACGAGAGCCCAACTGATTTCCAGCTAATACCCACCCCATTCCCCCCCGCTGCATACAGGCCTCCCTAAAGTGAGACTGCGAAGACGTGGGCTGACAGCAGCTCAGCAGCCGGGTTGTTTTGTTTTTTTTCGATCGCAACCTCGCATTTCACTCATGAAGTTGACACTTTGAATAGCAAGTGTGCTGTAATAACACGCAAACAACAACCCAAATATTGACTTAATTTCACCGTCGGAGTCATTCACCGAAACTCGTGTTTCCCCTTAGCTTTTGACGGATTGACGCGTAGTCCACCTACTGCTTCTTACAATGTGACTGAGCGGCAATAACCGCAACGAAACAAGTGGGGATGACTTATCGCCCTCCTTGCGTGCACATTCCACGCCGCGGAGTTTGCCCGAGCGGTGCTGTGGCGAGCGCGACTCAGCCTCTCTCGGCTGCCTCACTCACCTGTCGCTTTTTGCGTCGGGTCGTCGGAGCTGTCTCGATCGAATCACTCCTTCGATCCGAGTTCAAATTTCAATTAGTCCCGTCCAGGCGAGGCCGCTTCCCAAACACGATGACAGGGAGTTATTTTGAAAGGGGCTGAAAAGGAGCGCCGGGTGTGTGAATGGAAATGCTGCTGAGATGGGAACGCCGCGACCAATGAGCAGCGAGAGAAAACCTCCCCTTGCCTGCCGTGTGAGGCCACTGAACCATGAAATAAGGGGGAAAGCAGAGGGAGAAGGAGCGTCATAAATCCGCTTTTTAAAGACCTTTGGTTAAGAAAAAGTGGAGATTATGGGTTGTTTTTTTTTTGTTTTGTTTCTTATATGTTTTCAGGAGTTATTAGTACTTATTTGTGACTGGGTTCATGCACAGCACTGCATCGGTGCTTGTGGGTAAACTGCTGCGGGAACAGTCAGGCAGCTTTAAAGGCACCACAGACATCATTGCAACAAAACAAAACAAAACACACACAAAAAAAGGAATAAAAATTAAAAAAAAAAGAACAAGCATTTTCCGTCCAAGAATCTGCCGCTGTTTGTTCTCTCTGTTGCGAACCTTCTTTCCGCAAATGAAGAGGTGGACCAAGTGTGTCCAGGGATGCATTTTATCTGACACGTTTTTAACGAAAATATCATTCGCACGGGCCAAGCTCGAGGTGGAATATTTCTGGAGAGTAGGGAATCCTCCCTTATTTCCGCACCTCCAAATAAACCGTCATCCCCTTCAGTTAGAATGATGATGAATCGAGTCACAATATACATTCGTTTCAAATCAGTTCAATACATGTGAATAATCAGTCATCAAGCAAGCGTGTGCTCGGCAGGTTCTGTGCAGATTCTCAGTCACTGTTCTGCCTGTCCCCTGTTCCCGTAGGAGTACACAATCGGCACGAGTTCTTCGGCGGCGGGTTCGTCTTTCCCTGCTCAGTTGACCCCACTCACTTCACTAACTTCATTTCCTTCACATTGCTGCCCACGTCTTCGACCAAGAGTCCCCCAAAGGATGTGGGGCAATTCACGGAGTTAGGGGAGTCGCCCAACCATGGCATTTTATGGCCTCATCAAGGTCGCTATTTCACGCAGAGCAACCGGGGTGAAACGGAGAAGTCGCCTGTAACTGTTTGCATTGGAGAGCCAATGGATGAGTGTGCGTGGAGGCTCTGTTGCTGCAGTGTAGGCCTCATGATTAGGCTTACTTTGTAACGTGATTCTGCCACATACCAGGCACTATCACAGATAGATTCATCTAGAGATGAAACAAGGCTGGGAACGTTTGCAAGACATTTAACATAAAGACACTCCATTCTGTAAAACAATTAAAACAGCCTACAATCCTAAAACGCAACAGTAGCCTATTCTGACTGACTTCACAGATATTTATTTATTTTTTAAGTGTTGGGTTCATCTGGTAAAAAGGTCGTCTTTCATCACTGGCTAGACCTTCTGTTTGTTGCACCGTTTCCTAATGCAATGATTAAAAACAACAACATTGATAATAATGTTCCCAGCACCAAACAATGGGCGGAAATCCCAACATCCGTTTTACTGAAAAATGGCATTCATGCGCCTGCTGTGTTGCCTTCCTCAGGATACAGGAGAAGAAGTTTTCTAACACATTTGAGCAGCAACTACTACATTCTCAAAAAAAAAAGAAAAAGAAAATAAATGATGTATTATGTTGTAGTGTTGTAGCATGGTGTGCTGATAAAGGTAAAGGCATCAGCTGTTTTAGTGGGACACCAGGCAAAGCAAAGTGTCCCCAGGTGACCAAAAGCAGCTTTTCATGGGAACCGTAATGTCCAAAATCATATGCTTATTTTTAATCTATAAAAACTCACTCTTAAACGCGCCATCAGCAGTGAAAAAGTGTTCAGCATTTGGATCGAACTGTTTCAAAATGACATCCACTGTTCTATAGTAGACCTAAGTACATTAATATTTGCAATTGATTATTAGTACTTATTTAACGTCAGCAAGCATTATGAAATTTCAAATAGCACCATTTCAGTTTGACACTGATTGCTTTGTCTTAGGTGGCAACAAACTTTCTTGTAGTTTTTAAGGAGGCAAATTGGTATTGACATTACATGTGGAATGTGGCTGCGAGGTGATTATGCCTCTTGTGGCGGGATCACACAAGACCCCTGACAGCCTTGTGAGTCTCAGTTGTCTTTCATTAGCGTATGCTGTATTATTGTTGCAAACAGAATATCCTTCCGTATTTTTATAGAAAACTTAATGCTACTCTGCAGCGAAGCCAAACAATCTGCCTCGTCAAGAGTTTCCCATATGCAGTCCTCTGCCAGTCTTTCCTCGCTGGTATGTTAACATTTCAGAGCTCCTTCTCTTGGGATTCCACCAAAAACACTTGTATTTGAGATGATGTGGCCAACCTACAGACATCTGCGATTACATCGCCTAGAGTAAATGAAGCTCCTTACTCTGAACTGTAATGAGTTATTTATTTAGTTGAAAGGGCTACCGAGAGATGATCTGGAGATGGAGATCGGTCCCATTCCAGCCCTTTTTTTTTTTCGCTCCTCGGGGAGAGAGCAAATGGCATTGTGGCACCAGGGAAGGCAGGGCAGAATATCAAATCTTTTCACGCAAGCTCCCAGGCAATCATGGGCCAGACATGGAACAGCGTGTAAGCACATGGCTCATGTTCAATAGAGTGGAGGTTCTCTCGTCTTAATATTTGTATTGTTTTTACATATTGAATTACAGTTGGAAAAATTCAAGAGAGGCCTATTCGACAAACAGGAGAAGTATGTCATGATGCACAAGGTAAAACAACTGTGTTACCTCTTCCGGGGATGACTTAACCACTTTATCCTCTCTTGACACTTAGATATATCAAACTGTATGACGAAGCTACACCCTTTGTTGCAAGAAAACGGTTAGAAAAGAGTTTTGACGGTTTTGCCTTTACAAGATACTGACCCAACACAACTTAGAGTACAGAAAACCACATTTCAGAGAAACACCCCGAAACCCTTACTTTGCCTGTCCATAGAAAATAGCTCAAACAGAGCGCAGACAGCAGCCCACTTGTGTGTGTGGTGATAATTAGCAAGGGGAAGTATTAAATTAAAGCAAAGCAGTCATTTTATGAGGCAAGAATTTATGAAGGTAATAGCATCCCTATAAATTAACGACCTCCCAATGCCTCCTGATGTTTTGCCACTCATCAGGTCCAGAGCAAACCACTGATACATCCACTATGTGACCTCATCCATTCAGTATTGGCATTCTTGCCCCCAGGAGATTACGCTGAGATGAGAGTTTGAGCGAGTGGATGTTTGTGGAAGGACACGTGGTGTCGAGACAAAATGCACGTTGTCATTACATACAATATGTTCTGGTATGCACTTAATCAAAAGAAAGGAGAGGGTATTTGGGTGAGTGTGTCTATGCATCTACGGTGCGTGTCCATGTAATAACTTTTCACAACACCACAAACTACTGTGAATTTCTCTTTTGTGAGGCTTTATACATGGATTTGCCAGACCACTTATCTTATGTCAATTCAGCTTTAAGTGTGGACACACCCTGCCTCTAGTCCAGACTGGGCATGGGAAACAAGGTGCTCACTTTACATTTTAAATCAATCTTAGTTGCCAGGAGGGAGTCATCCCTACATGAACAACATGAGGCTGAAATAAAGCCCCTGAAAATGACTGCTCCTGTGGAAAAAAGCAGGCAGAGTGAGAGCAGGAGGAAAGCAGTGCCATTTAGAAAGCCTAAATCATCCCCTGAACTATAAATCCACTGACCGCTCATCATTCAGCAGCATTTTAAAAAGCCCTTAAAGAAAAACACTGAGTGAAATGAATATGCTGTCACCTCTCATTTGGGTCTGGCCCGCTGGCTCAATAAGAAAAGTGTTGTTCCCTGGAAGGCTGCTAGCCTGGGCTGAGCTCTCAGGTTTAGGGTTTACCCCTGTCCCACATTCTCAAGGCTTTTACTTTGAGGCCCGCGTCTCCCTTTCCTCCCCCACGTCCCCCCAGACATGTCTGACAGGCTGAACTCGATGTGGGCTGCTCACCAGACTACAAAAATCATTCATCTGTGCCTTCAGACAGTCAAATCTGGATCTAATAAAGGGAGCTTGCCTATTGATCCTATTCATAAGGAAAGCTACCTCCAACACCCACCACTGGAGGGCTCTCTGGCTCAAGCTAGGAGCGCCTCAATGAAGACTTTGTTACTCTTTTGTTCAGAATGGGAGACATTATGAATGATCAGTGATGATTAATGTTTTTGTGCACATTACCTCAGGTGACTCATTTTTAAAAAGTGTTAAAGTCATATAATTGTATTAAATGTAAAGTTACCTGTACCTGTGATTTTTCCAAAGACAACATACTGTATACAAAAACAACCTTAAGCGATTGATTTCTGCAAGATAAGCTGTTTGTTTCCTATTCTGAACTGTTTGAAGCTTAAAAAAGGGCCTTGTGAGGTTAGTGAGGCCAAAGACAACAATGGCACCCTCCCTCTTCACCTGTGGCACAAACAAACATGTGAAACAGGAAACATACGCTGCCGTGCACTGACGCAGGGCCTGCCAGATGAGGGCAGGGCATTGTTTTCTTTCAAACACTCAAGTGAAGCAGAATGAAAGTGTAGGCCACAAAACAACACAAGAAACATCCTCACACGAGCGGACAAGGATAGGGAGGCATCTAAGAATGAAAGAGGAGAGCAGTGAGAAGGAGAGTGAGTCACATTTAGGGTTGTGTTTATGTGTGGGTGAGGGCACTACCCCAAACGCCTAGGCAAACCACAGCATTCCACGCCGGGTCTTAAAGAGACAGAGCGACGCTGTCATCATGGGTATTTGGGGAGTAAAGTGTTAACATATGGTGAAGGCTATTTGAGACGGCTGGTGAGACACACAGAAGCCAGTAGGTGGCCATGCCAGCTCTCTGATGGCTTTCTGACAGAAGACCTCATCAGCTCAAACTACATGTCAGGTAATGTTTTAGAAAAAGTACGTTTAGGGATTTTTGTTTCAATTGGGCAGAAAGGGACAGAAACTGATAAAAATGCCCCCCCCCTCCCAAAAACAACATCAGCATTTCAAGTCAGTAATTTTTATTCAAAGCCAAGCAGACTTTTAGTTTTGGTTTGTGCCATGCTACTGCTAAAATGATAGTTGTATCTGAATTGCAGAGATCGACGGATAGAGGGCAGGGTTGAGCTGTGAAACAAGTGTGATAGCAGCAGTGAGTTATTATGTCAGGCTTGTGTTTGAAACTTTTCTCAATAAGTTACAAACCTTTGAGCAGACCAATGCTGAAAATGTGACTTAAAATGGCAGCATTGTTATCACTACTGCATAAGTTCCTGGGGCCTTCACCACAACCGTTCCTTTCACAAGTTAAATAAATGAAACATGTTTTCTATAAATGTTTCCTGGTGTGGACCTCTAAGATTCCTGTAAAAAGGCTGTCTGGTTTACAGTTTTAGTAATAACAATCTAAAACTTGACAACAACAATCAATACATACAAGTGACAAGCACAAAACCAGAGTTGGATGGTAAAATTTTTCCAAAGTTGTCTGAGCCTTTTATGATATAAAGTACTTTTAGTTCACAAGCATTCACTGTAGAATGTAAGGCTCGGTAACCCAGCACTGTGAGGTGCCATACTGAAAGCATCTCCCATCCATAGACAGACAGCAGAGTGGGTGAGCAGTCTATGACAGGCCCAGATTGCATGTAGAGGAAGAAAAAAAGCTCACTGCTAGGAAGAGAGAGAACGCAGATGAGAAAGAGAGAATAGGAAAATGAGAGAAGTGTGTAGGTGTGAAGTGTGAGGTGAGAGCATGGCGATGGTGTTGTGTTGACAATGGTGGTTAGAGAGAGGGTGGGGCTAGGGTAGGGGAGAAAAAGAAAGTGTAAGGGGGTGTTATGGGTGAGGGCTTCTGAGAAGAAAAGAGAGGATGCAGAGAAGGAAATGAAATGGAGGTTAGGGGGCAAAAAGAGAAATAGCCTGTTTCCTCCCTGAAAATCCATGGCACAACGTTGACTTAACATCCTTAAACCATCAACAGAGCTCTAAAAATAACCCTGTTTCTGCACAGTAAGAGGTGGGAGTAGGGGCGAGTGAGGTGTGGGTGACTGGGGGCGGCTGGCCGTTGGAAATGGGAATCGGAGCATGAGTTTGGGAGTGAAAAGTTGGAGAGAACCAAAGAAACACCGCCCTGCCAGACAGTGGTGACGAGAGATGGGACAGAGATTGCATGGCTGCTGGTGCATGTGCGTGAGAGAGAGAGACAAAGATGGAGAGCGGTAGAGTGGGAGTAAGAGAGTGAAAGTGGAAGAGGGAGAACCGAAATCTTGTCCCCAGAAACGTAGTTCTGACAGTACTTTCACTTGGTAAACCCTCTTCCACTTTTTGGAAATACCATTTCTCTAGTCTTTAAACAGTGAATCAAATTTGACAAGAGCAGAGCGTGATAGTGGTGTTCACCTGCTGACTGACTTGGGAATTATGAGCAAATTTGCTGCAGTTGGCAAGTACATTTACTACACTACATTCATCTGACACCTGTAGTTACTAGTAACTGTATATTGCAGATCCAGATTTGGCCACACACTAGGGGCAGTGTTGGCTTCCAGTCTACTGAAAGGCATGCACACTCCATTTCCAACTGACAGGGAAACTTTCATGAGCTGCCGTTGAGGGGCAAACATCACTGCATCACAGCGCCACAATGACACTCCACAGTCAATTCCTGATGACAATGACTCACAACCTGATGCCTCTGTCTCTTCTAACATCCTTGCTATTTTTGAAGGCATTGAATTGTGCACTTCAATTGATTTTCTTTTATGTCTGCATTGTGAGCAAGGGTTATCAAAACTCCCATCCAGCTCGTTCAGTCAATGCACAGCTCCTGGAGATGTTAGGCAACTTAACCATTGGAATCAGACTTGGGAAACGGGTATGGCGGCACCAATTTGAATTTCTCAGAGGTGCTTACCAGCCATTCATATTAGATCGGGATTTTCGGGAAAAACACAATGCCGTCCTTGATCTCAAAAACAGAGCAGTGCAACTGTCGGACGTGAAAATGTCCCTGTTGCCCACAGGACATGAAGTGGCCTCCTGCTGTAATTCCAGAAAAAGATTCCAGATATGAGTTAAACCCTCACCACAGCCTGTGTGTCAGGAGCTACACCTGCTTCTCTTGTGCCGACTGGCCACTGCGTTGGGCACACTCTCTCAGTGAAATTCAAAATGGCTGTTTGGTCGAGTCTTAAATCCCTCCAGAGACATCATTGAGCTGGATTCTCATCAGCCCCTTGGTGAGTTTCATTCTGCGTCCTCTATTTACATCATACCGGTTAAAGAGACGTGTTATGCAATCTGACCTGCATATGATGCAGCTCCACCTGTACAGGTAGATGAAACAAACCTGTCACCTTGTCAAGTTCAGTCTCTAATCAAAAGCCAGTTGTTTTGGTGTGCAACAAAAATAACTATAGGGAACTCAATGCTGTGACATTCCCACCCTCTTCCCAGAGTCGACGACGCACTGGATGCTCTGCCAGGCTCTGCCTGGTTCTCCACAGTGGAGCTTCAGCATGGCTATTGGCGATTTGAGCTGGAGGAGAAAGACTGTATTCACAACAGGCAGCGGACTTCCCTTTAAAGTTATGCCAATGGCACTCACCAATCCTACAGCCACATGCCAACACTTAATGGAGATGGTACTTCATGGCCTCCCATGGAAAACCTACCCAGTGTAATTGGATGATGTCGTCATTTACGGCCTCCCTTTCAGTGAACATCTCCAGCACCTGGAAGAAATCCCATCCAGATTTCAGTCAAGTGGCCTGAAGCTAAATCCATTACAATGCTGTAAGAGGTCAGGTTAAATTTTTGGACCTGTTGTATCAAAAAACGTCTTTCAGCCAGATCCTGAAATTTGAAAAGCCGACACCACACTTAGTTTAGTTTATGTATTTATTTAACAGGAACCATACCCAACGCAAATATTGTGCCAGTGTTATCTAAATAGCTAATTTGCATCTGTGGTCCCTAGGACTCCTAGGACTTTGTTTATATTACCGAGTGTTCGCCAGGAACTTTACACATGTTCCACTATATTCTCAATGTCAGGATGCATTCACTTACCTGAAACAGACACTCTCCAACTCCATTCCCTGATTTCACATTGCCTTACTCCCTCTACTACACGGATACTTCATGCTCTGCTTTCGGTGCTGCGCTAGCTCAGAAACAGGGACACCAGGAGAAAGTAATTGCACATGCTAGCCATGTTCTCAAAGACCTACAATAGAGAACTCTGGGCTGTTGTCTGGGCAGTACAATTTATTTTCACCACTATCTTGACAAGCAGCCCTTTGTTATTGTCACAGACCACAAGCATCTCCTAGGACTCAGAAAAGTGCACATTGAAAATAACAGAAGTGGTCGTCGTGCATTTTGGGCTCTGGAACTTGATCGTTCTGAGTGGACTTCACAAAGATGGCCACAGTCAACTCAATGCAAATGAAGTGTCACATTGCCCTGCAGCGCCGAGGACCTCCTGCACAGCTGCTGTCAGTCCACACCCTTACAAGAGACACTGAAGTCCTGTCCAACTTGTCCTGTCAGTTCTGTACATCACCACAGCTCCTGCAGAACTTATCCAAAGCTAGTTTGCTGTAACCAGACGACACCATGGCCTCCTGGTCCAGATTTACAGCGGGCTACATGGTCAGTCTCCAACACATTTTGTGTTTCAACTCCCTGAAGAAGATCTGAAAGAGGAACAGCAACAAGATTCCATACTGTCATGGGTCGTTAGCTGGAAAGTTACAGGTCAGGTAACCAAGTTCTTGTCTCTCATGCCTTAAAATACACTGTTCAACAGCTGCTGCATGGAAATCCAGTAGCTGGTCATCTGTCTGCAGATACAGTCCTGAAATGTGCTCAGCAACTGTGCTACTGGCCGATCATGTCATATGACATCAAGATGTGGTCAAAGCAATAATGGTGAAAAATCATCAAATCAAATCAAGTTTATTTATAAAGCACATTTAAAAATAACCAAGGTTGACAAAAGTGCTGTACAATAAATTAACATAGATAGAATAAAATAACATAACATGGTAGCCAGCATGAATATTCTATCCCATGCACAAATAAATAGGTAAAGGAGAATTTTAAAATCCTACCTGGGAAGAAACATTTCCACGGTCATGTTAAAGAACTGTTTTAGAAAACTTCTCCAGATGATTGAGACAGAGGTGTCATGAGATTGTCAGATCAATTTAACCAGAATCTGATCAGAATACAGGTGATGTGTAAATACATAAATCTTGTAGCATTTGTTTCACAACTGGAGCGCCAGACTGGTTGGGTTTATCGCATCAAGACCAAACCATAACCAAATTGTGTAACACAGAAAAGTATGCTCAGTTAATATTTATTTTCTTTAGTTTTAGTCAAGCTTATCGCTAGCCACTTGTTACTTGGGTGGGTTTAAAAAACAAAAAATAAAGGGTATTTTCAAAAATTATTTTTTTTACCCAGTTCTGGTGGTAGGGAGGTGATGTAGTGTTTGAGAGAGGGAAGGAGACCAGACAGGACACAAGACAAACTATCTTGAAAACCAGCCACTGACAAGCAGCTCCTTCTTCTCTCTCATCACCCTGATAAGCCCTCCTCCGCAGCCTGAACCACACACCTCATCACAGGCAGGATGGACTGAACAAAGCCGACAGGTCTACTAGCGGCACTGATGTTGTTATCAGTGTGAACACAACAGGGATGAAGTGGAGCTAATGATACCTCTTTCTCAAAACAAGTGACCAGAGAAATGCCTAAATACCCCCAGGGCTCAACCAGGTCTTTGTTTACTTCTCACATAGAATGAGCTCAGATTAACAAACTGTAATCCCCCCAGGTTGTGTGTGTAAAAGGTGTATGAATGAGTTAACGCTGGGGAGAGAGCCACCCAAAGGTCACTCTGTGGAGAGAGTGTACATGAGCTGAGTTCAGAAGAACTCCAAAACTAGGAGAATGTTTGTGTTTGAAGTTTCGTCTAGGAGTATTATAGTTGATGTATTATATCTATCATGTTCTTTTATCTGTATTCACATGCCCCATTGATCATCGCATTTAAATCTGACGACCCTGACGACAACTGAGCAAAGGTTGGCTTAAATGCCCGTTGCAGAACTTCTGAATACTAATGAGCGAGCCAGTTGACTGAGGTAAATCATCATAATTTTGTCCAGTCCATGTCCCTATGGAGTACTCAAAGTCAAAAACCTCGCCCCTCATCGTGGAAGTTTCTATTTTTCTTGCTGCTATCAGCACTTGTTTCTGTCCCCCTTTCTTTCTTTCTCCCCATCTGTCTCACTGATTGCTCTCTACGTGCCTCCCAGGCCTGCCTCTCCACCTCTCCTCACACGCCCCAGCCTTCTCTCACTTCTCTAATGAGAGCGTGTGTTACACAGGCATTCAGAAAACCTCCTTGGCTAATTACATGACAAGCATCTTGTTCTGGGACACTAATGAAGAGGAATAGCGAGTAGTAGACGCCACTGGAGTGGTGGTGGTGTGTGTGTCTGTGTGTGTGTGTGTGTGGTGGTGGTGGTGGTGGTGGTGTTGGTGTGGGGGGGGGGTCATGCTGGCCACTGGGTGGGGTGTTTGTGTGTGTGTTTGAGTGCATGTGTATGTATCAGGGGGGGAGTATTCTGGCGCCAGTCCAATAGCTTATCAAACGGGGCATGTTGGACTCAGCATCTCGTTCTCTCCCTCCCTCCTCGTCTTGCTTTTTCCTTTCATCTTACTACACTCTCATCTTTTTTTCTCTCACAAAAGACTGGCGTAAGAGCATTATTTTGCCAAGCAACGTTAACTTTACTCTTATTAAAGATGGTATAAGGTTTGAAAACGACTCTTGTTTTCTCATTCTCTTTTGAAGTATGATGTAAAATACATGCAAATCCATGACCTGTCACTGCTCGCTGTCCTGTGTGCTGTACTGGCTTTTTGCATAAAATCCTAAATGTGCAGTGTCAGTCTCAAGAGCAGAATCAGTTGGTCGCGGCCATGCCATTAATTAAACACGTGACTGACAAAAGCTACAGTATATGCACACACATAGCCTACTCACACACAGGGGAGACAGAAGAGAAAAGGGAGAGAGAGCAACCTAGGCAGAAATCCAACGACTCAGCATGTGGTTTGGAGGAACTTGTTCTGTCAAGAGGCACACAGACGATCGCTGTCCCGTACCATCCCTTGTGAAACGCTTGAGAAACACAAACCATCTGGAGGCTATAGTGCACACTCTCGACCCATCAGATATTGAGGATGTTTGTCTGATTTACAGGGTCTATTTAGGACTGTTTGGACAACTTGGCTGAGGGATTGGTGCTTTAATTAAAGATAATATTAAGAGCTAATATTGCCCCCAAGACCTTTGCCTCACAGTCAACAATGCAACAAAGTCACGGTTCTGTGGGTGAGGGTGAGAGTCTTAACCACAAACACTTCTAAATGAATCTAGTCAGGCCTGATACAACGGCTTCTCCATGTTCTTTATTTCACTGAGGTTACTGTCCCATATTCCCCCACTTTCTCTCTGCTGATGCCAATAGCAAAGTAGGCTTTTTCAGGCCCAATCCCACCGCAGTGATGGCATATTGATACTGTCATAAAATATTACATCCTCACTTTATTCATTAGAACTGGGCTTTAATCTAAAAATATTGTGGGCAGGGAATAAAACAGAGTTTTCAGCGGCAGAAAGATTAGGCCTGTGCTTCTCTCTCTGAGCACCACAGCTCGGAAACACTGAGGCCCAAAATAGATGTTCTTCTCATAAAGGGCTCCTTCTTTGTAGTCCGCATACAGCAACAACATCTGCAGGGCAGTTTCTATGGGGGGAACAGATTCGGGCAGACTATCAAAGAGAGAGGCGATCTCCTGTGAGAAGCGGTGGGCGGAGGACTTCCATATTCTCTTTCGCTCTTTCTTTTTTCCTCTCTCGCTTGCTCTTTTCGCTCTATCTCTTCCTTCCAAAAAATCTGTAGCAATCACGACGATGCTAATAAAAGACCATTAATATCACCTGTCAGTGCTATCTTTGGAAGATCCAAAATGAGAAAATGAGACAAAAGGATTCACAGTCTGGAGCTTCTCACCAAGGCGCAGGTAACCAGTGGAGGACAGACAGTAGGATGGTTTGGTGTGTCAATTTAAATGAAGCATTGGGATGACAGAAATCCACCAACGTCCCAAGATAAAGACAACACATGGGCTACAGGACAGTCCCATTTATTATTACTGATGTTTCATCCACAAAACATTTGGCTTTCCTTACTGAAACATTAGGTTTGTGGAATGTTTGTCACAAAGCATGGTTTGCTCATTTTGCTCAGACTTCAAATTATTTATTATTGTTTTAATGTTTTCTTTGAGATGTTCCAGTGAACCCAAATGGGGTTTGAATTCAGCAGTGTACTGTATGGTGGGATTGTCACTTCTGAACCAGACGGTAGGGATAAGAAAATGCCCCCTACGCGACTCCAGAGTCTATATGTTTTAAAGGTAGGGAAATACCCCGTCACGAAAACGTTCTGTTTTAGGCGAGGAATGTGGCATTGAACCCAGTCAAGTATGAAAACAATTATGGAGGATTACTTATTCAAGCTAAAGGATTTCAGATATTCAGGTAGAAACTAAAACCGACCTATATCAGAACTATATGCTGTAGATGCAAGAACACTGTAAGACTTTACTAAGCGAGTGATGGTGAAGGCCATAAACCCCTGCAGGTCTTTTGACTGATGGCTTTTACTGGCGGCGGTGGCAAGGCGTTCACTGTCTGTGTAATGTGAAACATGAGCACAGCCAGCACATAGATGGAGGCTCTGATCGGAAAAAGGTGGCACCATAATGGGGAGGTGAAAGGCAAGGGGGCAACGTGATGATAGTGGCTTCATGCGGAGCAGGAGTGCATCAAGGGCCTCGCCTTTGAACTGGTGAGCCAGCTAATTGAAACAGCATTGGCTGAAGATCTGGATCGCATTCACCCCTGCTTTTATTCAATTTGGTGTCATCACAGGGGCGCGTCCTGTGCTTCTCTCTCCACATGGCAATAAGTCATACCCTCGCCTTTTGCCCTCGACGTGTTGCCCATCTGTGTCCCCTGGGGGCCTGGGGCGCTGAGGTCCACAGAACGCAGAGGGATTCAAATGGGGTCTTGAAAAAATATAGGCTCACTGCCACTGAGCCCCTTATGGTACTCCTTCACGCCTCTCACCTTGGACTTGACCCCCCCCCTCCCAAACACACACACACACACACAGACACACACCTCCTTAACCCAAGACTTTTAAGATTTACTGTTAAGAGAAGGGGCTGTCAGGTAGTTTGAACCGTGCACTTTCTAATTCAAACAAATGCAGCACTGGGGTCACGGAATTATCATGGAGTCACAAGGTGTTTTGGATGACTCGCAAGTGTTGAGTGTTAAGCTGATAGAGAGAGAGAGACATGAGAAGAGAGAGACTGCACTCTGTGCTTTTAGGTAGTGTACAGTAGCAATGCAACGTGGAAATAAATAAACAAATAAAGCAATTAATAAGCAAATAGATAAAGCTTCGCGCTCTTATCTGGTTATCACTAGCCTCTATCAGAGCGGGTGGATGTAAATCTTGTGTTGTACTGGGGGAACTTCTCATTTCGCAGAAGAGTGGTCAACGTTTCCGCCATAGCTTTAATCAGTGTCCCACATGCATTGGCTGTTGGTTGTGCTTAGGAGGTTCGAGGTGGAGGGTGATATGATAGTCAGTGATGTACAGTAAATAAATATTCAAGAAGCTCCTCAGGTGCATTCTGGCAAGACCTGAAACAAATTGATTTGACAGCGACAGTTCTTCAAATGGCTCGTTTTAGCCTTGTTCGATGCCAGCTTTTAGAGGTTCACCGTGCAGGACAACACTGGTGTATTTGCCAGGAGATATTTACCAGCAAATTAAAAAAGGGTTTAGCTGAAAAATGTATTGACACAAATGTCCAAAAAATGGTAAAATCGGTGTTTTAAACAACCCCCTACCTGATGTGACACACATACACACACAGCTGTTTTTTTTTTTTTTCTTTTTTTCCCCAGATGACAACATCACAGGAAGATCAGCCATTGTCATCATCATCACACCCTCTCTCCATGTGATGTTTTCCTGCCTCTTTCCTGCTATTTTCCCCAGTAAGACATTCGGCTGCCAGAGGATGACAAACAAACAAATAAACAAACTTAATTCAAATAGGTCACATTTAAACAGGCCATGCTATTGAAACATTCCCCAAAACAAGAAAATAATATAGATCTGGGTTATATAAGGAATGAGGCGTCTAAAATGTGTTCCCTTATTATTAACTTCAGTGTTTAACTTTCCTGCAAAGCACTTAAGAAACCTCCTAGTTGACTTCATATTGGATGAATATATGTACTTCACCCACAGGATTTGGGAAAATTACAGTAAAGTGGATATTAGACTGGAAAAGTTAGGTCCCACTAAACCCACTATTGACCATAACAGGCTCTCTACAAGTTTACACCTGCACTGCCGCTGCATGTGAACCACAAGGGCATGCGAAGTCCAAAGACTACACACGGAGGGAAACAGAATTTGGAGAGGATCACCGTGTGATTGAGGGAGGGACTAAAAGTGTGCATAATATTCCTTCCTCTGTGGGACTCGCTGCGAGCAGGTACAGCATCTCTGCAGTCCACCGCTCAGCTGTCACACTCAGCTGCCCAGCGCTTCCAGTTTACGGGGAACTTCGCGCACCCTCAGTCGGTAAGTGCAAAGTTTCATTGTACCAACATGAACGATAAAGCCACCGGTTGGATGACGGGATGCGCGAGATTCTCGGCGCTCCTTTGACGCACCAGGGGGAAAGTGTTGTCTTTAAAGTTTCTGTTTTTCCCGTCAGGAATTCTCGCGGAGCGTAGGCTACAGCGCGCCTTTTTAATTGAGATGCGCTGCTCTCGAGCCGCTTCGTTTTGCGACTTTGCAGCAGCGTTCAAAGCGTCTTAAAAAAGCAAAGTCAAGTTGCATGTACATTTTTGGTCTCATTTTAAAATGAACTTCACTGCAGCATTTTTGAATTTTCCTTCACTTTGAGGGCTTGGGACTGCCTTCAAATAGAGCACTCAATGTATAAGTAGGATCTATTTATATAAGAATATGCATAATTAGGGCTATATAAATGCTTTGCTCTTTCATTTCTTGTTTTTCCCACCAAATCAATGACATTTAAGTAACAGCCTAAAGGTAGTGCATGCATTTGAATGACGGAACTGATTTGCACATTATTCACTTTGTGTATGGGTACTTTTTTTTCTGAAACAAGAGCATCTGAATCTTTTTGAGCTGATGAACATCTGCAAGCATTGAGCATTGGCGCATCATCCCTCAGTCTGTCAGCAGCTGCCACAAACTAGATATGCCAAATTGCTTAACATATGAATGTGAGGAGGATGGGACCTGCCACTGCCCATATCCACCATTCCTCCTCTAATGCAATCCTTCAGCTCAGTTTCCAGTCTCTTTTGTTGATGCTGCTTCAAGTAAACAATGTTAAGTGATAAGCAAAGTGTGTAGGAGGGGAGGAAGGAGAGGAGGAGGAAGGAGAAGAGGAGGAGGAGGAGAAAGAGGAGGAGGAAGAGGTGAGGCAGATGAGAGGAGGAGGCAGTTTTTGCATAAGGAGAAGGGAGTGATACGGTGAGAGAGAAGTCATGGAAATGTTTGGTTGACAAGCCTCTGAATGGATGGATTTCCTTCAGCTGAAATAATTTATTTTCCACATAAAAATCAGCAGTGTTTAAAATAAGACATCAAACCACTCCTGTAAGATCTTTAACCTAAATCAGACGAAGACTGAATGTAATAACATGATATTGTGTTTTTAGCCCCAAACCACAGTTTTCACCCCTCTAAACTGTGGAGCTGATGTTGCAGATTATTGAAACACAGCTCAAATTTCTCACTCTCCCACTTTTTCTCTTTTTGACCCCCTTCCCTCTCTCTCCTCTCTAACACACCTACATACCCACATATACACCCCACCACCGCCACCACACACACACACACACACACACACACACACACACATACACAGTATATACCACACTTGCACTCAAAGTGTAAACACCCTGTGATAGATAAGTCGCTCCACCCTGCCTCGTCTGTTTGCGTGTTGATCCCTTCAGCAGGCCCTGCTTGAACTGTCCACAGCGTCAGCGATGAGTTACTACATGGATCCAGTTTCTTCCTACCCGGCCCTTCACCCCTGTGACCGTCTGGGCGCAATGGTAAGACCTCCCTCGTAAATTACCTCCCGTGTTAAGGCTGCCGCAGCTACCTGCCACGCAGCCGGCCAGGCGTGTGAGGGAATGAGTGTTTGGGTGTGTATATGTGTGTGTTAGCTGCTTACCACATGGCAGTGCGGGAATGTGTGCAGGAGCAAATGAGCACTGTGCTTGTATATGTGTAAGCAACTCTGGATCCCATCATGTCACAGGAACACACTCTATCTGAACATTTTTCCTGTTGAGTTTAGTCCACCAGAGTTGCTGTATCTGTACATGCTGTTCCCCATGATTTCGTTATAAATTAGGAAACAGAGCTGTTGAACAAGATGATTTTCTACAAGGCTGTGAAATCGCCCTCATGAACTCCTCTGTGTTGCACAACAACATTGCACCAAGATGCACTTCTCTTTACCAAGAATTATTGTAAATATTGAGACCTGTAGGCCCCCAACCTTGCCACTAACCAATCAAATCGCAGTCAGACCATCACTGCTCAATATCACTTTTCTCAGCTACGCCACCCGCACAGTGCTTTGCAGCACTCTGTTTGCAAGAACACCAAGGCTCTTAACGCTTTCCAAATGAGAGAGCTGAATACAGAGTCAGAGACAGTGGTAACTGGGAACATTGGGATTCCTGTCAGATGAGCATTTGAAGGGTGAAGGCCAAGGAGCGGCAGAATAAATGCCTCCATTTGTATGCAGAGCGCCGGCACATTAGGATAAGAGACTGAGGTTATATGCAAATTGCAACCCCACCCTGGCCTGATAGAAAACATAGAAGGATACAGATCCCTGTGTCCTAATTGGCTCAGGTGGTGGGGCTTGCCTTTGAAATTGAGACTAGTATATACCAGGGCAGACTTGGTCAAAAGGTGAATCTGGGTCACCTCGGTAGCTCTATTCTCTAAAATCTACAGGAATTATCAGCAAAAAACAGCCGGGCCCGATGTATTTGTTCTTTTTTTTTTATCTTTACACTTTTTCAACGTCTCAGACGCTTCACAAAGAATGTATGCAGAGAACAGCCTTCCAAGCAGCCTGTAGCAATTACAAAGAAAATGCAAGAATCCATGTTCATGTAACCTAAGCAACACATTTTTAGCAGAGTACTTACAGAGTATGCAGATTTCGTTTGGAATGGCTTGCAGTCAACCTTCTGATTTAGTTTTCTTCGCAAATATTGTTCTAATGATAAATACAAACAATATCATGGCACCCCGCATAGTTATCCAGTGCTGCAGAGAGAGGCAGCAAGTGACTAGGGTCGTGTTTGAAATCAGTCCCTTGTTCCGCCATTCATCACCCGCTACAGTATATAACAGACACTCAGTAGTTTACCCAAAAGTGAGTACTAAATTAAGATTTCAGACATTTTTGAATCAGCAACATTTTCCGTCATCCCTGACTGGTGTAGAGTCTCACGACTGTAATTTTTGCATCTATAAAATGTGACGCATTGCATTGTGGGATTGATAGCAAAAAGTAGTGTGCATGTGGAATGTGAACTTTTGAGTGTACTGTATAGTGCATGAATTTCATACTCCTATAAAATGGCGGTTTGTTAATATCGTACACTATGTGGTAAACAGGGAGGGATTTCAGACACCGGCTAGAACTTGTTTTTTACGGCAGATATTTAAATCCGTCGTTGCAGGAAAAGCACGGGTGCCACGAATAACATTAACGACAGCTCCATTCTAGTGAGCCAACGTGCACAACACCAGAGCCATGGAACTGAAGCCTATTATTCTTATTATCATTATTATTTTTAATGCATTTAATTACACCTGTGCACTAACTGTAGACATTGCAATTAATTCTTAGAACCACTAGGGGGCAGATAAAATAAACACGCGAGACGAATGAAAGACCGAATGCGCAAGCGCTGTGTATTTACAGTGTGTGACACATATTTTTAACCTTGAAAACTTTGGTCGTTTTTACGTATGTGCTGTCGGTTTAGTTTGTGTTCCCATGTTGAAAAACTGATTTATAAAATATGTACCTTCCTATATGTTCAGTTACTCCATGGGTTGTGGAGTGTGGCCAACAACATGTAAATAAGCTACCAGGCACAAACTAACACATCTATCATGGCACTCGCATCTCAATAGGCTATAAATGTTTTAGACAGGAAGTGCAAACCTGTTCATAACATACATACTCTCTAGAAATGCCGTGGAGCCTCCCCCACTCAGACCAGTCAGATCATTTGAATTTGGCACAAGAGACCTCACACACCTCACTTAAGTGAAAGTGTAGACTTATGTTGGCATATTGCTGTAATGTATCAAGGTCTCAATGCTTTCAATATGTTGCACCGTGGTTTTATTGTTGTTCAAAATGGACTATCAGCCTGTCCTATCGTACACTCCCATTTTAATCATTGTATTTATGTAAAATATTGCTTATAGCTGTAGTCTGTTTAGGACTGAAGGCTGTTGTCTGTGTTTGCCTTTTTTGGTGTAGCACTACAGGATAGAAACGAACAAACAACAAGAACAAAAGAAGAACAAAAGCAAGCCAATAAAATCAAGTTAAACAATTGTCACTGGTCAAGATTTGGCAGATGAAGGTCACATTTCAATGTTACTATGACTCAAATATCTAACCGATTAATATTGCCAACAATAAGATGTTAATTTGTGGACTGACGATACATACAAAAATGGACAATGCGGAACATTTGTACAGTAGGCTACTGTATTCATTCTATGACTTAGTTCGAACTGCAAAGACGTACAAGGCTCCTTCAAGGTTGACCTCTGCATTGAAAGTTATGCTACAATTGAACTGATCAGAGAATATTATGGTGCCGATGACTCCGCTGTTACCTATGTCAGTCTATCTCTCTAACTAATAAATCATCCATATGTGGCTCCCTCCATGCCTAACTTGTCACCCCTTGTTGACTGGCAGCGTCCCACGCAAACCTCTAAAGAACCTCGAACACTGGCCTCCCTGATCCTCCCGTCATGTTTGCCATCCATAAAGCTGGCTAGTTACTGATAAATGCTGTTGTGCTTATGGTGGCTTATCAGATTGGCAATCGCTCTGTCAGCCAGGCTGTCAGTTACACATATGACATATAAAATATGACAGTAACATTCCTCTTATTGGAGGCTAAATTGGAAAGACAAACTGAAGCATTCCTTTTAGTCTTTTTTTGCATGTTACAGACATTCAATTCTTGCTCTTCAAATGAAAGTACCCTGGTGTGTACACTGATGTGGAAAGTGCATTACAAACATTTTATATCAATGTTATATATGGTGTTATGAAAACAACATTTAAACACTTATTTAACATGGTAATTTAAAAAGAGCACATTATATCTAGTTCGACACACCCTTGTGAGAAAAATAACAATGCCCTGTTCACATCACTTTAAAAAAAAAGTACAACAATATCTATTGAGTTTTTTGTTTTGTCGTCAAATGAAAGTTTGGATATGCTAAAAATGGCCAAGTGGTTATCTTCTTTCGCTTCTATCTCTTGTATCCACATAGAATTTCATATCTCTCTTAGCTCGCCTGTCAAGCGCTGACTTCAGACTTCCCCCCTTAGTGCAACCTCTTATGTGAACATTTCTGTGATAAGCAGAATAAAACAACACAACACAGATAAGCTGAATGAGTCAAATTTAGCTGCGAGGGTTATCTGTGCGGGAAAGCAATAAAAAAAATTGTTTTCAAAATCCAAGGTTACACTGTCAGCCAAAGCCACTGGATAGTTTGATCGGATGTTTTCAGCCTAATCTACAGAAATGAATGTTTTCATTGGTTAACAGATAAAGCTAGGGCTAAACGTATTTGTTCATGAAAACACACCCTAATTTGTTTTCAGAGCAGTAAAACACCACTGCCTCTCTAATGGTTCACGTATGATTTTGTGCTGTTTCAGCTCCTGAAATCATTGATTTTATAGCTTGAATTTCATCCACATCTTTGTCTTGGTATTACAAAGTTTTCATTGAGCTAAGTCATTTGTATAATGCTTATAAAATAAGAGTTCCCAATACATGGCTTAAGTGCTTTTCTTATTTTGTATTCAGGTAGGTAGAATACACAACGTTTCATTAATCCCAAATATATGCGGTGTGGTCAATTGTTTTTCAACAGCATCCCTAAGCAGATAAAACAAGTAAATCTGCTGTGTAATACAGTATGGAGATCATGTGCGAAAGCAGAAAAAAAGCCATTCTTAAAATGAATAAACCAACATCAGTTTGATTGATAAGCCCTTGAGTGCACAAAAAAAAAACAGGATTTAGAAAATTTAAACAAATTGAGATATCTTATCGAAACAACGCAACATCAGTTTGATTGATTTTCCCTGGAGTGCACAAAAAAACATGATTGAGGAAAATAAATCACAATGGAGATAACTGTTTTTGAAAAAGAACCCTTTTTTTTCATGCCGCTCAATTCGTTTTGGCTAAACCCTACTGTGTGTTGTTTGTCTCCAGAGGCAAAGTGGAGGGGTGGCAGTGGGCCCTCAGGCCCAGCTCCCAGGTGTGGTACACCCTCAGCAGCAGTACTACCCATCACAGCCTCTTTACATCCAGGATATACCCCTGCAGGAGGTACCCAACGGACACGACATGTGCCCTACAGGTAAGAAATGGACACAGTGGACAGTCTGACCTCAAACATGGTACGAGGTACTGGAAGAAGAGGCAAAATGCATATTCAACCACGGTGTATTGCCTTTGTTAGAGCCATAACTTGACATATTATATACATATATATATATATACACAGTATACTTATTAATATATTTTGTTAGAAACTTTGATGCAGAAACCAAAAGATCAACAACGTAACTTCTTTTTTAATCATACTGTCCCTGCTTCAATATATAATGCGCAAACAATAGTCAATAGTTCATAGTTCAACATAGGACAAACAAAAACCATTTTGTTAACTGGAATGCTAAACTGACAATCAGTCACACTCTAGCATTCATGTCTGCAATCTTGACACACACATTTAAACTCCCTCATTTAGTCTTTAGAGCAGACGCACACACACACAGTCTCGACTTGCACGAGGGATGTTGATGTTGGTGATGCTGACCCTGAGGGCAATGCCTTTACCAGATACCAGGTCTCTCTCTCTTTTTCTCTCTGTCTCCCTCCTTTCTTCTGGGGACATCCAAGTGCATTTTTCTGCTTCCAATCCTCTCCTTATATTTTTCCTTTCACTTTTTTCAAATGAGTTTTATTTTAAACTGGAACATTCCTTCCAGTGCATTTGCCTGTGTTTGACTCTGGCCTCTTCTCGTCCTCAAAAGTGATTGATGCCGGTGGACTGGGACGCACGCCACGGGAGTAGGGTAGGGGTGCTGGGGGGCACAAGCTTTCTTCCGTCACCTCCCTTAGCTGGATGCAGGGGGCAAGACAGGGGGCCAAAGGGCGGCCATCTTTTTCCCAAGCCTGTGGTTTGGTCTCTTGAGAAGTGGAGGGAGCCTGAGTGTATGTGTGTGTGTGTGTGTGTGTGTGTGTGAGAGAGAGAGAGGGGGAGTCAGGATTTGATGGGATTTGCTGATGTTTGTTGCCAGAGACACACTCCTTTGGAGCCCTCACTTCATTGCTCCCAGCACTAAACCGTTGACATAAACATCACTGAGTGGAAAAAAATGACTGAGCGTTGACCTTTTTTTTTCCTCATCCTCCTAAATCCTACAGTATGCAGAGCACAGGTCTAAGAGCATTTGAGCCACCTGGAGATGTTGTAACAGTCATTTAGCTCTTGTTGGTGGAGTCATATAGAGCTGCTGAAGTTTATGTGCTACCAGTATATGGCGTCTGTGTTAACCTCAAAAGCAGCTCAAGAACCTTTGACACCATCTCCACACCCTGCAGCCGTTGTTATGACTCATTTCTCTCAAACTGAAAACACGGTCTCCCCTTGAATATTTTGCGCTTGCAATTTCACAACCCTCATATTCAGTTTTTATAGAATTAAGAATGGAGGTACAGATGGGTTCAGCTTCTCCCTGCTGTTCAAGTGATTTGGCATTATGGAGATTTCTACTTTGAAGTCACATGCGCATACCATTCATTTTTTGACCATTGAAGTTGTGCCAGTTTTCAATTCTGATTATGTTTTTGGTCATTAACAGTAAACATGAGTTTTATTTAATCAACCAAGAGACGTCGTAATTGATCAACTGAATATTTGCTAGAATATAGTAGAATATAATGACTTCACTAGTAAGGTTACAGAAGCTTAAGTTAATTCTGTTACTTATGGATTCATGTGTCTATCTGCTGCTTGGCGCTGAACAGGTAGTGTACGGTGAGCTTTTTAGCAGCCTGCTGTGTCTGAAAATGATGCTATAAGAGCGGTGAGAGTGAACCAAAACACTAACGTTTTGGGCTGGCCTAGACAGCTAAAAAAATGTGCTGAAACTCAGTATAAACCTCCGGAAAGAGGGGAGCTGTAGATTCAGGCGATGATTCTCTACAATTCCCCTTTCACATGATCACATTGTCATATGATACATTTTTAATAATAAAAATAGGGATGATAGCTGCTTTAAGTTTAAGTTTCGAAGTTGAAACTAGACTGAAATTGAAATTCTTAAATCAACCATTTCAAAATAATTTACTGGCACAATAGTTACAATCATTAAATAACACATAAAACCAGTTACATTTTAAAGCACCGCAGGTAACTCTTTAGTTAACACTCCTAACTATCTCACAAACTAAATCCACTGTCTCGGATATATGGGTTGATATATTTTATTTAACTTTTAAAGTAACATAGGATTTTACAGATCAATGCATTTCTTGGCGAATGGATTCGGCGTTGTTACAATGAAATGTGCTAGTGAGAGAAAGAAAGAGTACAGAGCAGATGTGAGGCGGGGATGTTGGAAGTTAAAGGACCATTGCATGTTTGGCCCCTAGCCCAATGTCACACACATTGCTTCCTGACAACAGCCATGCCATGGTGATGTTTACACTAACCCGGCTCTACTCTTCACTATCCAACATTACGGGGCCTGTTGTAAACGCCCATTGTGGAAATTCACCGTGTGTGCGAGAAAAAACACAGTCAGTGTGTATTTCTGTGCAATCTCATTGAAATCCAGGCACAGATATCACACACATGCATACACACTCCACCAACATCCTGCAGTGATGCACACTCCACATATTCATTCATTAAATTCACACCCTGCACTCTGGTGTGTATTGTATTACAGCATCCTCCCATTCAGTAAAGCAGGCACATACACACGCACACACACACACACACACACACACGCACACACACACTCTCACACACACATCCACTCCCAGGCACTCATGAGTTCACTGTACATTTAAACATGCCCTCCCATTTAGTACACACAGACACAGCTGTGATCTGGCACTCAGGGACCATTGGCCTGTTTTATTTGATGTGATTTGACAGCTGGACATTTGGAAGAGGAGGGGGACAGGGTGGATAGCAAAGGAGAGTGGGCGGAATACAGTTTGAGGAGAGGAGATGGATAAGGAGAGGGATAAGTCACAGGACTAGCATTGGTGGGAGGAGAGGAGAGGAGGAGGATCTGAAATGTGGAGCCTTGAGAGGGGGTAGACGGGGGCTTCGCCTCTGATGAGGGGCACGTCCTCACGGGCGCAGGCCCATTTTTTATTTCTAAAAGTAAACAGACAGCCTGCGGGGGTCTGGGGGGTTATGGGAAAGAAGGAAACAGTGATGCTAATCAGGCCGGCGCACACTTCCCCCTCCAACAATAAAACAAAACAAGAGTGGAAACACGGAAAAGCGACAGACAACTGTGGAGGAATGGGCTACACTGCTGCCATGGTCCTAGATTTGAACTGCATAGTATGGGGTGATAGTTCTGAGGCAAGCTGTTGGTCAATAAACAGAGGAAAGAGGCAAACTGTTACAACTACACTGTACATGTGTAGGTTTTGATGTATTTTTAGAAATCTGAATTATTTGAGTTTCCACATAAGTCTTCTGAGAAGTGGTTGCATTGTGAAATTGGACATTTACAGAAGAGTCACTCTGAAATGTCTTTCCCATTACTAAAAGTACTGCTTTGCTGAACTAAAAGGAAACCACCTCAAACAATAATGTCTAGTGAATATACATTTTCTTTTGATAAACCATTTATTTGAGTGTTTTGCTTAATCAGCAATCTTGACCTTAAGAAATGTATTTTCCCACATTAAAAGCTACTGGCTATGTACCGTATTTTTAGAGGGATGCTCTGGCTCTAAAGCATCAGCCAAATACCCCGTTTTTAAACATCCCTGTCCCAGAGATCTACGAGATTTGTTTCTAGGAAGTGTAAGTGTGGTAAGTTCCTCTTGATAGTGCGGTGACTAATTACAAACCAGTTGGAGAACATCCAGTTCTGAAACATGTGCAATCACTGACGGGTGATGATGCAACCAATGCCAGCTCATCAGGAAAGGTGGTGCTTTACTGAATCCTAAGAGGGACCCCCCATTGTTTTAATGTTTATATCATGAGCTTAGCAATATTCACAGACTGTTAACTACAATGAGTGTACACCGATAATGGTTAGAGTGAATACCTCTTACTGCGTCTCGTAATGTGCGTTCATAGATGAATCGAGTTTATCTAGTAGTGGGTAAAGGTAAATTCTTCTCTATAATCACTCAATATAAATGGCATTTATACAACAATTCACACAATTAAAAAGCCAGCAAGTGTATTTTCACAGCTAGATCGCTATCTAAGTATTGTACAATTATTTTGAGTGTTGCTGCTTACTATAATGTACAACCTTCATTTATTCAATGAGAAATAAATTAAAACAGCAGGCTGATGTATTTTCCCTTCAGCTTCGAGGACTAGCGGAGCTTTATCTGAGAGTGCGGTGGTAACAGAGAGGAGGGAGGGCAAGATGAGAAGAGGGAGGTCTGGGAGGCAAAGAGACTCGGAGGGGGGTGGGGATAATTGAATTATCTGCACAATGGAGTGATGGGGGGCACGTGGTGCCGCTAATGGAGGAAGAGATGTCCTTTTTAGCGAAGCTAATTGTTCAGAAAAGAGCTGAGCCTTTGTTCAGGGAGGCCCTGCTACTTTCCCAGTGCACTTACATGCACACGATTTAGTAGTGTGCACACACACAGACGCACACACTCGCTGACACACACACAGACACACGCACACACACACACGTGCACACACTCTCCGAAGAGACTTTGGAAAGTGAGGCAAAAAAGAGAAAGATGTACACATGCATGAGCACACACACAAACACACACACACCCACACACACAGGGATACACCACTGTCCCAGCTAACCCTCTGATCTCAGCAGGAGTGCATCCAGCCTGTGGCACCTTCAGACAGCATCCACCACAGATAGAGCTGTGACTGAGCTACTAGACAGAGGCCACAAGGACCCCACTGTTTTACTGTTTTACTGTCTGCTCTCTCTCCTCTTTCTGTGAGTGTGTGTCTCTGTGTGTGCGTGTCCATCACCCATCTGTGTGTGTGTGCTTGAGTGTCTGTAAATCAGGGACTGATTGATTAAATGCTAAATGCTGTCTATTCACACAATATACCAAACCTGTCAGGCCACATCCATTGTCTGCGACGTTTTACACTTTGTCTCGGCTAAGTCATCATTTCAGATTTTATGTTCTTAAATGTGAAAGAAAGTACAGCGTTGAAATCTAAATACTTAAAGCAACCAAAACTCTTGTGACTTGCAGCGAGGGCACCAACATCAAAGACAAATATCGCTTGACAGCTGTATGGATTGCTCTAAATCGAATAACCTTTCAGTTAACTCTGTGAAAAGTAGCAGGTGCAACGGTTACATCTAAGGATTATAGACAGGCAGACAAAACAGATGTGCCAGCGAGAGACAGACAGCGAGCTGGAGAGAGCAGCGAGGAGAGAGAAAGCTGCTTTGGCTAAGCGTGCTATACTGCGACGCAAATGAGTGAAGCAGCTAACTGTCAAAACCATGGCAACAGCATTTGCCAGGTGAAGAAAAGAGAGACTGAAACCAAAACTTGTTTGATCTAGGACATGTGTCCTCAAGTGTACTGCTACATACGCTGGCTGGTTGTTTCAAGAGTGTAAGGCAATTAACAATATTCTCTCACTGCCTAAATAGGAAATGATACAGTTCCTTCCAACAATAGTTGATTTTTGGGTTCGCACTGTGCAAATGTTTGACACAAGCAGTTCCAACAGTTGATATTGTGATCTCTATGAAGATAAACCGAATGTTAAGTATTTAACCGTTCAAATCATTCCTCACGTCAGTGTGCTGTCCATAAAAATGTGTTTGTCTTCAGGGTCATTGTACACCAGGCTGTCTGGGTGATAGAAATGGTCATTGCTCTGAGAAACAGATCAGTAACATTCTGTTCTGAGGAAACAGAGATATATTCAGATGTTTCCTGGCAACAGGAACTTAAAGCAACAATGATGTTTGTGAACAATTTGTCAGAAAACTGCCCATTTATTTTGCATCAATGGATTTCATTTTATTGATTCAATTTGTTTTATCAAATTCATTTTAATAGTAACTGTATGTATAATTTTCATCATATCAGTTTTAGTATGCAGTCTGAAAATGAACTGGTAAAAAGTGCTTGTAGGCCTACTAAAAAATCTAATGTAAAGAAGTGAAGACAGGCAGAAGAAAACCCAAAGTGAAATGGGCTACAGTGACACTAGCCCAGATATTAGTCAGCAACACCATTAAACCCCTAACGGCTGCCCTTAGGCACAAAAGGACCTGGGCTGTCCTTTTAAGAACAGATACGAGGGAGTTCATTAACAGAAAACAAAGAGGTCCAGTCAGAGAGAGGGAGAGACTGACTGACTGAGATGAAGTGAGAGGTAGTGTTCCCCCTTCCATTCTTCTCCTCCATCATCCCCTCTACTTTGCCTCTGGTGAGGCAGCTCCTCTCACCGCAGAACCCACCAGCACTCTTCCCAGACGAGGCTCCTATCAGGCCAATGAAACCTGATCCAGGGCTGCTAATGGAGCCGGCGAAGTACCACCGGTTTAAAAATCCATGCGTGATCAATATCCCTGGCTCCCCAGCCTCCATACACACATGCATACAGTACACGCAGAAGTATCATATTGATGTGCATCGTAGCTTGCGCCATATGACTCAACTCTAACAAGGTTGCTTATGATGAGGTTGGATGTAAGGAGAAAGAGGGCTCATGCCTTAGAGAAAACCATTTACATTGTTTCATTAATGAACTAAATACCTGAGCCGATACTATTCCTTCAATATTTCTTGCTGGAGCTCAATTTTCTCGCTTTTGTTAAAAGCAGTAGGCTCCAGTGGAACTTGTGTGAGAATTACTATTTTAATCTGTTATTACTGTTTCTGTTGCCATGGGAGGTGCTCCCTAATGGCAGTGGCCTGCTCAGAGTGGAGCCTTACTGTGTCTAAAAAGCCCAATCTTTCTCTTGTCTTTGTTCTTTTCCAGTGGCAGAACAAATTCTTGATTCAATTTCCAGTAAGGCATGGTCATTGTTCCTGATTATTGTCGATAAGAAAGCATAAAAGTCTAAAAGAAGCAATGCGAATGGATAATTAGAGCAGGCAGTTTGCCCTGTTCAAACTGAATTTTCATTGATGGTCTTGGTGACAGGAGAACCAGTTTGATTGATTTTTTATATCCATATGATTGACCTGCAACCATGTACTGTTTAAATTCCTCATTATCATTTAAGAATAATTGTATACCCAAGACTTTACCTATTTGCAAAGATGTACCTCGTTACCTGATGCAGCTGTGTCAAGAAAACAAGACATGGTTGTTTTTTATTCATCAGTACAAGGTGAACCGGAAATAGTCTGAAGTGTTTATGAGGGTTGTGAGAGTTAGAAGTTATGAGGAAGCCTGGACCTGCAGACAGTCCGGGACACTCCTTTTAGCTCATAGTTAACAATTGTTCACACATAAACTGCAGCTAAACTGTTTGTACGTAGATATTTTAAGATCTAAAGCCATCTCCAAAGACAGATTGCTTTCTTACTTGCCCTCATGTATCACGATACTGTGATAAGGTCTAATGAGTCAAATATGGCACCAAAGTACTCCATGTTTTTTAAGTCCCCTGCCTGAAACGTTCCAGTACAATGTAGGCTAATTTAATGATTTAAAACTTAATTCGGTTTTTGCCATGAAAGATGCTGTGATGAAGTTATTGAATTGACTGTTTGCTGTCATACTTGGGTAGTAGGCCTGCTGTGGTTAAGAATTAGCCTACAGCTCTTTCACAGGCTACTCAGCAACTCTCAAATCTCCGGAGTGTTTGTCATCCCTGTAAAACGCCAGTAATTTGCGGGAACATGTAGACTCCTAACTGCGTCTGATGACATGAAGGGGTCTTGGGACAAGTTGGTTCTCACAGAGACTCGGGGGAGGTGATAGTGGCGTGTGTGTGTGTGTGGGTGTGTGTGTGTATGGCGGGGGGGGGGCATTGTAATTGAATTGTGAATCAACTGGCAAGTCAGCCCCCAAACACCGCCCCCTTCAGCTGTCGACGCACTCCGGCTGTGTGCAATGCAACGCCCATAGCACAGAGATAGAGAGGAAGGAGTGAGTGAGTGTGTGAGTGAGTGAGAAAGAACGAGGAAAAGAGGGAGTGTGTGTACATGAACCGGAGAGGGAGATAGGGAAAGAGAAAGATAAGTTAGGAGTAAAAGAAACTGATTTGGTTTTTTAAGAGTGAGAGGAAAGGTACAAAAAAACAAAACCCCAACCCATTCGCCCAGTAGAATTGACCGGGGCTCCGAAGGAAGAGAAGATTTCCCTTATATTGTGTTTTTGGAGCTGTTAGAATAAAAGAGGGACGCGCGGCGTTATTAAGTCACACCGATCTGATGATCATGACGGCAGCTGTCGATATGAAACCGACGTTAACAATCATAAAGGCTGAAAAAATGGACGGTGAGTAATACAATCTTCTGTGAGAGCTTGACAGCTAACACGAGACTAACATTACTGCTAAATGTTTACTTGTAACATAACCAGCTGGTGGCAGATTACGTTGATGTAAACCACATTGATCAATTCTCGGTCGGTGAGAGGGACATACCGTCCTGAACGTATTTCTGTGTGAAGACGGTGCTGGTTGCTCAATATTGGACAACACGGTTACACTTGAGAAAAGTGCAATCACGCCTGACGATCGACAGACACGCAATAGCCTATTTAACCAGTGTGTGTTCCTTTTTTGTATTGAATGAATCATGCCCTGACCTGTGTTCCTTTTATGTTTTACAACATGCTGTTGTGCGTGAAACCAGGGTCCCATATGAAAAAAAGTTATTTATACGTTTTGCAGACATTCATCACAAAAGTAGACTTGATGTCATGTTGGCAAATGCATTGCCACGCAACATAGTAGCAAAAGTGTTTAGTTCATACAACAATTATTGTGACGTTTCCAGTGTTTTAATATTCCTTTATGTAGCTGCCATACTTTCAAACACACTGCATGTTTTACACTAATCACGGTCTAAACTTTCTTCCAATTAGCTTTTACACGTGTCCTTAAACAGATGTGAAAGTTAAGCTTTGTCACATTTTGTTTTGGATGTGTCTTGCTCAAATTGGCTATTGATACATGCTTTGTAGTTTTGCGTGTACAAGTGATATCCCGCTCTTTCATCCTGCTTTGATCTCACTGGGGATCTATTTCCATCTCCACTCTCTCCCATCTAAGCACCCAACTCTGACCCTGTATTCACTGCCATACTGGGAGAGCTAGGGCATTTTGCCCAGCCGGCATGGGAGACAGGCAGTAGTGCCTAATCACTCCCCTCTCCACCAAGCCCACTGTCCACCACGCTAACCCACCCCCATGCAGTGGTTGAAACTGACTTTCCAGAGGGAAGGAGAGGCAGGCTGAGGCGATGAATCTGCAGTGCTGAGGCTTGCCTCACTGACCCTGCTGCCTAGAAGACTTGGCTTGCCCCAGGGGTAGTCCAGTGCACATACAGGGAAGCCCGCAACTGTGAGCTGTGCTTGTGTTTGGCTTTAAACCTTTTGTGTGGTTCACTTTCACTTCTCATTTTTACACACCGTGATGTTCCACATGGTGGCATGTTTGGATCATTTGCATCGAGCAGCTTTTCACGTGAACAAATCCCCTGTGCTTTTGCAGCTCCGGTGGTGTTAAACCTGTCAGTAGAGCAGCACGCAGCATTTATGCATCATGGAAATTTGATGCTAATTGCTAGTGTTGACCCACTAAGGGGCTGTGACTCGCCACATTAACCACCTTCGCCTCACTGTCAATACCTGCAGAGCATAGATTCACACACATACACATCTCACAAACTCACATAAAAAGTGCTGACAACTGCAGTTAAGTTGCCAAACCGTAGCGCTATCTTGCAAAACCATTTCGCAATGCCTGCTCCAGCTTACGCTCACTTGGGTTCACTCGGGTCAAACACAAACACATCTTTTCTCTGCTTCTCACTCACACACAGACACACTGTTAAGTTCAGCCCTTGGCATTACCATGCTTACGAGATAAGTGTATTACTATATGTCCAAGGCTGTTCCTGATCCTAATAAGACACAACAGGTGATGTCCTGTGCTGCAGACATGTAAAGCACCATGACATGCTCTATGCTTACTTGCTGAAATAGATCGTGTCTCCATACAAAGCCAGAATGCATTTGTTGATTTGCTGGATTGCTGCTTGGCATTTCACAAGCTAGCACAGAGCTATGGCATGGAGGGAATTACATATGCTGTCTTTTTTTTTTTTTTTTTTCTCCAAACACCTGCAGCCACATAGTGTACATACATACGTACATACCCCACTAACAGGCTTAAGTGGTTTCCATCCCACCTTACTATATTGTTTGTTTTCCTTTGCGACAGAAGTGCAGCCAGTGTCAGCTTACCCAAGGCCTGTCCTCTCTCTCGTCACTGGAGGTAATTCCTCTCACACACTGCCAGGGTCAGAGGTGCACCCAAACAAGGCATCTACCTTTCCACAACCCTTTTCTTCCTCTTTTCATTTATAGTAGTCGATTTCTGACGCAGCACTCTTGCTTCAATGTAACCCAGATCATGGTAGCTTATTATTGAAAGCATCACATAGCCATAACCAAACTATCAGCTCTACAGAGGCATGTTTTAATGATAGGAGAGAGCGTTACTTAATGGGGATGGTGTGCACAAGCTCTTCATGTTTATTTTGTATTGCTGACGTTCTTAATTGAGTGTTAAATCATACACGCGTAAGATTGTCCTGACCTTGTCCAAGGATAGATTTAATACTCAAGAGAATTGTCGATCATTTTCAATAAAGGAGTAGTCTGTTTTAGACTTGAGTGAGTTGTCCCTCTTTTAATTTCTTTCTCTGTTTGTCAGGCCTGAGGGTCAGGGTTCAGTGACTGACAGGAATGTTTGTGAGCATGCCCTGATGGGTGGCATGCATGGAGGCATAGAAGGAGCTTGAGTGGGAGACTCACTTTTATCTGATTAAAACGCTGCTGTTTGCTATAACTGGCGTGCCTGATGCGTCTGCTGAGAGCCCTTATAAGGCATCTCGTTCCACGCCCGCAACAAACCGTATGCACACAAGCACACACAGGCCATGCCACACGAATGACTCTTAGCGAGGCTTCACTGCCTTTCTTTTCCAAGGTGCCTCCCATGTTGGTATGGTGTGGAGAGGGGGGCTTGTGTTAGAACACAGGTTGTTACATAAGCTTCAGATTTTTGCTTCGGTGTGTTTGTGTCAGCACTCCTTCAGTATCGCAGTGCAATATATGCCAATGTTTGAGTGTGCGTGGCTGCCTGGCAGCTGTGCAAACACTGTATGGGTGATCCAGGCTTCTCTTGATGTGGTCTGTCAATGAATCGGGCCAAATGGAGCAAACTGGTCTGTTGTTTTTTTTTTCAACTGACGTGAGCCATGTCAAACTGAGGACGATATGGTTTGCTAAATCAAAACATGATTAGTCAGTCCAGTGTTCAGTGCATCACCCATATGTCATTAGGTAGTGTTTGGCCAGGCTATGTCGGTGTCTAGAGGGAAACAGATACCAGCTTCCTTACTGGACCTCCCTGTGTTGGTCAGACTTGTCAACAGACTAGTGAAGTAGCTGCCTGTGAGTTCTCACAATGACCTTGTCTTTCTTTCTATCCCGAGCTGCTCATTGATGCCACTGTGTTACATCAAATGGGTTATCCCCCCATTCAGTCAGTGTTTCGTCCATTGCTCCTTCATTCAGCCCGTCATCTGCTGTGTTGCCCATATAAATATAAAACCGAGATATTGCGTGGGTCCTATCTTAACACTTCCCTGGTGACTACACGCCTTAATCTTTGCTTATAAAGCTTAGTCATAAAGCAAAGCGTGTTAGCACCAGATTCAGCAATCTGCTAAATAGTAAGCATATGGGGAGAGACAGTCTGGGTGGGGGATGGAGAACTAGACCGTCCAAGGTGTGGTCGACATGATGGTAGTGAACAGTCCTCACTACGCTAAAACATAATTAAGAGATCAAAATGATTAGACCACTTCTCCTTGCAATCAGTCTTCAATAGCTTCTCGTTTTACTCACAATCCTCAAAAAACTAACAACCAAAACAAAGGAGAATAATGTTCCTTGGCTGGGGAAATAAAGCATTAACAAGCTTTTTTTGTAAAAGACAACTCTTTTCAATCCTTTACCCACCCACTCACTCATACAATTCCTCCTAGTGTTCCTGCCCCTCCTTTCCCTTTTTTCCTCTGTTTCCAATGTCTTTCTGTTAGCCACATGAGTTCCTCTCACGACACCTTCATGTGGTGTATAGTCGGTTCCTGGTGAGTGCACTTTGTCCCATCCCCAGTCATTCCTTGCTTGTAATCCCTGAGTCATGGCACCAGACGCCTGCTGCACCACACGCCACTGGCTGTCCGACTGTGCGTCTGCTTGGCTCGCTTACTGGTTTCTGCTACCACAGGCCTCTCCACTCCCTACATTACCAGTCTGACTGTGAACCCTAACTGGCCTGACGCTGCCCCAAAATGGCTCCACAGCCACCCACGCATCTGAATGTTGTCCTGAGTGATTTATAACTTTTTTATTTTTTTTTTTTTTTGTTCTGTTCCTGTTCTGTTTCTGTTTTATGGTTCGACATTTAGGAGTCGTGTTTCCCATAATGGAATGGAAACTGGGCTAGTTTAGAAACACGGCCGCTTTGAGAATCAGTCCACTGTCCTGAAAAGCCGCGGGTTTGTCTCACCGTGGATCTTCAGCTGTCCTCAATGAGACCATGTCACTCATTTTGTTCAGTGTATGTTCCAGATTTTCTTCACCTGTTTTCTCTTTTGTCTGCGGTTGCTGTACACCACCTGTTTTTGGAGTCAGCATGCATTGCATGCTGCTTTTGTAATCAGGTGAACAAATACAGCCACAGACTTCATGTGTATCAGACCTACAGAATCAGAGTTGTATTGATTGGCCTGCCAAAGCAAAGAATGATAAAGAAGGGTGTGTTTGAGTGGGTGGCTGGCTCTGCTGTGTAGGTGTGACTCTGTGGCGCTCATGATGAGTTGGGCTTCAGTGATGCAGTCAAATGGGAGGCACGTGTTCTGGCAGACATGAAGGAGGTCGAGGAATTGGACTGTAAGTTTTTAGGCTGCCTCTTGAGTTTAGTTAGGAGAGTAAAAGCAGCTGGATTTCTTTGTCTGCCTAGCCTGACCTCCCTAGTATCAGCATTTTTTACATATTGATATGAGTTACCTTTACTGACTGTCTGCTGTCCAAATATCCACAAAATAATGAGAACTTTAACTTTGGCATTATTCAATTTCAGAAATGTCATTATGTTGGTGAAAAGTTATCTTTTGGCTTCACATAAATGCTCATTAGAGATGCTCTGTTTGCTGAACGTGTTTTTTTTTTGTTGGTTTTTTTTGTGCATAGTTACAACGTAACAGTGGCATGTTTTGAGTCATTGAGCAGGAATTTTACAAGATATGGTCATTGCTTTCATCATGACCAGTCACATTGTTAAATGAAGCAGCACGATATCCCCTGAAGTCCAGTCATTCTTGGATGGAATGAGTCACAGCCTGTCTGTGCGTGCTCGTGTGTGTCTAAGAACGAGGGAAATGGAGATACAGAGAGTCAGTGAGCATGAGTTTACACATCTGCAATGATATGCACATGTTATGGAAATCACTTGCATCACTTATTGCTAAAAACTGAGTTGTAAGTTTTCCAGTTATCAAATTGAGGTTTACATCTTTTGATCAGCTAAGTCAGCCAAAGCGGAGGTGTTTCACATCGTCATGAAAGACAACTCAGATACCTTAAATAAGATAACGGAAGAGAGATTTGGAGATTTGATGTTGTAGCCATGGAGCCTAGCCTGAACTTAAAATAGAAGGGTAATTCATCATCTTGAGCTGAAACCATTTTTGCCACTTAGACCACAAGTCATTTTTGGTCACATTAGAGGAAAACAAGAAAGCTGTGAGAAGCACATTAGCGATTGTAAAACAGAGGTGGAATGTGAGGCACGCAACATGAAAACACTGCGGTCTGGGGGGAATTTATTTATCAAGTATCCATCTGTCGCCCATAACTTGCCTTCAAACAAGCAATACGCTCTTATATATGTGTGACGTATAATTGGACCCAGCCATTACAAGACTTGCATGCGTATGTACACACAAGAACGGTAGAGTGGCAAACAATTCCATCAATGCGTGTGAATGTGTGGCTGTGTACTGTCCCACATAATTCACAGTTATATCAGGAACCTGGTTGTGGAATGTATTAGTTTGGACTAAAAATGGGGCAGGCACCATGTTTTGTGGAAAAAATGCAACACAGAGAGTAAACTGTTTGTCAGATATGTCTTGTGTTTGGTTTAACGCCTAAACAGTTCCCCCAGCGCATCCCCTGTCTGTTTACAACATGGATGGAGCCTGGAAGGGCAGCTAGCCTGGATACAGCTAGGCTAGCACCACCTGCACTCTCCAGTACAGTTCTTGCCTGCCAGTTCCATTTTTTCGCCACTATGCCTAGCACTGATGGATAAAACAAGCGAGTCAAATCCTTTGGACTAAGTAGTGCTTTCATTATAAATATTTAACATATATGGAGGTCATGGAAAACCTTCGAGTTCTGTGAGATTCTCTATTGTTTGTGTCGTGCTTTAGTGCAAACTGGGTTTTAGCTTTTTCCCAATGTTATTTGTCTGCCTTGTCAAAGTAATAGAGAACTTGAAGGTTGTGCAATGGGCTGTTGTGAAAAGTACATGTACTGTTGCTCAACCTTTTAATACTTAAGGCATACCTAAGGCCTTTTCATACTGTTAAGATCACAGAGCAACAAAGCTTGTAGGCAGTTAAATAAGCAACGAGCCAAATCCTGCTGAAAGTGCCTTGTCTCGGTTTCCCTGGTTCTTCTGGAAAGGAAAGAATTTCCATCAAGCTTTTAGCAAAAATATGTTTAGCGTCTGTTGGTGATGGCGCGTATCATTTCAAACTCAGAGGTAATGTCATATCAAGCGCTGAGATTTTGGCATAAACAGTAGAGTTAATGCACTTTCACATCATAATGCTAATATGATTTCAGTTGGAGATGGAGGGAGTGGAAGAAAGAAAGGCAGCTATGGGGAATTAGTCTCACTTATTGCCTGCTTCAGTAGCCGGTATGTCTGTAGTGCTGATGATCCTGAACAACTCTAGTTTCATGGCCAAAGACAGATGTCAGTAGTGGCCTCGTCCCGTACAGCTGCTTAACACCACCACAGGCTTGTGCTTCGAGAGGGCAGCCAGAAGCCAGTGGTGGAGACCTCAGAATAAAACTAGTGTCTCAGCATTGTTGTCTGTGAAGGTGGGATGGTCCTGGGTTGTGCATTGGATTTCTTTAGGTTAACACTGTCCCTTGCTGGAGCAGTCTTGAATCTAGGGTCTGGCTTTTTCACTTTGGTTTTAGCCAGGCCTACACATCTATTCCTGGTCCTTGGCATTGAGATGGAAATCTAAACAGCGGAGCGGCTGGCTGAACAAGCAGCCCTCTCAAAACCAGAATGCCACCCTGTCCTCCTCCTCATGCTTCACTGCAGCCCTCAGCGGCCACTTTATCACCCTGTGGCACTGAATGGGCCCCCTTCATGTTGGTTGGGTTTAATCCCCTGCTTTCTCAGACCAGGGGTCCAGATATGGATCTCCATCAAAGGCTCTCTTAGATACCACTGTCACCTCTGGTCTGTTGTGGATAGACTGGTCTGCCTTAAAGAGCTGATTATAAGCCCTTGGCAAGTAGCCAAGACCTCCTCTCTCTTTCCCTGCACTGCACCGCGACCCCGCTGATCTGTACCTGTATGCGTGTAGGGATATTCAGGAACTGAAATGTTTGACCCTCACCTGAACCTACAACTCACCTCACTTCCCTCAGGAAGTGGCAACTTAGCCACAGGAAATTGACTTGCTGATTTAAAAAAACAAAAAAAAAACCAACAAAAAAAAAAGCCCACCATACATTTAGCTTCGGACGTGAATTACCACATTCTCTGACACGGATATACTGTAAATACATGACTATTTGACCCTAAAGTGTTTCAGTTAAAAAAAAAAAAAGATCCAGCTTTGAATAGCCTCTTTTTTCATAGCAGACTCTTTTCCTCACACCAACACTCACCCAGTCATTGGATGAACTCTATAGGGCTATTTATAGCTCAATCACATGATAGAAAGCACATTGTCCCTTATTTGTTGGGTCTGGTTGCCTGCTCTGCTTGTATCGTTGCATCATTCTGAGTGGAGGCAGCAGTCCAGGCTTTATGAATGAACCAAGTCTCCGCCAGAGGCTGGGAGATGGCACTGATCCCACTGTGATGTCACTCCAGAGACGAGGAGAAGAGAGGAGGCTTTATGAGACCTCCCATTCATTCTTCTGTCTTTCTCTCTTCGCTGTGCCCACCCCCGGTTCTCTTGTCCTGTGATGGGCTCATATTACAGGCCGGTGACTCATCCCCCCCCCTACTCAGTCACCCCTCACCCACTCGAGATGCTCCCTTGCTATCTTCCCCAGCCCTGTCCTGCCCTGCCCATCCCTGCCTGTTCCAGCCCCATAGACTTTGGCCCCAGTTGCAAAAATCCCAATTTCACGCCCACGCTCTGGCGCACAAGCGAAGAAGGCTGCTAATTTAGTTTGTGTGTGTGTGTGTGTGTTTATATGTGTGTCAATTTAACAGCCTAAGGTGCAAAACAGAATCTCCATCTAAGGTTGTGTTGGGGCTTGGTCACAAGGGCAGGACAGTGAAGGTGCACAGTCTGTCAGGGAGATTCCCTGGGGGAAAATATCATCGTCACATTCAGCAGCCTGTCCATTACTCATATCACGGCAAGAGGGGAGTGGCTAATCCATATCTAAACATCAGTCTCACTTCTGATTCTTAGAATAGATGTATTTAGATAAATTATTCCTTCTACATCATTAAGAGAAATTGGTTTAATGTCATACTTTTCACTCCAGACGCTCTTTTTACTCTGAGTCTTGTTATTGAAATGCGAATGCCATAATGTTGCCTGTGATTTACACCCACTCCCACATTTCGTGAACTAAGTGGATGGGACTCATTTGCGGACAAGCCCACACTGTCTAATGTGGAAAGTGATGACTTGTGGATGCTCTAACTCTGTACATACTGACCATTCTGTATCTAATGGGACTCGCAGGCATTGAAATCCTATCAGGACTTCATCATTTACTAGAGATTGTCTAGATCCAAGCCTGCCTCTCTCACTAATGGAAGCACACTGTACATTATCTCTGCCGCAGATAACTTTCATATGGATCTTTCTCCATGGGGACTGCTTTATCATTGCACTTTTAGGTCTGTTGTTTGCCTTTAAGGCTTGCTGTGTTCTCTGCTTCACTGTTGCAATGTACAAACATATAACATACTGTAAAGAAAGTTGTTTAAAGCGCAATTTGTCTTTGCAGAAACGGTTGCACTGTTACCTAACAGTCCAAACTTAGAAGACATTTGTTGTGCTATGAATTGCTGCATGACTGTAAATAAAAATCCCACTTCAAACTAATTTTTAACATGGGGAAGAGTCATTCAAAATAAACACAAAAAAAATCACACAAATTGCAGTTCACATTTTAATTTGCTCTTTAATCATGGTTAAACATATTTCTCTCTTTAGTGCCTAATGGTAGTTCTCGTGCACGATGGTGTTGAGTGTCTTTGATAGAGAATTTAGTGCTAAAGTGGGTTCAAGTCTGTGTGGGCAAGTACACGCTGGGGCTGGGTTGATAAAAGCAATGGAGCGGGAGGGGCATAAATGGTTCGAAAGTGCAGACTGGACTCCATCCAGCTTAAATAAACTGCCACATTTCCCCGTTGCCTTCACATCAAAGCACAGACTGTCTGAGCCCCTGTCCCATCTCAGTTTGCAACGTGTACATTTTTGTACTACCAACAACTACTTAAAAGAAAAAGCTCAGTAGACGCCTAGACAACCTTGCTGTCAGGGGCAACTTGTACACAAAGACAGCCTGCTCAGGTCTTATTTTCAGTGTGAAACTGCATGGTTTATTTTGATGTTTGAGCTGTGTAAGACAATAGTTTAACTGGGGTCTTATGTGAGCCTGTAAAACAGTGTTTATTCTCAGCTCTTCTACCTTGCTTTTACTTTTGATTTGCATTAATAACTTTCTGTTTGTCTGCCAGTGTAACAGAGAGCAAAATATTATTACAGGCCTAACTGAATCACATGAAGAAGCAAAGAGCTCTTGTCTGTCTCGGGCATGTTGCGATGTTTCTTTCTTTACAGAGAAAATAGAGGGGAGGAAAAAAAGAGCCCAAGACCGAAAAAAGAGACTGGGAGGCCTAATTTTACAAACAGCCAGACAGACATTGGTTACATGGGCGAAGGAGGGACAGCTGCTGTGCATTCCAGACGAGGTCGAGACGTCAGCGAGTGGTGAAAACAAGCATGAACTGTATGTTGCCCCAGTGTACTGCTGGAAGATAAAACCACCAGCCAGTGGAGATGCCAGAACATCTGGGTTAGACGAATGGCGGTGCTCTGAGAATCACTAGTTTGCCTTCAAACGAAGTCTTTTGTGATCTGGCTTTTAGCGATTTTAATTGACGTGCATTAGAGACAGACAAGGAGGATGAGCTCAAGAGAGAGACATGCCGCAAATATCGAAGCCTTATTGAACCCTTGATTTTGTGTGCATGTTAACCTGCTGAAGCCCCAAGATGCCCTGTTGTGGTCTGTTGACGTTTTCCCTCATGCACTTCACCCCCCAAGTTGATCAGACAAGATAAAGCTATTATGTCATGCTGCATGCTCTAGCAGATCATGATATATGTCTGCCTTTGTTGTGTTGAAGAGTGTGGGTGCTTTTCAGATTAAACGATAAAGGCATGTCCGTTAATTGGAACGCTATAGGGCCTTTTTGTGTCAATTTACAAGTCATTTGTTGAGTCTTGGCCAGATTAGTTTTTAGCAGTCTATTCTAGTGTTAGTAGCCTGGGGGTCTTTCCCCTTCTCCCCTGCTTTGCCCCCTTATCCCACACTTCTGCAGCCTGGTCAATCTAATTAGATGAGTGCGAGTCATCAGGCACTGTTTAAAGCCATCAAAGGGAGCTCTGTTCCGCACTGGGTCCCCACTGGCTGTGAGCAGAGAACAGTGAGCCTAGTGTGTGACTGAGACCCTCGAGACCGCTCACCCTCAACTCTCCTAGTCACCCGCCAGCAGCCACGGTGACATCATCACCCCATCCCTCAACCCTTGACCTCTCGGAATGTTTGACCCCATGCTCGATCTGGTGACAGTAGGCCCACTGTGTAGGCGCAACATGGTAGGAGGGCTAGCAGGGGTCATGGTGTCACAGATGGGCACCAGGCACTGCTCTCCCACCCAGGATGTGTGGGTAGGAGAGAGGTTAGTGTTTGTAGTATTTATAAATAAATACTTGTGTGTTTAATTTTATGCAGAGTGGCAGATGAGTGGGATTTGCCTTAAGTGCCGGCCTGAAATACCAGAAACTGTAGACAATTGTAAAAGGGGGGGAAAAAAGGGGTTCTTTTTGACACAAGTATCCCAACTCACCGTGCACTAAATTCTGTTTATAAACTGCACAAGATTATTTCGACTGTCTGTTATGCATGTATGTATGTATCATTGTGCAAAAATAGTGCCCATCCAGTGTTCAGATCCAACGGTGTGACAGCTCTTAAACAAATTGGCTCTGATACAGACACTGTGTCTGTCTAGACGGGATGTAATTGTTGAGCCATGTTGGTGATCACGGTCAGATACAACTTTGTTGATTTTGTTTGTGTGTGTGTGTGGTGCATGTGTGTGTCTCTGTGAATATCTAACTGGACCATATTCACAAGTCTCTCTTTCCCGCCCGCTCTCAGTCTCAATTAAATTTTCCTGTCAGTAAGCTTTATCGTCATGAAATACAATACAGGATGCAATGTCGTAGCTTGGGTTGTCAATGATAATTATAGCGATATATAATATTAGCATTTGCGATCCCAAATGAAACAGATATTGATATTACTCAACATAATATCATAATCAATGTTCTTTGTACATTTTGATTGGCAGATCCGGAGTGTGGAGATGTCCCGCTGCTAACACCAGGAAGTAAAGAGATGATGTCCCAGGCTCTGAAGGCCACCTTCAGTGGCTTCACAAAGGAACAGCAGCGGCTGGGAATTCCCAAAGGTAAGACTGTCGGCTGCTTGTATTCTCATTACTCCCTGTTAACATTTTCATTGGGGAAATGAAATCTTACCAGTAAAGCATGAGCCCTCGAAATCTCCTCAACCTGTCACATGTCAGGCATGCACATTCATTAGATCACTTTGCATCGTAGCCTGTTTTAGATAATTCAGTGAGGGCATCTCTTAGAAGGATTCACTGAAAACCAGGAGACACCCAATTATTCCAGAAACAGCCTTACATTACATATATGTCAGTCCAGGCAGACTGACTGACTGCAGCATCCAGAGAATCTAGATACAGAGACAGACCGTACAATAATGAGTTGGCTTCCTAAATGGAGTCTGACCACGGAGCCTCTTCATGCTGTTTGGAAACAGCAGGACTTTCAGTGTCTGTCTATGTAATCATACTCTATCTGCAGACTATGATTTTGGCTTGTCATTACCACTGCCGTTTACAGCCACCGCTGCCTCCCGGTTTGTTGTTCATTGGCTTGTTATGGGTACATATATTTACCACAGAGGCAGTGTGAAAGTTAGCGATGTAACCAAAGACGTTAGTTTTCTCACAGTGAAGCCAGAGCATAATACAGAATGCGCTGCAGTGCTAGAAGCAGAAAAGTGCAAATTGAATCTGTATTGTTATATTAGCCACAGGTTGAGATGACTGTGTGAATAATGTGTAGTATATGCTGTATGACTACTTAAGAATTCACCAATTGTGATCGTCTTCAGATCCCAGGCAGTGGACAGAAAACCATGTGGCTGCATGGTTAACGTGGACAGTGAACGAATTCAGTCTGAAGAATGTTGACTTTGACAAATTCTGCATGAACGGAGCCAGCCTGTGTGCGATGGGGAAGGAGCGCTTCCTGGACTTAGCACCTGACTTTGTGGGTGACATCCTCTGGGAACATTTAGAAATGCTTCAGAAAGGTGAGGCCATGACAAGTTAATATAGCGATTGTTTACGGTGACTGAAGTATAAGATGGTTTTTCGAGACTGAGACTAGAAGCTATGAGACTTTTTATCTCACATACAGTATGTGAGAAAATCCCGCAGCACACAGTGATATCACTGCTTGCACCAATTTAGGACACTGTTGGCCTTTGCTATAGTCACATGATTCAAACAGGAAGATGCAATTTAGCTCAGGTCATTAATTTTTGATAATGCTGGATGCAGTTACACGATACATGAAAATCAATGACGAGGTCACTGACGCTCGTTCTCTATCTATTTTTCATGAAGAGGATACAAAGCATTACCCCATCAATGGACTGACCTCCAACTTCCAGGAATCCCGTTATACCTCAGACTACTTTGTCAGTAAGTACTCATCACAACCGTAGTCAATCACTTTGTGTAATAGCATAAGATGCGTGCCTAAAATATGAATGGAAATGGAGACAGAGGAGTGGTTTAGTGGTGTGAATAAAATAGTTTTGGGATTGAGTGTTGGAAAAATGGGTCTTTTCCCATTGTATAAGTTAAAACAAAAATATTTTGGGAATTAGATTGCCGTAAAAAGCCCCTATAGGTGCATGTTGATCAAGAAATAATATTAGGTACATGTCTAATCAGTAAACCCGCCTCAAATGTACTCAGGGCTGTATTTAGTTATGGATTATTCACACACTAAGCATTTGGGCAGCAGTTCTGCACAAGAGGGATAATGACTACGCTCTCCTAAGATTGATCTTCCTCCGGTGCTTTGCCCCTTCCGTTCCTTCTCTGCTTTCTATCTAAACCCGTTTCCCTTTGTGTCTCCAGGCTATGGTGTTGAGCATGCTCAGTGTGTCCCTCCTTCTGAATATTCAGAGCCCGGCTTCATCACGGAGTCGTACCAGACCCTTCACCCCATCAGTTCGGAGGAATTGCTGACGCTTAAGTATGAGAGTGAATACCCTGCTGTCATCCTACGAGACACGCCCCTCAACCCACTGCAGGGGGACTATTTCACTGTCAAGCAGGAGGTGGTATCCCCTGACAACATGTGTGTGGGACGCCTCAGCAGAGGTGAGGGGTCACACACTAGATATGAGGAATATAGTTGAGATTTAAGGACAGCATAGGTTTAGTATGGAGAAGTGAAGAATGTGTTGCAGTTCTGTTGTAATCAACAGTTTGTTTGGACTGAGTGTTTGATAGGTGTGTCCACATGTGCGCGCGTGTGTGAGTGCATGTAAATGTGAAGTGTTTGTGTGGGTGTGCGTGTGATTGTGCTGAAGCTACCAGAATCTTGTCATGCCACATCAGTGTGTGCGCATTAGAAGAGAAGAAAAGCAGGCCCTCTGGTTGGTTTGTGGTTCAAGCAAACCCGTCTCATACACCCTAAACTGGGTTGGGAAAAAAAAAGAAAACTCTATTGTTTTTGTCAGAGTGATGCACGAACCAAAGCCGCAACGTGTTCTCTCGCCGCTTGTCCTTTATGTAAAACAGTTTAAGTGGTGTAACCTTCAAGAAAGTTGTTGTTTTCTCCCTTCCTCGACTCAACCTTCTGGGTAAAAAGATAGAGGTGTCATCCTCAGTTAGTAAGCGTGGGGTTTTCTTATGAAACTGTTTGCTTTTCTGAATGCACAGGCTTGTTTTCTCTCCCTGTGATAGTTTACAGAGGAATTAGCAGCATGGTTTACATCTATAGCCATAAAGCTAGGATTTTCTTCTCACAAATCCCCAGCTGTATAAATGAATAGCATGTGCCATGTACACTATACAAGCCTCCTACCAGGGCTTTAAGCATTTGCCTGCAAGGTATGAGGTCCATTCCCCATGCATCGCGCATACCAAGCTTTTGAGCGTTGCGTTGTGCTCTCCCAACGTGGGAAAGTATTTTGTAGCACAACTGTTATCCACAGGTGGCTTCAATTTTAGCAGTTGAAGATTTCGGCATCAATCGAGGCGCTGCATTATCTGTCATTTGATAATGACTCACCATTGAAAGACTCCTCTTATCTTTCCCAAGGTCAAAAATAGCAAGGCAATTTGTGTGATTGTCTTCCATTTAAAATCTAATCCAAATGGTGGTTTTAAAAGGGAAATGAGGTGTGAAATGGAGTGAGACGTGGCACTGTACAGAACAATATAGCTTAGTGAGAAAGAACATAATTTACTGTTAAGGAGTTGTTTATGTCCCTTTCATAAATATTGCTCCTTTGTCAAATTCTATAGGGGGGAAAAAAAGAACAATTAACATTCTTATGCACTGAAGTATCACATTGAAAAGTAGCTACACGTCCATTCTCAGAAATGTTATTTTTAGAGGAAAAGCAGAGTTACACACATTCCAGGCTTTAGAAAAATGTGATATGCTATAAAACATACAGTTTGCAGTTTCCTCCTTTTTGTAATGACTTAATTTCCCTGTTTCTTGCCATTTCCACACATTCCTTTCCTCACAGGTAAGCTCGGTGGCCAGGATTCCTTTGAGAGCATCGAGAGCTTTGAGAGCTGTGACCGATTGACCCAGTCATGGAGCAGCCAGTCTTCATTCAGCAGCTTGCAGCGGGTACCTTCATATGACAGCTTTGACTCAGAAGACTACCCCACTGCCTTGCATGGCCACAAGCCCAAGGGCACTTTCAAAGACTATGTGCGGGAGCGCTCAGACCTCAGCAAGGATAAACCTGTCATCCCCGCAGCTGCGCTGGCAGGATACACAGGTAAGATGTCTAGAGGTCATAGTTACATTATATACATTCTAATTTTGCATAGAATCCTACCTCAAAGGCCCGCAGCATTTTATAGACCTTTTTTCACAGCAGACATTTTTAAAATGTCACAGAAGGGAAAGCACAGGGCAACTAATAACATTAATCACAGCTCTGTTCCATTTATGCGTGCCAGTAAGCTAGCCAACAGGCACAACCCTAGGGCCGTGATACTGGTGCACCTAAAAGGAATACATCCATTATTTAAGCTATATACTTACAGAATGTAACAAAATGTCGCACTATATTATTGATTGATTTATTATAGTAGTATTATTATTATTATTATTAACTATGCAAGTGAGCTCAAACATGATAAGCGTATTTTGGTATTTATTATTATTCCTGATAGTGTCTGCATGCCATCGGTAGACTTTAAGTCTTGTTTTTCTTGCCTCCTGAAAAGATCCTGTTGGTTGACATTCCCCTTTGCACATTAGAAAAAAAATCCCATTGTCCAGGCTCAATTAAATGGTTTAGAAGTCTTTTTTTTACTGAATATATTGGGCAACTATTATTTGCATGGTTACTCTTTTTTTTTTTTTGTGTAATTTTTGGGAGAAATAGTCTCAAGGTGCAGAATTGTGTTCCTCGAACCAGTTCTATAGTGAACAAAATTCAGTGGAGCTGTAACACACTTGTTGATGCTCTGCAAAGCCCCAGAAGTGGGGGTGCCTTAATGCACCGCTTTTAGACCAAAGGGAAAAAAAACAAAAAGAGCAACCCCTTTTTACCCTGGCAGCCAGAGTCATGCACATTACAGGAAACAGAATATATTTTGCTCGTACCTTCTCTCTGTGTCTCTTTCTCTGTCTGTCTCTCTCTCTCTGTGTCTGTCTGTTTCTCTGTCTCTCCCCCTCCTGCACTCTTTTTTTTTTTTTTCCTCTCTGTCTTCAACTCTCATCTACCTCCGTGTTATCTGCAGCCCGCATATCAACCTATTTTTTCCAGGTCGTCCTAGCAACGCTGGTGAAATATAGACATTATGCCTGCCGCTGCACATAAAACCAGAGTAAAATTATCTCTTCATCTTATGAGGCATCTTCATACTTGTACATGCTCAAAGAGCTGGTTTACATATGTTCTTTGAGTTCAATCAGATGTGGAGATATCTGCAAACTCCTCTAAAGCAAGTGCACTCTTTTAGCGTCTGTCATGGTTTTTGGTGTGAAGAAGGTGTATGAAGAAACTACTACTGTTACTACTACATACTGTTTACCAGAATGTGTGTGTTAACACTGAGCCATAAATATTGCTCCTATAATTACATGAACCTAGTAACATAGGAAACTGATGTAAATACATTTTCTTGGATTGTGTAAACTACCTCTTAATGTTAAATATTGTGTTAAAACATGAAAATGATGCTTCCCAAATCAAATGTTGGTTAAGAAAATGCACATTAATCCTTTGTAGTCATGAGTAGAGGGTTTAGCTCGAGTTGAATCTTTATGACATGCATTGCTGTTTGAAAATTGGATTGTAAGGAGTGTTGAACAGTTAATGTGTAGACACTGAATCGCCCCTTAACACCAAAGGGTTTGGGACTTTTTCAGCCGTGTTTAAATTGCAGTCACAAGGCTGCAAGATTGCCAGCATTGGAAAAGGGGAAATCCAAGCCCATTTCTCGACATCATTAACAATGCATACGTCAGATATCAACAGATTGTCCCCAAGTTGGTATGCACGAGTTAATTGGACATCTTTATGGTTATTAGTTCAAACGTCGCTTATGGAACAATGAGTCATTCATTCGTAGTGATGTTGGAAAGATAATAAAGAGTAAGACACAGTCTGAAAGCCCCTCTAGTAACCGTTAGAAGCTGTGTTGCTCCCTGCATCTCGTTTGACAAAAGTTGACGGAACCAAGAGACTAAAAATAAATGCTGTATAAGCTCATATAGCTCGGATGTAAATAGAACGACCAGATAAACAATATGGATGAGCGAGAGAGATCGCACACCTTCTGAGATTCATGTAAGTTTTAAGTTTGAGTTTTTAAACAAGCTATGATGACATCTGCCTTAATGAAATTTGCTTCGACAAAAATCTGTATTAAATAGCCTGAGCATGTGGAAATCTCTTCTTTCAATGTACATCACAACGTACCACTTGACTCCTGACGTCTGACATGTATCAGTTATTACGGCAGGAGAGATGACTTCAGATAGCTCATGTGTGAAAGCATGGCCAGTGTTTCCTGCCTAGTGCATAAAAATGTATTCTCGCTCACGAGAATGTGCTTCCTCTGAGCTTTTACACAACGAGGAAAAGGAAAAGGAAAAGTTGGGGGGGAAAAAAAATCTTTCTAAATTACCCCAAATTTCCTGAAAGGAAAAAAAATGTCAAGCAGCCTGCTCTGGTCCTAGCTCTAATTGCTGTAAAGCAGTGTAAAGAGAGTATAGTCCTTCAAATATTTTGTGTGTGGGTGGATGAAGAAATGGAAGGAGAGAGAGAGAGAAACCTCAACCAAAAAATAAATAAAAGGCAAACTTCAAAATAAAGAACACGGGCTTTTGTAAAATTCCAAATCGATGTTTATGACAACTTGCTCTGCTTGGCTTCCTGTCCCAGTCACGGGGTTACAGGTGACACTTGTAGTGAGGACAGGGAGCCTGATAAGGCTTCAGAGAGATAAGTGAAGGTTCAGTTGTCATCGGCGTGGTTTCCTGTGACAATTTGCCATTTACACCTCTATAGTCTATAGTAAGATCAGGCAGCTTTACAACGCTGTCAATGCTCAATCTGTATCATGCTACTTTGTTTTTTTTGTCTCCTCTGTCTCACAAGTACAAACATACCAATTCACACAGGGGTACCTTATTTGTGTTCCTATTAGATTTAGTGGTAGGAATTGGTAATAATATTGATAATTCATTTTTTTAGACATTTATCAAGTTAAAACACTACATATTAGCTAGTTCCACCGTTTCAAATGAGAATCATGATTCGAAAACCTTTAAGTTGTAATGTTTTGTTTTTTTTCTTATTATTTTACATTTACAAAACAAATCCAATGAATTCATCTTTAATTGCTGCCCCAATCACCTCCCAGCTTTCCTGCTATACCTGCATATGCTCAAGACTCCTTTAGCGTGCCATGGGTCAGATAGTTAACACTGCTGTGAATGCGAGCCCCCACCCTTTTGCCACACTGTATGCTTTTTCAATGAGGCCCATTGTGCATGGAGACTTGTAACATATTTTTGGAAACTTTTTTTTTTTTTTTTTTGTCAAAGGGTCGCCTACATTCTGGCGTGAGAGCACGGGGTGCTGGTAAACGGGCACTGTATCACCCTTATGTGGGCTCGATGTTACAGTAGCAGACTTTTGGAATGCAAGTCAAAGCTTTCTGTCTGAAAGAGACTCAGTGTTGCACAGCCACTTCTTTTCCAAAGTCAGGGTGGCTGTTGTCATGCACCTTCTCCAATCCTAGCAGGAGTAAAGAGGGCTTGCAAAGCACCATTTCAAGTGTTCAACCCACACGTCTGTTTCCCTTAAAGCTTTTGTTTGTGTTGTATAATGGTACATTGGGTTTTCGGAGGCACTCGAGAGAGAGATTACTTTTGCTTAGCTTCAGTTTTGCTGAGGCGGTGTGCAGCATTGGCAGGTGTGATTTCAAGATGCAAGCCTCAAAAGTGGGTGGGTTAGAGTATATGCTGAAAAACCACAAGATCAAAGTGTACTGCAGTGAATCTAGTTCAGAGACAAGACCATACTTTTTGGGTTGTCTTTGTTTTGCTTTCCCTCCCTTTTTTTTTTTTTTCCACCAGATGTAATGAGCTGTTGTAATATCGCTGAAGTTCAGTTTTTAACAGGTTATTATATTACTCTTTATTCATAAAAATGCTATCCATTATAACATTACAGATGACTTAGCAGCCACTCTCTTTCTCACACACACAGTCTGTATTCAAGTCCCCAAGATGTGTTGCTGAAGCCTAAAGGCAACCCCTCTTATTTTAAACTAGTGATTTCATCAGTATGGAACTCATGCAGACACAGACTCTAGATTCACATACTGCACAGGGCAACTGGCAGACAAGGGAATACATGGTGAATGGGGCTGTTGTATATAGGAGGACATTTGGTTCCACTGCTGTACTTCAGTCTGACCCAGATTAGAAGGTTTACTTTTTCCCTCTTCAGACATAAGTGAATAATTGGCACGAATGTTTAACACTTTCATACATAGCAGAATTCAAAGACTGTAGGGATCCAATATATTCCTGCATTTTTATTGTACTTTTTTTTACTTTTCTAGGATTTTCAATCCCCTCTTATTCTTGCAGTGCATTAACAGTAACAAGTTGTCCCCCTTTTGTAAACTCTTACACTGGAAATCTTCCTCTTTCCAAAAAAACACTCTTGGGTTTCATTTATCATCAACAAACCATAGATGCAATGTATTATTGTATGTAATACAGTACAGATCTTTATATCTTTGCTCAGAGCTCACAAATTAAAATAAATCCACACACCAACCAGTGTCTGCACCAATAAAAATGTGTCTTCTCAGTGTAAATAGCTTATTTTCTTTAAATGCACACCTTCCCTCCCTCTCCCATCTGTTCGGCAGGCAGCGGCCCCATCCAGCTGTGGCAGTTTCTACTGGAGCTGCTGACCGACAAGTCTTGCCAGTCCTTCATCAGCTGGACAGGCGACGGCTGGGAGTTCAAGCTTTCTGACCCAGATGAGGTGAGAGGCCGTGACCCCGCTGGTCACTGGTACACGTGCTGGGAGGTCCTAAGTAGTTAGCCAGATGAACAAGATGTCTTCTGACTTTGTCAAAATGTTTGCATGCCTTGTTTGGCTCCATCAATCGTGTTTGGAAGGGTTAACTTTGCTGATTTTGCATCAGTAGTGTTTAATTTCAAAATGACTTACAAAACCAAAGAACTGTAAATTATTCAGCACTTAAAATGTAGGTGATTATTATTATTATTTTTTTATTGTTGCTTTGATTTGACATTAGACTAATTTGTAACACATGTTTTTTATATATATATATATATATTTTTTTTTTTAACTGTTTATGACACATCTTGACATGCTTATTTCCTGCGTTGTTTTAGGTTGCTCGGAGGTGGGGCAAGAGGAAAAACAAGCCCAAGATGAACTATGAGAAGCTGAGCCGTGGCCTGCGCTACTACTATGACAAGAATATCATTCACAAGACATCGGGAAAGCGATACGTCTACCGCTTTGTCTGTGACTTAAAAAGCCTGCTGGGGTACACACCTGAGGAGCTCCATGCAATGTTGGACGTAAAGCCCGATACGGACGAGTGAAAGCAGAGAAGAAAAAGGAAGGGAAGACAAAAGTTAAGGAGCCACGTGGACTGGGGCTCATAAAGTGGTCTTAACTGTTTGATAGAGTCAGTAAACCGTTTTTTTTGGGGACCAAAATGTTTTTAATGACTCACTGTGGTCTTTGTCAACTTCAAGCTCCTGTCTCTCAGACCATGTTTTAAAAAGAAGGCACAAGCCAAAAGCCTGTATTCATACCCTGTTGCATTTGAGATGTGTGTGTGAGCGTGCGTATGTGTGATATGTACCGGTATAATTTAGCAGCTCAAGACAGATGGATCGGGTAGCGTTCAGGTTCTGTTCTGTCTAAGTAGCACAGTGGGGAGACGAGAGGACAAAGACCGAAAGTCCGAGACAACCGAGAGCAAAATAAAATGATTGATTTCATTGTTGGGGTAAACAGATGGCAGCAGAAACAGAAAAACGGTTGCCAAAATGTAAAAACAGAACTAAGGAAGGTATAATGTCATATTTACATACATGCTCACTGTTTCTCTTTGGCAAAGAGAGTTTTCAGCTTGGACCAAAAAGTGTTGTTTGTAATTTGTTCTTTAAGGAGCGTATGCTTATGCCAGTATTATTAGTGATGTTGAGTACACCCAATGTTAACCTACCAGGCACATATTGGAAAGAGAATTTTTCTTATGTTGTCAATGCAGGTATTGCAGGGGAACCAAACATTAGATTCCAAGTTTAACTGTTCTGTTCTCTAGGAGCCATTAACTGAAATGTGCTGATTCGTTATCAAACAACACTATAGACACTGCTCCTGTGCTTTGTAGGTTGTGAGGACCTGGTGGTGACATTACTCATACCAAGAGCGTCTGATAGACAGACAACTGAAAGTAGCCGTTGCTTTAGAAACTGACGCTTTCATCTTTATGTACATGTTTGCCACCTAGGTAGAGACACACGTTGTGACTGAAACTTATGCATTTTTGCATATACCACCAGTATTAGCAAACTGTAGACAATCTATGTGGGGAAATTCAGGAGTCCTTAGTAAGAAGAGTTGTTTAATGTGCAGATTAGATGCATAATTTGTCAGTTCACTGTCCATGTTAGTATTGCTTTAGAAGTGTTTGAATAGTCCTCTGTCTGTCTGTACAATACAATCACAAGTGAAAAGGTGGAGGGAGTTTTTTTACAACACCCTAAGAATGTCAGAATTTGTTTTTTTTGTCGTTTATTATGCAGTACATTTTGGCCATAACTAAGCAGCTGCAGTATAGTGTGAAGGTACAGTGTAGGGGAAAGTTGTGATGACTAGAGAGAATCGGAAGTTGTATGGGATAGACAAACGTGACTGAAAGGAATCTATGGATACTGCAGGTGATGGTCACTTGTGAGGTCTGATAGAGAAATGTTGACAGAAATGATGCAAGTTGGCGCTGCTTGGAGGGGTGCATTACGTGGGCTGTGTACTTAATTTTCCATTGCCATCATAGTTGGCTGCACCTTTCAGCTGAAACCTCATCGCAAATAGACATTTAGGACTAGTGGCAGACATTTCTATTTAAGTTTCAGGTTTGTGTGATACTTACCTATGAAAAATAAAATAATATTCAGTTCATAGTGAGTAACTCATGTGTGATTCCACCCATATTTGTGCAGTCTGCTCAGAATACATGTATAAAGATTTGCTGGTTACATTTGAGCCAATTGGCAGCAGTTTCCTTTCAACAGTGGGAACAGTGGCTGTACGCTGGCCTTATGGGAAATGCCAAAGTGGAATATCATCTTAGAATACAATGTTATTGTTTACAGTGGCTGAATGTTACCCATATGGATGAAAATAGCTTTTGAGATGTCTATTTGTACAGATTGTATTTCATAATGCTTTATTGAGACCCAGATTACACAAATAAGCAAGAGACAAAGCAGGAATAATAACCAAAACCCATGTGAGGTCTTGGCCACAGTGCTTCGGGTATCGTCCATAATGTTAGAAGACAGGGACCAGAATTCTCTCACGTTTTTGGAAAGTGTTGGCTTTTCTTTTATCTTTTGTTAATTTGTTGGAAAGCACACAGCTTTAGGACAAAGAGGAACACATTCGCCTATCTGGGTTTCCCACTGAGTATAGAAAAGAGATGCTGTATTTGTTCATAACGTTTAATTGGTAACAAGCTTGTCCACTGTCATCAAGCACTGACTCATGATCCCTCACCCATGCTCCTCATTTGACACAAAAAAATTCACCAAATGAATTAGTAGTAACCTGCACTGTACTTTCATTCTTTCCTACATGTTGACGTCACGGTGTTATTACTTTTTTTTGTTCAGGTTCTTTTTCTGATGTCAGGGTTTCATGTTCGAGAGAGCTTTAAAGATTTTTAAACATAATTGGAATGCTTGTCAGTGCCCTGGAAAAAAAGTTTTCTTTTTTTCTCCCCACACAAGGTCATAATATTAGAATGGTTGGCTCCATAAGATTAATGTCCTAAAATTAAACATTCCGTTAACTTAAATGTATTTTGAAAATGATTTTTTCAGGAAAATATACTATTGTTACATGTCACTGATCACAATCTACTGCAGGTCTTATGTATTAAGGAACCTTAGTTGGGCAAGTGTATACACACCAGTAGTTTGTGGCATATGCATATCTCAGAATGGATTCAGAAGGAAAACCTTTTTTGTTTTGGATGTGTTTTTTTTTGTATATTTTATAGTGTCTGTATTTTTGTTATGAGATCATTTTTATTGTATTTAGTTCACAAACATTTGAATATTTTTCAATAATTTATATTTTATAAAAGACAAGAGACGCAGACAGCTGGTGCTTTCATGGGAATTTAAAGTTAGTGCAGGACAAAGTAATGTAGCGATTTGTTTTGGTTTTGTTTTTTATTCTTTTTTTATATAGAAAATAGACCTGTCTGCTAGAGAAAAAAGGCTGATGCTGGCCCATCAATGATTTCTGCTGGAAAGGTTTTATAAACTGTAGCTTCTATTTCTAATATGTACTTAATGTACTTAAAAATGTTATAAAATATATGTGAACAAATATTTCACAATTGTGTGGGGTGTTACTGTTTTGATTCATGAACATACATTATAATTATACTATGCTATACAACACTGGCATTTATTAGTTCTGTTATAGTACTATACTATTGTTATAGTATACTATTTAAATAGTCTAAACATTATTATTGTAGTAAATTTTACAGTTTTCTGTGGCAACGTAGTGCTATTTTATATCTATTCTGCAGGAAATCTTGTGATCTAAGATGTGATGTTGACTCATCAAACTCCGTGTTCCTTAAGCGATGGCTGTTTGATACAGTTCAACATTAAGAGTCATCTACAGAACAAGCAGTAATATATTCAATCACCAAGCAACTCTGAAAAGATAAAGGAAATTATTCATTTAATTTTTTTTTTGACTGGATAGATACAATATATACGTATATATAAATAGATACATACATGTACACATGGATGGATGGATAGGTACATTGATAGATGGTTTCAGTGAACCGTTGGTTCTGCAGTAGTCCCTAACTCAAAGTGCCTCAAATCGGTCCATTGTTCAAAACACCACACTGGTGCTTCAAAGGGGGCCTAGGTTCCCTTTGAAATACACGTGTGCCATGGTATGTCGCAGTTTTAACGAGTGTGTCCCGTGCGCACTGATGAGGTGACGTCAAAACAGAACCAGCACACTGGGGCCCATTCATGTTCTTGTAACCCCAGGCTCATATAAATTCCACTGTAGATCGAAAACATACAGGGCCATGGCCTGCTTCCCTAAACAGCACAGCTGTTTGGCCCTGCTGCAGCAGTCTAGCAATAAGGCCAAAATACAGGTCCAGTAGGCTGCTTTTCAGTAAATGGCATCCGAATGTAGAAAGAAAACACAATGTACATGAAAATATCTTAAACATACATGGAGACACAATTTTAGAACTCTTTAAGTTTGGGACTAATTTTCATAAATTACAAATGTAATGTTTTGCAACGTAAAAATGACAATGATGCTGTTCGAATAAGACGCACATACTATATTAATCACACGAGACCAAATACATATACATGACTGATTTTACACACTTCACATGTAACCCAAACGCAAACACAACAGAGGTGTCTTCTGTCACAATCAGACTCATATTCTCCTGTTGGACCTGTTGGTGGTGTTCTTGGTAGAGGGCAGGCTGAGGTTACCCAGGTGGTTCTTCTCCTGTTCCACCTCCCTCGCTCTGACTGGGCTGATGATCCAAAACAGACGTGATCGCTAGTCAGGTTTTTAAATACTTGCCAGGACAGTGCACCTTCCAACAGACCTGGAACAAACTCCAAACCATTATGATACCACTCATTCCTGCTTATTCCCAATCCAAACCCAGACACAAAGCTGGCTCATGCAGACACACTTTATGCACACTTTTCCTTTTCCTTCTGTGCCTCATTCAAAGAAAAGCTTCCCCTGATTTAAAGCAGTGTTTAAACGTGAAAGACGACAGCGAGAGACATAAAGACAAGAGGAAGTCTGTGCAGAAAGTGTGAACTGTCACACCTGGCAGGCACAGAAAGATGATTTCTGCCTCTCTCGACAAAAAGTTTCACCTCCTGTTGTCAGCAGCTTACAGCCCTCTTGACACTGGAATGTGGCCCGTTTGTCAGATTTCAAACCTAAATATTTATCTAAAGGGTCTTACCAAGCTACATCTGTCTCCTGCATGTAGTCTTAACATGACTGAGAAAGACAGGGAGGGAGATTAAATGATGTACTGGTGTAACCATGAAGATGGGAAATACTGGCCATATTAGGGGCACAATTGCAATAAAACCTGAACCTCTGGAGTGAATTTATTAGGTGAAAACAATGAGTCATCATAACTGCCCTCTGGAGCATTCTTATTAGTCTGTTGCATTGCAGGACGTTCAGGAATTTGTGCATTCAGATGATACTGAAGAGTGTTTGGTCTGTATCTCTCTGTAGGGTTCTCCATGCTGTCACACAGCCCATTTTTAAGCAGAACCCATTATCACATTAACAGTGCATGCAGGGTAAATACTATGTACTCGGTATGCTTTTTACCCATGTCTTTTTCAATCTTTCTTCTCTAGTGCCACTCTAAAATTTTACCAAAGAAAACTATATCGTTTTATAGTTTGTGGTGTCAATACAGGAGAGATTGGGGGTTGCATTTCATAGTATATTAATTTACCACTGTACTGCTGGTGTATAGAAAGACAGAAACATCATGGGGTTGCTTTAGTAGGTACTTTTTAGATGCTAATGGTTCAACTACCTAAATGTTTGTACATTTTATGGGGTGAAATGACAGAGCAATGTTTTGAGTTAAAACAATATATATTTTCGGGGATTACCCATGAGAAGAGGGAATGGAAACTGATTTAGTAATGATGATTGACCTTTGAAGCATAGCAAATTGCATCTGTGTTTGAAGGTCTGAAAGAAGCATCAGTTAATGACATTTTTGAATTCAATTACTAACCATTTTATCAAGTCAACAGTAGTATTTAACACTATTCAAATATTTCAAGCTCAGTTGCTGAGCTTTCTGTTGCGCTCCATTGCTTTCCAGACATGCACACAAAGTGTTTGTTTTTTTTCTGCCTTGGATCAAATCTTAATTAGTAGCATAACATTCAAATGAAATAATAGACAGCACTGTGGCTTGCCAAATTACAGAATTAGTCTTAGCAAATATTAAATACTAAATTGTAAACATGTGGTAGCACAAAGTCTTGTGGTCCTGTGAGTAATTTGTAATAGATTTAGTAAATCTATCCTTGTATCTCTTAAACCAGTCATACTCACCAGGACTGGTGAATGGTACCAGAGGAAACTGCTTTTGTGGTGAAATTGCAGTGTATATACACCATAAATCTCCAAAGAAGGTTACATAAATCTCCATTTGAGAATGTTACAGTGCATGCGTATGTCATCTAAATTCATCATAAAGATCAGTGCTGCAGAACTGGTATTTTAATGACACTGAATTAAAGCATGACCACACTATGGCTCCAAAGGAAATGTTCTATAACCTTTTCAATTTTGGTGACATTAATGGATACAAAATTCTAACATTGGAGGGCACAATACTACACAGTCTAGAAGTCATTACTGCAAAATCTCTGTCAGATTTTCACTTCAGTTGCAATGCTTTAACAGTCAACATTCTTTGGATTTAATACCCAATGGGCCTTCTGCTATGGTAAGGATGAAACACAACTATATCCATTCTCACTGCCCTAAATTAACATCCTCTTCATATAAAGAGAATCCCTGTGACGCACAAGAGAGCAACTCAGTGGTTCCATTACGCAGAGAAGTTGTGAAATATGACCAGTCTGTCCCAGAGGGCCCTGATGGCCTTGATGGCCCAACTTAAGACACAGTTGCTTGGAGATATATTTTTGTTGCATTCTCCTTCATGGTTGGCCTGACTTGGGCCAATATGGACTCTTATGGTGTCCAGGGATAAACATCTAAACGGAGTTCAATCTACCGTGTCTTCTCAAATATGACCATTCTCATGGATTTTCGGGAAAAGATAGACAGATAGGCAGAGAGTTTTGAGTTGATAGAGGTGAAATGTTTTGTGCCGGTTTGGTCCATTTCCATAAGGTTTTGGACACCAGTGCTCTGGGCTTGTATGAATATGTCGATGCTTGTCATTTGACTCAGTTCATAAGCCCTTCTGGCTGGCTAAAATACTGTCCTAACCTTGGACCTAGACCTTTTTACACAGACTGTAAAACCACTTAATCACCACTTAATCATTAAAACATTCGGCCAAGCTTTGAAGGGTTGTTTGCTATCTAACATTAGTGACTTTAGTTTGATACTAAAAGTCTTGGCTTTCCCTTCTTTACTTCCACAAATTTCAGCTGTTTGTCATCAAGAAACACCCACACAAGTGACTGACAAATGAATTCTGCATATGATTGAGAATCTGATTCTGTATTCAACTTTAAGAAATGGCAAATGGTGTGTGTGGCCTGGTGTCTTCAGTAGCATATATTCACTTTCTTATTAAACAGAATGCAAATTAAGCATAATGGAGGGTTTTTTGACAAACCAATAATAGCTGTCACAGATAAAACAGCGTCTTCCGTAGCTATAGCACCTATGGTCTCAAGGTTTGTCACACGCTCTGTACCTTTCCTGTTCATCCCCTCCTCTCATTCATCGTATTGTTGTGTCTGAGATGTGTTGAACCACATGTCTTGGCAGTTGTGGTGACTGTATTATCCAGGCTTATGAAGGGCAGATCCAGGCCATCCCCTGCTTTGGCTGATAATTTGCATTTTTATTGCCGTTGTCGCATCCTCAGTTAATACACTATTGACTCCCACAGCCACCCCTGGACCTAACGGCATCACCTTGCTATCCCACCTGAAATGAGAGTGCCTTCTGGCTCCCGGACCTGCATTGGCTGAAGCTCAGGTACCAGTCGACCTGGCATTCTGGGACGGAAATGGAGTGTCCTCTCATGTTAATGTGGACTTTCCATTAGGAAAGATGATTGATTTGTGCTGTGCTGTTGCTGTGAATAGGCAATAGACTGGCACAATAAAAGAGTGAAATGGGGCTTTGTGTGCAGGTGAGGCCGTATGTGAACTAGAGTGTGACTGAATCAGGGTGCTGATGATGGGGGGAGAGGAGAGAAGAGGGATGGAGATGAAGAGAGATGACAAATGGAATGGAAGGTTGAATACGGGAGGGTGAAGGTTAGGAGGTGGAGGGTTTAGAGGTGCAGAGGGATGGGGAGATGAGTGGTGGGAGATGGCAAAGGTGTGGAAGCTCTCAACTGCATTCATTTCAAACATTGTCTCCAAACTAGATAAAAGAAGACAGGAGCAAAGAGAGATTACTTAAAGTCAGCTTTCTTTCCTCACAAAACATTATTCTTAAGTTTCCTTTTGTGAGGCAATTGAATAACTAACCATTTGAAAGCCATTTCATTTGAAATTTATAGGTCTATATAAATAACTGGGGAAAACAGAACCATTGTAATGGTGTTTGTACAAGCACTATGAGAGAGAAAGAGAGGGAAAGAGAGTTCAGCTGGATTAAAACAGGTTTTGGTCACTGTCCAGTTGAACAAGCAAATGTTTTCGCTTTTCTTTTACTGTGAGTCGACTGGGATTCAGCAACTTTCCCAGGACATCTGCTCCCAACGCCCACGTTTGAATCTCCATCCAATAGGCGTGCTTCTTTCACCCCTAAGTCCAGTGGATGCTGTGCAGTGATTGGCTGCCCGGGCCAGTGCCCAGAAAGAGAAGGCTGAGCCCTGAGAATTTTCCGAAACATTTTCTCCTCTGTCTTGGCTTTCGCCAACATCTGCTTCCAATCAACGTTAGTGAAAAGACTGCTTCTCTTTCTCCCTGCTGTCTGGGTTACACACACACACACACACACACACACTTACACTAGGCAACCTTTTCCCTACAGCTTTCTTGTTGTAACTGTCAGGCAATTTTATGTTTTAGACATGGTTTATATACATTAATTGAAATTAAACAGGCAACTTTTTCCAAATGGTGCCTTTAAATATATATATTGCTTCTCTCTTTACACATGACAGACCTAACATGTAAGCAGTTATAAACATTCGACTGCAAAGAACTATACAACCTTTTTTATGAATCAGTTCATGGATCAGATCTGACTAAACTGACTAGGAGCAAAAATGGCAGAAATTGGTGAAGACAAAAATATTTTCACAGGCACACACACTCAAATACACATTGCAACTGCTGCCCGCAGCACTTCATCTCACCCTTTTCATGAGAAAATATTACTAAGGGTCAACTTCCTTGACCACAAGCATCAGTTTCTTCCTTTCTTACTTACTTTCTTTCATTTACAGCTCAGCCCTCCTGTGTGGTCATTACTGTTGCTCCTATTGCGTGACTTTCAACTACAACAAGTCAACAAACTGCAGAAAACCCTACTTATTATAGTAGGTACTTTCCACAGATATTCAGAAATAAGCATGGTGATTCACTGCAGCCAAAGAGAAACACACAATGAAAGCAGCAGTTACTCCAGTTCTTAGCAATAGCTTGCTATTATCAGTAAGGCTGACTGTGTTGTTTCTGCCAGCAAACTGCTTAATAGGCTTTGGCCCACATAAACAATCATGGAAGAAATAACTTAGAGGTTATGAGGTTGGTCAAGTGAAATTGGGGAGTGATTATAACAGTTCTGTGTAACATCTAGACCAAACCGTAGAGGCTGCCTCTCGACAAATCAAAACATTTCTCACAAATAGCCATATGGAAAAGTCTACCTATATTATATTATATGATTAAACACAGGTTTTTTTCCAGGATATTTTAAATTTCACAAAATCAATACGTTCTACTACAAATACCCATGCGTAGTATCAAAAGCCAAACTGTAAACCTGTTGCTAATGAAAGAACTGTTGCCTCCAGAGTAGATAAAGATATTACCAGTGGCTGCCTGATTTTGAGCTTCCTCCCCATTGACCTTTGACCCTCAACACCATTGGTTTTGTGGTCCTGCTCCTGCTGAGCAAGGCCTGATTTACAGCGCAGTAGTGCTGACTGGTCTTCAAGAGTAATCCTGGGTCAGACCAAGCTAATAAATCTGTAGTGTGCCACTGCAGGAGAGAGCAAGACTAACCTTACGTTTGTTGCAGTTAGGATTTAGCAAAAAGGGGTGTTCTTTCTTTCTTTTTCATTGTTTATTTGTGTATGGCAAACCCTATTTTTCCTCCTTTTTTGTAATCATTTTTAAAAGTTTGATATTCACTGTATGTATTGTAATGTATATTTATATGTAATAAAGTAGCTTTATGTGCAATCAGTAATGACACTCTTACTTCAAAATGTTTTGACATTCAACATTTTATTTGACATATATTACAGACTGTAAATCTATCTGCACCACCTCAGCATATTACAGTGCCATGGGGATTTTCCGTGCCATTAAATGTTCAGAACATTATGTACAGTAATTGATGTTAACCATGATAAAATTAAATTCAGGGAGTGGTGTCAAAATGCAAATTTAATACGGAATTAATAAAATATGTATTTACAAAATCAACAATGCATTTACAGAGAATAAATGACAATCAGTTAATTACACAGCTGCGGAAGTAGAGATTTCAGCTGACTGTTTGCTCTATGGAATAGCATATAATCATGCCAATTACACATCATACTTTCACTCAGCCTTCATATCTCTGTCAGCCTCTCTTCAGCCTGCTTAACAAAAACTCACTTGCCCTTACCAAGCAATTTGTAAGTGAATAAAAAAAGATTGAAGGGGTTGATGATAGAGGAAGAATGGATTCAAAAAGGGGTATTGGTAAGGGAAAAGTTCCGGCCATCTTACTGGGAAAGCTTAAGATGAGTCAGTGAACCTCATCAAATCTAAATCAATCAGATTCCACATCATACCTTCATTTGTAAAAACAAAATATGTTGTGGAAGTAAGCCTTCAGCCTTCAGTCTGTGCACACTTTTTTACCGCAGGTTGGCTCCACACTGGCACTTGTCCGGCTCAACTCTCTGCTTCACTTGATCGCCTCTGACACAGCTCACTGGGCCCAGCACAGCAAACGCACAGAAAACACAGAACACATTAAATACAGTCAGTGCAAATATGGCTCATTTAGATGTACAATGGAGGCGAGGAGGCTGTGAAAAGCCAAATCTCAGCACCTGCTGTCCCACTTTTTGCAGTGAGTCATGAGAACTGGCTGATGATGTGCTCCATGACATGTTGCATGCCCTGTTTTGGCTTACCTTGTAGTGGAGGTGGCTGAGTAATTGCCTCCTACAGATGAGCTCAGACCATGATTTTTTAAATTGGACTGGTACAAGTTGGAAATAGGGAATGATAGTTTGGGTTGTAATCAAAATTCCTTGTTCATTGAGTGGTTTGGGAAAACTCCAGTAAAACTCTGATTAGAAAGACAAGAGATTGACTAAATATTTTGTCCCCAAGAGGACTTTAAGCACAGCCCCTTCTGCAAAGACCACAGTGAGTGAAGTAAGCTGTTTTGACCCTTGGCACTTCAGAGGTTAAAGTTTTGTGGGAAAGGCCAGAAACACCCGGGGTTTGTGTGAAGGCATATGTATACGACATGAATGAACTATTTTTGTTACAATAACACAGTAAGTACATTAGCTTGATCTTGATCTATGAGCTATAATAGCACGGAGGGGAGCGAGCAGTGAGAAGGGCAGCTCCCTTGGCACTCAGGGAGAAGACGGCCGAGACCAGAGGAGTCCTCAGTGAAGTGGACAGGTCAGGAAACACGACCGAAAACAAACGTATAAAACGCAAACTGGTGAATATGGTAAACAATAAACCTGTTAGACATCAACATGTTAGCTTTGCCATGTTTGGATTTAGCTCAAAGCACCACTGTGCCAAACACCCTGAAAGAGCTGCTAGCATAGACTCTTAGTCTTGTTTCTTACGGTTCATTGGTAAAGCTTTTTATGGACACCAGTTATATTTATAATAATAGAGACATTTAGTCATTCGGATCTTTGTTGAACCGTAAAAAGAAATTTTCCCAAGCTGATAATGTCTGTGATAAATTGTTTGTATTGTGCCAAAGCAGACAGTCTGATCATGTTCCAGTCGATGATTTGTTACAATTACAAAACCACAATAATTTCAAGTGAAACTTAAATCAGCAATTTGACTAAATCGTAGTTTAGTGGAGTGTTTGTGTGACCAAGGAGGCTGTAGTGCTGCAGTACCTCGGCTAGAGACTAGCGGTGGGTGTGTCGCAGAGCTCACCTGCGCAGCACCACAGTGAGCTCCACTCTTCTCCAACACACTATAAACACCATCTCCTGACTTACAGTAACCACTGGCCTGAAATACATCAGCCTGTGGAAAGACACGGTTCAATGATATCATGTGAGTCTCCAGTGCTAATGTTTTTTGTCCCCGGAAATGTAATTGTGTTTGGCAGCTGAAGGGGACCAAAGGAACTGGAGGACAAAAGTAGCCCGTCTGTGATTTTATAGAAAACAGGGAGCTCATGGGAATCCTGGGGAGAAGACATTTCTAAATGGAATTTGAGTTGAACTTATCTTGGAAAAGCCATAGTGTAGTAATAATCTGTGTTTGGTTTTTATTTGTAGGTGTTTCATCAATAGTAAGCATCTAGATTCAATTGCATGAATGGTGTCTCAACATTTTACGATATAATATATTGTTTAGAAAAGACTTTTCCACCTCAGAAAACCTTACAAACTCTTACCATGACCTCATCTAAAAGTGTCCTACTGCCTTCGTACCCTTTTAATTGTAGAGACAATGCTGAATCAAAATACCATTCTTAAATAAAATTTGGATATAATTCACCCTTAGTTCAAAACCTTTTTGACTAAATGTTAGAATTTAAGAATTTAAGTTTGTCTTCAAAGCAGGTGTCAAGAAGGCACTAGGAATATTACCATAAATTATATAACTGGAAGTCCTTAAGGCTGTGTCTGTGTTTTGTCTCATTTCTTCTTAATTTGCACTGTATTTGACTGGTTGGTAAAACTGAAATGAAATGAGTGACTTATACTTATAATTTGTATCAGCAGAATATTTCTCCCTTAATCATAACCATAGCACAAAATCATCAGTATATTTTTAAATGAGCAGTAAATGTCCTGGAAACCCACAGAGTCAATAGCATCTCACCTATATTTACATAAACTGGCTTAAAAACTCTATGTGGTTGCGATGTAATCATGTGTTTACTGTGACTCTGCAACTGTGATATTTTTCCAAAATAAAACAATCTGCGAGCTCACATACCCTTTTCTCTCACCGTGTGAGAGAGGATAAAGTCATAATGATGATGTGCCAAGAAGCTCTTGCTCACATAACCACAAACCATCCCCTCATGCCCCTCCCTGCTGACTCCCCCCAGACTCACTGACGGTGCATGTATCTCACAATATCCAAGATGAACTAAAAAATGAGGACAAGTTGTCTCCGGGCTGTCTTTCTATGCGTCCTCGTCTCAGGCAGTATACTCTCCTGGTGACTCCCAGCTAATGTAAAGCAGACACGGGCTGGTCTGGAGCCAACTGGTCACCGCTTCGCTGAGACAATGAAACCTGAAGATGAGAAGAGAAAAAAAATAATGCCATGTTTAGCATGAAGTGGTGTAATGGGTGGAAGGAGGGCGAGGGGAAAAGGAGGGAGGATAGTGGCTGTTCACACACTGCGGAGGAGCAAGCGCTCCTCAGGTCACAGAGTTTCCCATACAAAGATCTGCTCCCTCGCATGTGGACGCTGAATCAGTGCAATAGGTTGGCTGGAAGAGTATACAACTCTCAGCTGAGGGAGGGGTGTGCATGTGAACATATAGCAGTCATGATTTATGCTTCTTTGCGTATTTTGTGAAAAAAAATCTTTGGACTTGGAACTTCAGAGCAGTTTTCCCCTGCTTGATCTCCTCCTCTCACATGAAAGCATTATGACAGAGGAGGTGTAAGCTGCGGAACGACATCCATTCCCATGGCAAAACCTTCTGCTGGAGACATGCAAGAATCTTAAAATGATAATGCTCTCTAAGCCTAGATGATGGTCAATGATCTCTCTTTATTTCTCTTTTTCCTCTATTTTTGGCCCTCTTACCCTCTGCAGTTGTGTAAAGTTGTTTTTTCTCTGCACGTGTGTACATGTGCGCGTGTTTGTCTGGTTAGAGGATTTGACACTACACAGACCCTGCTGCTCTTTATCAGTTTAACGCACGGGGACTAGCCAGAGATTACTCACCAAGCCACCATAGTCCCCTCTCGCTCCACATGGACGTTGTGTAATTCTCAAATTTTTGCCATGCAGCTGGATAACAGTTATTACACTTAAAGTGGTTGTTAAAGCAGTAATGATTCTAACAGTTGCTTGTTGCAAAAGCAGTAAAAAAGAAAAAAACAAAGACACCCCCCCAACAAAACAAAAAAAAGAAAAGAAACAATAGTAATGAGCTTGAAAAAAAGCAGAAACCAGAGATTAAATGCTGGAAAACAACCGCCAAAGCTTTGTCAATCAATAGCCCTCTTGTGACTGTTTCAGGCAACCCAAACAGATGTTTACAAAGATATTTTCAAGTGGTAACAAGAAGTCACGACTCACTGGTGCAATTCAACCTCACTGACTCCCACTGCAGCTTGTGTGGCACTCTCTGTTTGGTCTGAGGCAAGGTGAAGCGACATGCCAAAGAAAACACTCATGAAGCGAGCAATCTTTAACAAGCTCGGCCCGACCTGACTGCTGCTGTGACTGAGAGGGCTGTAGTGACAGGTTTGGAGCCTGGGACGACTGCCTGAGCACGCTCAGTGGGACACCCTCCCAGGCTTTTCCCACATCACTGGGGGCCGGAGGGGCCAGGGGCTGAGGCGAGAGGTGGGCTCCTTGCTCCACAGCAATCTTCTGGGCTGTGGCTGGGAAAGGCTACAGCCCACTGTTCTCACCATCTCCCCCTGTAGTCACTAACCCCAGAGAGAGAGAGAGAGAGAGAGAGAGGAAGAGATACCCAAGGCAAATTTGTAGTCAGGGAATCAGCCCAGAGTACTGAGTCAGAGGACAGCTGATGTGTGCTGAGAGGGGGCTCGCTGTCAGAGCAGTGTCACTTTTGTCAGTCACAAATTGAAATCAAGGCAGAGCAGAGTGACTGACAAAAGTGACACTGCTCTTGAATTTGGGGTAAAAAATGTTTATTGTGATCTTGGAGAAATAGCAAGTAAATTAGATTAACATCAGTGTTTTCCTGTTGTTTATGTCTATTCCCATATCCTACGATAAACTGTAGTCATCCTTTTCAAATGACTCATCGGACCACTGCACAACATTATCAACTCAGCATGCCTACACAACATGTGACCTCAGTCATACATTTCTGCATGCATTTGTTTCACTTATTAATATTACCAGTTATTGGCTGTCAGAGCATGTAATGATGTTTTGTGAGGTAATGATGAATGTGAATGAATGCTAGTAATACACTTAACGGTTAATCTAGATAAAAGTGCTAATTAAATGCATACAATCTACATGTTTATCTATTTGATGAAATATTCAGGTACTTAAATCCAATACAAAAAGTATATGTCTAAAAACATGACTGGTATCAGCTGAATATCAGTCTGGTATCGGTCTCTAATGATTAACTCAGGACTTTTATTGTCTGTTTACCTCAAACTGGTACTGCACTATCACTATCACTGCTGCTACGTAGGCTCATTGCCTTCTGTATTTGCACTTCCTGTTGTCTATTTTTGAATGACAGTACATATTGTCTACTTTTACACTATTCATATTATAAACCTTATAGCTATTTATAATGTAAATACCATATTTATTATACTGTATATACTATTTATTACTTTTTGTCCATACACATAGTGTACATAGTAACAGTTATAGTCATAGTTATGTTACTGGCATATCATAGCTGCTGTAATTCCTCCTGTTCATTTTATATATTGTTTTGCATGCATCACAGTTACTTTCCTGTACATTCTATATATTCATTTATCTTTATTAAGCTGTATACACTTTTTCTACTGTTTGCACTATCTGGTTTTAAACTACCTTTAGTTTTACTGGCACTTACTGTGAGCAATGACAATTATGTTGACTCTACTGTAATCTGGTATTTCTTGTGTCTGATCTCAGTCTTGAGTTTTTATGTGTTAAGCTTTTATTGTTGTAGATAAATAACATGAGTATTTTATAACATGTATCCTCTCATGGCGCAGTTAAGGAAAAAAATTGCTGATTTTATTACTTATATTTGTACCTGCTGTGAGTACAATAGTTTAATTTTACTCTTTGAATCATGTATGCTCACGTTTTCAAATGTATATCTTTTTTAAAATATCTGTAAAGATGTGTTTTATTCTTGGTCACAGTCACACATAATCTGTGGGAAGTCAAATTTTGCGTACATTTAAAAGAATACAGTCTTAAAGTAAATAAAGAATTATTAGCTTTATGTATTATTCTTATTTTAGTAGCATATTATATCATATATCGCTCAGATACTAACGTAGCAAAACATAACCTCTGTTTGACAACCGGTAATTTCATGTACACTTTGCCTTTCACTCATAAACACATCATCAAGCTTTCAGCAGTTTACAATGTCAAAACCAAATTGTGGGCCCATTTGCGACTGGGAATAACTAAACCATTTATGTTTATAAGTTGTCTTTATTATAACTGGTGTACTCAATCTGACAGCAGGCACGTGCATTAAGTTCACATATATCTGGAGAAAAATCTGCTGAATTTGTTGGCAAGTAGAGCTACATTATGTTGCCACATTTCAAGAACAGATTACAACCAGTGACTTCCTGTTCTGATCAAAAGCCCAATAGAATGTCTAAAGTGTATGCTGATGGTGTAACGTGGCCCACATCCAAAAATACTGTAAAACTTAAGCTAAAGTAGTAAATACTGGTGAAAATCCACAGGGAGGAGCTCAGGCTTACTCTTGAAATTGAAGTAGAAATCAACGGGTGTGCAAAGTACATAAAGCAGGTACTTTAAGTTTCTGCACACTTGGTCAGCCCTCCCTCTTTGCAGATGACAGTGAGTGGTCAGCAGTTGTAGGTGAAATAAGGCCTGATGAGCTGGAGGAGATGGGAGGGAGGCGGTCTGTTTTTACGGTCATTGACCATTAGCAACTTGCTCTACAGTTGTAAACAGAGGTGGAGTGGTCACACATGCATATCAGCACGCACATGTACCTCCATTCACAGATGCACACTCAATGACAAAGAGGATGTAATCTGCCGGTTTGAAAATCTTCTCCACTTTCCATTTAGCTGGAACTGCTCTCCTCAATAGCTCTCGCTCTCTCTCTTTCATTCTCCTACAAACACAAACACACACACACACACACACACACACACACATAAATGTTCCTCACTGAAAGAAGCAAATACAGGAAACCACCTTCATCAGAAACTCCACCCCAGAAGAATTTTTTTTTTTGCTGCATCCGCAAAGTTGAATGTTCTGCAGAAAAAAACATGAACGAAGGCATGCTTTATTTTAAAGAACTTATCTGAATGATAAGAACTCACTACCACTGACTGGTACTATAACATGCTGAGGAGGATCATTTCAAAACTAAATATACAGCATTAAGTTATCTTGGCCTATGATGGTTCACTTTGATAGGGCCTTTTTTAATTTCTGAATTTCATTTGGTCAAATGTTGCACAAAAGAGTTCTTTTTTGGGAACATAAACGTTCAAAGAGCTGCATATTCATTAACTGCAATGTTAACAGCATGGTACACTGCTTGTATAAACACAATGTTCCAACACATTATTAGTTCGTTCATTGACTTTATGTTACTGATTACTTTGATTATGATGGCAGACAAATAGTGTTGGGCAGGTTACTTGGAAAATGTAATGAATTACTTCATATTACACAATAAAAAGTATTTGAATAATGTTTCTACACTACCGTAACTAAGTATAGTTACTGTACATTACCTGTTACATTACTCGAAACATGTTTAGACCTACGCCCTTTTATCTGTTGACAGCCAAGGCATTTAGCATATATGATGGCCTTTTGGTAGCTGGTACTGTACAGCCAAAAGGCTTAGTGGTAATTACAACTTATTGACCTAACAACAAATTCATTTACTAGTACAACCTTTGCAGTCATACTAAGCTGAGCTAGTCTTTATGACTTGGGGTATACTGACCTTCAACAGCGAGCTCAGCCCCTCTGACTGTATGCAGCATTTCAGAAGTCCTGTCCGTACAGTGAAGCGGCAGGTTTCTCACACGCTTCAAACCCTGCAGATTCCTGAATGCAGGCTTATCAGTAGCTAGCTAGCCAGCCAGGACCCAAGACAGCTTTGGAGTTATAACAAGGTATATTTCTCCTCTTCTGGCAGAGGCTAGCTGCCCATCCAGCCAATCCAAAAACAGCAAACACATCCAGTCCCGTCTCCACACAGAAATCATAGGGAAGAAATGTATATAAATCCTTCTTCCAACTCCTTGTAAGTCAGCCAACAAGCCAACCCCACCAAAATGTCAACGTAACAGAGTATTACTGGCATTAGTAACTGTGAGGTAACAACTGAATTTCAAATTGTAATCTCTTACACTCTTCCTTACTGAATTAAAATAACCATATATAACTTCCCAACACTACAAAAAAGACTACACCAGCTTGTTAGGCGAGAATGCCCAGTCGACATGAATTGTTCACGTGTGTGCATGCATGTGAGTGTTAGTGTATTTTTGTGTAGGGAGAGAGAGATAGAATGAAAATGAAAATCCCAGGGAGGGAGCAAGAGAGAGAGAGAGAGACAGGTAGTTAAAGGAAAATGAAAAACCAGCTTGGGCTTTTCACTGAACTAATCTCACGTTGTTGCATATTTCATACATCGTTAAATTTAATTAGAATAACGTTTACAGGAAGAAATTTGCACGAAATGCATTCATTACAGCCACAAGTTAATGTTTACAAAAGAGTGATGAATAATAATCACTGTGTTGATACCGCTGAAAAAGGGGCTTCGGTGTTGAAGAGAGTGTAGAGATTGTACAGCTGGGTCTGAATCTGTGTGAGCAATTGTAAATACTTCCCACAGTTTGTTTTAAATCATGATTAGATGTCATCAGACGGGCTTAGTCACATATGTATGTCAATGCAATGTTAGTGCTGACACAGAACTTTGCTACACAGGAAAGATGTAAATGAAAGACGAATATGTCAGGTAAAATGGGTTTCATCTGATAAATCTGACGTGTTTGCTATTCCAGGTAGGTTTAAATAAATGCAAAGATGATTTTACACTACCAAGTTCTGACTGGAACTCATTATAGCCAGTGGCTTGGGGCGATGTACCAAATTATTTAAATTGACCATAAACGTGTGTTAGAATTGAATCCCTCTTGGAGCAACTAGACACATATGCATGTGAGTGCATCAGAGATAAGAGTCATCCCTGGGGTCTGCATGTAGAAGCACTTTATAAATTACAACACTGAGGTCAGGAAGACATTAATGCAGAGCATCTGTGGGTGTCAGAGGGTAGATCTATGTATTTCTGAGCAAGGCCATGTTTTTTTATTTACCTGTGGATGAATAAAGAGATGATTTATCAATTCACCTCTGGCATTCCACACCCCCCCCCCCCCCCCCCCCCCGGCCTTAACCCCCCCCCCCACCACACTCCCCAGGCACACAAAGGGGCCCACCACAAAAGACAAAGGGGGGAAAAGCAGAAAAAAAAAACAAAACAAACAACAAACA
>CM022478.1:21567957-21761184 GCA_011952105.1 Coreoperca whiteheadi | reverse complement strand
TCCACCCCCCCCCCCCCCCCTCCCCTGGGGAATTAATCAGCTGTCTGACACATGTACCGAGGCAGACAGGGAGGCAGACAGATAAGGATAAGGGTGGCACAAGTCAAATTGGAAACATATCCTTTCAACATGTCCTACCTGAGCATTTTATCTGTGAAAAGAGGCAGAAGGGGGTTGACCCCCATGGTTCAAAGGCCTAACTCAATTCAATGATGAAACTGTGGCCAACTCCCTACCTGCTGAACCAACTGCAAAAGCTGCCGAGAAATGGAAGTGCGGCGCAAAACTCCTCTCCCAACATCTGTATCCATAGGACAGAGAAGAAAGGCGAGAAAACCAACGGGGAGAAATCAATTTAATTTGAGCAGTCATTTAAATAATATTAAGGTAAAAATAGATCATTTTTAAAATTAAGAGAAGATTGTGAGTCAGTATCAAGGACAAACGTGAAGCCGCACAGCAGTCCTCCCCCTAACACCTTTGAAGACGGACTGGGGTGCCTATAGGCCATCACCAAGCCTCTATTTATATCTGGGCCCAGGTGGGATTGGATCCAGATGGGGCACCTGATCACCTCTTTCCTTCTCTCTCTCTGCTCTGGGCTGGAGCTTTCTGCGCTCAGATCCAACCCTTTCAACGCCAGCCACATTTCATCCCCCAGAGAGAGTGAAAGTGAAGAGTTGGGAATTGAATCAAGCAGTGAAATACCGCCTGCATGTGTGCATCTGAACGAGTTTGATCCTTATAATGATATGGAAATGTAATAACTGTTTCACAAGTGGGATTTCTTGATCATTCTTTACCTTGCAAACAAGACATTATCGGTTACCTAACTCTAACCCTAACCCAACTTTGAATAAGATCCTCCCAAACCACCTCACAGATCAACTTCTCTCTTTAGCTGGCAACAGTAATAACCATGGCATTGAAGGTCTGAGGTTTGGTGGCTTATGTTTCTGTTAAAAGCACATTGCAAAAATACAATACAGTACAAACAAAACTGTTCAATGGTGAATTTGCAGCTTGACTGCATTATGGGCCCATTCATTTCAAGTGTTAGGGCAAGAGGGGGTCGTGTCTTATGATCCAATAGCAGGGTAGAATACCCCAGACCCAATAGGTTAACCTAACAGGAAACCTGGAGGATACACCCTATTAGGCCTGTACTTCCTGCTACTTTGAGCCGTGTACAATTTATGAGACCAGAGGTACGGTGCACCGCTGCAGATATGATGGATTTCCTCTTTCGTTCTCCAAAAAAGACAGAGCCAGAGAGTTTTATGAAAGAAAAATGAGAAAAAAAGGCAGATAAGGTGAACAAAAGAACCATCTGCAGGGCACTCTGCAAAGCCTTGTGCCAAACGGTCTGGAAAGAATCACACATCTTGGCAGTACATCCTATAAATATACTCTGATCCTTATAATTCAAATGAAACGAAGGAGGATATTAAATAGATCCTATTGCCTGAAAGCCAGTGTATATCAGTGCCAGTGGTGTGAGTACAGTAACTCACCAGGAATAGATGATTTACTAGAAATAACTCAAAACTGATAACAGATTTACATAGAGGGCTTTAAACAGGTTACAATGTTCAGAAATATATCACATATCTTTGTCCCATTGGGCTGACACACACTCATGTATGTACAGGATACTTCTCTGTTTGTTAAATGCATTTGTCAGTACATTTCCAGGTGGTGGAAGTTTTTTGTTGAAGTCTCTTTTCTCTAGAAATGGTTTCAAATGAACAAGCAGGAAAAATGACATAACTGCTGCTTCAAAGTGACGCAAGAATGAAAAACCACAATGCCATATACAGTGAAACAGCGTAAAACGTCAGATTATATCACTACTTAAAACATATGAGCGAACCATATCCCTTTTGCATCGCTGGAAAATTATAAGTAGCCTTTTAATTCTTCTAATAGCAATCATTCCCTTCTAAAAGTTTTTATGATCTACAGCAGGAGAAAAAAAAAAATCATCATGAACTGCTTTCTCTCTGGGGTGATATAGCGTTCTGAGTTTGTTTGGGTGTGTGGGTTAAGAGAAGTGGCACTTAACGCATTTGCCAAACCATCAAACAATGTCTCTGCGATCTGTCTGCAGGCTTCCGACACTCATTTCATGATGTAATATGCGCCACGGCTTCTCGTCTTCAAACTTCGGCTCCCCTTGCAGCGCTGCAGCCTAGCGTGACAAACACTTTGTGCTGCGCAACCCAGCAAATGTTATTTGCCGATCACAGAACAAGTTAAATGTGTTGTGTTTTACATACAAACAGAGCACGGTCGTAGGGATTTGCGAAATGACTCAAATCTGTTTGTTCTCTGGGCAACCAATATTGGTGATAAAATGCATGCTTCTGTGTAAGAAGTTATGTTCAATAGTAAATGTCCAACTTAATTATAGCTTGTTCCATTGCTACACCAATGTAGGTTCAGGGAGCAGGAGGGTGATGAAAGACAGAGAGAAGAGGAATTAGCAGGAAGTAGAAAGTACAGGAGGAATGGAGTTAGGATGAGATAGAGGGTGGTTTAGTAGGGAGGAGGGTTGAATGGAGAATTGGGAGAAGAAGCATATCAGGAAGAGGAGGATGAGGCAGGAGATAGGCAAGCAGTCTCCACTGCTGTCAGAGATGATAGAGTAAGTGAGCATCTTGTAAGAGACTGTCTCCAACTATTATCAAGCTGCAGTAAAACACTAATCCCTGCTTTGCTCAGATACAGACCTTGTAGGTTACAATTTTATAACTGAAGCAGAAGATCAAAGCCTGGGCTTGTCCATGTGGCCACTTTAAACAGTAACTAATTCACCATCAATAGTAATTCCAAGGTTGATGTTGAAGATACAACAACTTATCAGCCCATGACAAACTTCATAACACGGGGCATGAAATAATGATTAATGAATGTAAATGTATTGTTAAACTAACAAGTGAGCCACCAATAAATCTAAACCTGAACCCAAACATAGACCTACTGGCAGGGTGAAATATACTATTTCTTGGATGCTGTTTGCACAGTGTGTGTACACGTCTCACATGGAGGCCCAAACCTGACAATGGGCAAACCTGACATTTACCTTCACAGTAGGGCCTAGGTATCATTTAGACCTGTCAAATTCTGATTATGACTCTGCTTATCAAATCTGTTCATTCTGAAATATCGTTCAGATTCTTGGCATTTTATTTGAATATAAGGAAAGAAGCCACAACATGTTGAAAATACGAAGCAACTTTATTTGAAGCTCTCAAAATTAGGCTGCTAAAAATGTATCATTTATGATAAACAACAAGAAATTTTGTGACCTTTTTTTGCTTACAAGGTAAATGAAATAAAACTATAAGTATCTCGAAAGTTCACTGTTTTAAAGTTTGTTGTTGAATCTATATTTTCTAGCTGTTGTTTTTAATTGCTAATATTGCTAATAATAAAAGTCGTACTTCCTATAGATGAGATTATTTTTAATTATCTCGGTCTCAGACAAACTTAGGATTTTATTTCAAGACCGGTCAACACCACAAATTTCACTAAATTGCCTGTGCATTGTGTGATTTATTTGTTATCATCACTATGATTGGATGTAAAAGTTCCTGCTTGAAATGCAAACTTGACTCATCTCAAATTTGAAATCTTTGTTACTGTTAACAGCTGTCATCCCTCCCCGCCCCCCTTCACAGACGCTCCAAGAAAGTGAATGCAGGAGAAAGGAGAAGAAGCTGCGGCTGTCTAGAAGGAGATGTCAGCCAAATCTTCTGCAATAAAATTAAAGGCTGGGTCTGCTTTTTATTGAAGTTCTTTGGATGTGTAAACCTAAAGCCCACCGGGTCACCAGGTTGAGCTAGTTCTAACCTGCTTAAATCTTGCATACAAATATAAATGTCAATATTGACATGCACCACATCATTAGATCGGTTAGATTCTCTGCAATTTAATAATTCGGTCAATTTTGCGGTAACCATAAACACCAAAGTATAATTAATTCAGATTTACAGGCATGGTAAACAAGAGAGACCGAAAAAAAGCAGTTACTCCCTGTTTTTGAAGCAGTCATAATGTCCGAATATACCTCAGTTATTTATATTTGTTTAGTCCGTAAGGGTCCAGCAATCAAAAGAATCCTTTTTTTTTTTTCATAAAAATTAATCCATGCTGAAATAACTATGGTAACCTTTGGCTTTCTTCCTTTCTAAGGTATGCTACCCTTATTTTCATAGCTCTCCGTCTCTGCATCGGAACTAGCTCAAATGAATGAATGATGAATTAAAATGTTATTTGATAGCATCATTTTTATACAAGTAATATTTCAACTGGTTTAAATAAACTATTTGATAGTATTTCCCATCTTTGCTGAGCAAGAGTTGTGTGCCTGTCCAAAATATAGGCAGATTGAGTTCAGTGATTGAAGCACATAAAGGTTGTTAATTTCAGTTTTTCAGTATGTATACTGTATGTTTCAGGGTGCTAGTTTCAGTTGCTTACCAACTATTTGCCACATAATTTACTTAACGTATTTTGAGGCATGTAACACTAGCTAATCAAGTGTTATTAAGTTTGTGAGAAACTGAGGGGATGGGGCATGTGGTGACAAATTGTTGTTCCTAAGTTACATTTTTGCTTGGTCTTGGTCTTGACTCGGTGTCGCCCTGAATTGGTCTTGGCTTGGTCTCAACCCCTTAAAGTCTTGGTCTTGTCTCGGTCTCGATGCACTCTGGTCTTGGTCATGACTTGGTCTCGGTTAAGGTGATCTTGAATACAAGACTGTCCTCTGGAAACACTTCCATTGTCGTTTTCTTGCTGTCCTTAATCAACGTGCCATTTTTCTACACACTCATCACTCAAAAATAGTGAAGACATTATGCTACAATGACTTATAGTAACAAGGCCGTGTACGTGTCTAGACTCTAGAATTTTTATCAAATATTAAATCAGATATAAAAGTAATGGCGGAGTTATTGTTCATATTTCAGTCTGGAAATGCATTTAGTGGAAAGGTGACTTTGGCTGTCATCCAAACCATCTCTTAAACAAAACAAAGGAAATTATTAGGTACTGAAGCAGTGAATTGAGTCACGTAGGCCTGAATGGCTAAACTGTAGTGTGCTGATTATCACATTTGATTGACTATTTTAGCTGTTCCTTAGTGCAGCAGATAGAACGAGTACAATTACGTCCTTTGGATAAGAAAGTACTCAGTGAAAAATCCTCCCATTTGCGCCTCTTGAAGGCCTAAACACTTGCCCTGACTCTAAAATAACTTTCCTCTCCCACTAACAGATGATGCCATTTGGAATATGATTTAGCCTTGTCGCCAACTTACTATCAGTGTGGGGCCTTAGGTAAACACATTTCATGGGACCCAAAAGTCTAGCACCAACACTGGGGGGGAGGACAGCCAAGTGTGCAGGCCCTTGGCCGGGCTAAGAATCAGCAGAAGCCAAGCAGGAAACATCTGGAAGACCCAGTGCAAACAGATGTCGGAATGAGATAAGAGCCCATGAGTAAGAGTTCAGCCTCCCATCTCTGTATGATGAGGCTTTGTAACATCCAGGTGGGCCCTAGCCTTGGCTCCAGCAGCTCAAAGGTCCAAATAATCAAACTACAGGGTTTTTTTTCTCACACTAGCATCTGGTCGAGGCTGTGAATGTTGTCAGTAACTCGTGTTCCATTGTTCCTGGTCCCATTTTGATCCATTGTCAGCCAGACTCTCATGAGACTCCCTTTATACAATGTTTTTGCCTCTCCAGGTCACCATTTACATCATTTCCTGCCATAGTTTTAACTTCGTCTGGGCAACAAAGTGAAGTATGCATCAATGGTCAGCCATTAACTCGTATTGCCCACACTTCAGCTCATTGTTCTGCCGGAGATTGTTTGATATTGAATTGCAGTGTCAACTATATTGTTTATTTTCAATTGCTCATCTAAACACTTGAGGCCATAGTCTCTGAAAAACAAAAGACTGGCACAGAACTGGCAAAACTGTGTATGCATGTGATTGTAATTTCGAGTTTAAGCTGTAAAGTATCATTGTGCTCCAGTTTGAACCCTTTGCCTCAAAATATATACTTACTCCTCCCTCATGACTGCTGATTACTTTGTGTGAGGAAAATAAAAGAGGACGAAAAAACGAGATAAATTATGAAGAAAAACTATGTCATTCACACTGAGATGCCACATGGGAGGGTTGGTTCCTGTTAAACTATAAAAAGGTCTCTCTTGGGACATGAGATCTTAAGTGGAACTCACAGATTGTTCTGCAATCAGAGGCGACTGCACACCACCAGCCTGGATCTTCATAAATTGATAAATAACGGGTCCTTGGTGGCAGGGAAAAGTTACAGAAAAGTTATTCAGAGAGTAAAAATGTGAGTAGATAATTTCATATGGATAACATAAGCAATGCTGTTAAAGCATTGACCATACTAGGACATCGTAGGGGATCCAGACATGACTCACATTCCCTCCACTCTAGGCTGCATCAACCACACCCTTTTACCCGGAATAATTAAGAGGATTTACTAAACTACCCTTGGGATGACCACTGGGCCACTGCACAACAGGAAGTAGAGAAGAGGTGAGTGAATGAACGGAGGAAGTGCTGGCAAACAGCAACAATAAGAGGAGGAAACCTCCCCATTAAAAATAGGAACAGACCCCTGCAGTGTGGTGTTCAGGGTCACGACTGCTGGGATGGGAGACAATAGGGCAGCAAGGCCGCTGGCTGACCAGTGTAGATATGATGTGTCTATGTGACTGAGATAGTAAAACGTCAAGGGGCATGGGAGACACAAGCAAGCAGTCGGAAAACAAGACCAAAGTGCACGATGAATTCAAGACTCCATTGTCGGGAACAAACAGTAAGAAGAGTGAGCTTATCTAAAGATTGTTCAAGTGCTGTATCTAAAAACAAAACAATTGTCTGTTGCATTATGATTAGAACGTGTTTTATACAAAAAACAGCTATTGTAGTTAAGATTAAAGGCACAGATGTAAGACGTGGACTTAGTAAAACAAGTTAGAAAGGTGAACGTTACATCCTGTGTTTGCATGTTTGAATAGAAGTTGCACACATGGAGCATCACTCATCCGACTTGCTCCTCGCGCACGTGTGTGTGCGCACACACACACACACACACACACACACGCGCGTATATACAAGTATGTGTGTCTGAAGGAAAATGGTCATCCTGCTCTTTAAATTAAGAAGCCTGTTAAGCTGTAAAGCAATGGACCTCCACCCAGCTCCAAATGGAGCATCATCACAACTGCAGCCAGACACTTCCCACAGGAAATCCCCAGCAAGGCCAGACACAACAGAATCATTATTATCACAATGTACCATCTGCCAATGCTGTTTCGCACAGGTTGAGTCAGACTGAGAGCAAAAAAAAAGACAATTATTTTTGTGGACAAGCCAAGATGTCAGTGGCCTAATAGTGACATTCTGTTTGCGTCTTAACATTCTATTTGGCTAAACACAATCAGTTATTGATCAGGATAATGGCTGTTAATTTCCTCTGTGTGTTTTCATGAGATCCAATTTTGAAATACTGTGATTTTCAGAGATGAGCTCCAGCATTGTATTTAATCTATCTAACTTGATAAGGATGCCATGAATCAAATGGCACTTAGCTGTTTTCCAACAAGAGTTTTCCTGAATATATAATGCATATCTTTAAAAGTAATATGATTAACTGAGAGCGTGAGGCTGAAGAGTCAAATGGAAATGACAAAAGAGACAAATCACACCTATGGGAAAAGAAAAACTGTTATCTTGAGAGGCATGTCCTCAGATAGAAAATGACAAGTGTAATTTTGACAAAAAGAGCGGAGGGTCTTTAGGCTTGCAACGGATCACACATCAATTACCACGTTTTGATTGATTTTGACAGGTTTAAATGTGGTACATAAGCAGATAATGGTTGGAGAGATAATGGAAATTTCACTAAGTTGAACACCGACAAACTGTCAAAAAGATAAATCGTCGGGTCAGGAAAAGGGCTGAAACAAAAGCTGAATATTTAGTCGACAAGCATGCATATATTTGAATGATTAGAAGTTCACTTTCCCTTCTGCAATCCATCATTTTGTGAGGGGGAAAAAATATGGATAGTGGTCGACGGACTTACACGACATGTCAGAATCAAGTCAACACTGCCGATGACTCCCCTCAGACATACAGGTCAGTGTTAATTATCAGTAACATAAAAATATTGAATTATCTATGCATTGAAGCCATACATTTAACCTGTCCAATTCTATGTTGACAGCTAAATGCCAGTTTTACAATGGGCACAAACAGTATTATAATGGTATCCCTATAGCTAGAAAACAGTTATGGCAAGCCAAGAAGAGAACCCCAAGGGGCAGGCTGAAGTCTTCAGGGAGTTTGCTAAGCCAGGGGAGTATGTAACATAGAGGGCTTAGGGCAGCGTCCGAGGCCTTTCACCTTGGAGCTGTTAACAGTCAGGCCTGTGATCCCAAAGCCCCCTTTAAAGACCCCCTTGGGTTTAGGACTGTAACCAGAGAGTTGGAATAACAGAGGAGGAAAGCACCAAGTGGCGCAGCCTCATGTGGCGTGGTGGGCTCAACCCCGCTCCCTGCTCAGGGCCTGGAGAGAGGTCACAGGGTAGGAGAAGTTTTTTTTTTTTTTTTTCCACTCCTTCTCTCTTTCTCTCTTTCTGAAACATAGATCAGCCAGGCAGGAGGTCAGAGGGAGGTGGGCTCCCTGGGGCATGTGGTGGGTGGACACAGTGGCTAAGGTCAAAAGAGCCCCCGGTTGCAAGACATTTATCACTGAATGCCTTAAATGTGTAAAGGGACCTGCAAGAGTGAGGTATACTTGTGTGTGTACATGTGTGTGCCAGTGTGCATGCCGGTGTGTGTGTGTGTGTGTGTGTGTGTGTGTCAGAACTGCACAGGCAGTACTGTGTGGTAAACATCACTGGATGGGCCTCTCTGCAATCTCTGGTTTTTGAGTTTGCTCTTACCAGAAGGTTAAATTGCTGTGTGATGGTTGAAGAATCTGGTACGACCTTGTTAACATCAGAATATTTTAGTAAGCTTTCAGCACTTTTAAGAATGTGCAACGCCGTGTAGACAGCTCTGTGGTGGAAAACCTGCCGCCAGTGTCTGCAGTTGTCTTCAGTGTGGATGGCTGAAATGCTGAGCTGTGCAAAACCCTATTAGCTTCTCTTCCAGACAACCATTAGTGTGCATTTAAGATTATTTTTGTGCGTGTGTCTTTGCCAGACTTAACTGGCAGTGCTGTGCAGATTTATATGCAGGGAGAATATAGACCCAGTAAGTCCCTTAGGTCTTTAGGAAGCAGTCAGCTGGTAGTACCTAGTCAGAGCCAAACACCACTAGCTAGTATGTTGCATGTAGATGGGACCAACTTGCTGATGATCTTAAATGTGCCCCAACTTTAGGCATTTTCAAAACTCAATCAAAAACTATTTTGTTCCTCTGTGCCTTTAACTGATAAAATCTCTCTGCTGCACTTTTATTTCCTTTATTGAATTTGGGGCAACTTACTTAGAACTTACACTATAACTGCACCGTGATAGCATTATAAATGTATTTCTGGTCGATTATACTTTTCTTCCAGTTGTATTTTATTTTATCTTAATTTCCAATTTCCTTCTGTTTAAACTGATTTTATTTTCCGTTTTTGTTGTTGTAAAGTGTTGTTGTAATGCATTCCTTCTCCTTATGTAAAGCACTAAGAATTGCCTTGTGTTTGAAAGGTGCTATACAAATAAACGTATCTTGCCTAACCAGCCATGTTCATCAGTTTAAGTACAACAGAATCTCCATGAAGAGTGTTTACTATGCACACAACACTGTCTGCCGCTAAATGCTCAAAGAACATGTTAGCTTTACCCTTTCTCTATCTTCAGGATATTACTGTGTAGATCAGAAGCGGACTCCAAAAAACAAACAAATAAACAATGTGTTCAAGCTCTGTGTCGGGTTAGCATAGTCCACAATGGCAAACATGCAGTATATAGTTTGTAGATCTCTGGAATGTGAAATGATCAGTTATATATATTTTTTTTAAATGCTGATTTTGGACTGTAAAGAAGCTGTAAAGTCTGTATCTCAAGATCTCTCCTGCCTTAACATCCGTCATTTAATTAATAGTAAGTATGGACTGCTCTCAGTTTCATATCGCAGATAGAGGGTTGGTGTTTGTCTAATCAGACTGTATCTACTTAGCCTACCTGTCAGCTCAAACCCTCATGCATCAGCTAAGTAAAACAGAGGAATGGAAAAATTGAAAGGTCAGGTTGGGTGGCGGTTGATTCAGAGCACACAACAACTTTGGTAACCTGATTTTTTTCTCCCTCATGCCTGATTTGCTTGTGTGAACCGAACAGAGGTTTAAAGAACCTCTTTTTTTATCTCACACCTTCAGCCGGGGTTGGTAAACAAATGCTATGGATCCCATGGGTGTGAAGCTCAGAGCCTTATTTGCTCCTGCTTGTCGCAGCTTGCGGCTGTGTATTTCTGTCCCTCTGAAGATGCAAAGGTAGCATGGTAGGACACACATCAGCACACAAACTTGTGTGCATACAACCTTGCAGACACACACACACACACACACACACACACACACACACACACACAAAGGTACTTAAACACACAGCACCCTGCAACAAAGCAGCCAAAAATAACAGGCACCTGTTGCTCAAACCACAATGTCTACAATGAAGCCAAATTAGAGCGTTTCCTTGGCAACAATTATTTCAATCACAAACCGCAGCAGCGGCCTAGAAAACAACTACACATAAACAATGCTGCTATGTGAGTCACCAGTAAACAATGAACATGTGTGTGCCTATACATGCTGTTCTCCTATTTTTATTAAAGTTGATGTACAATCTAATTATTGAATGTGTGATGGAAGGACTCCAAGACTCCTTGGCTGTTTGAGGGCAAGAGGAGACCACATTAACCATTAGAGGATTTGAAGATGATTACAAAGTTGATTGCAGGGATTTCACTGAAGTGTGACAAATAAAAAGCTGCCCTTCTATAGACTTCTACACCAGCAACTAGTTTGACTGTTTGTCTCTGAAAAGACTAGTGATCATGTGTTGTAGGGGCTCCTCTAGTGGTCACAACCAGAACTTCACAGAGTTGGTGATTTTCTTAACATCAGTTTGACTCTCAGTGTGCTGCAACACAGTAAGAGGTTCCAACAGACAAACAATATTGACATGTATTGATATAAACATAGCATAGTGTAAGTACAACATCGGTAATTATTTGCATTTTCTAGTTAGGGTATTTGCTGTGCTGTAAGGAAGAGTAGTTAGTAGTGTATGTAATAAAGAGATTTCATCACTGATTAATTTTACCCATTACGCCGAAATCTTCAAACACTGAATGGAAAGGAGGCAATAAAATGGACATTCAAGCAATGAGATGCCTAGAGTTTGCATTGTGCCAAAGGGGGTGTACGTCAAGAGTCTATTTCTAATGTTTTGTACACATTTTGTACACACATGTGTTCATGTGAACTAAAGTGGGGGTGTGTGAATACAAGGAGGAGGCGGTGGTCTGAGGAGCCTCACTTCTTCACAAAGTAAACCTAATTGGAAGCACATGTGTTGCACTGTGCAGCAGTTTAAGATGGTTGGGGGGGGGTATAGTTTGCTATTGTGAATGAGAGTGTTACTGATGGGAGAAAGAAAGCGAGGAGAAAAAAAAACTGTTTGTAGGGGGTGGGAGCTGGGGGTCTGGTGGTTGGGAGGGCATGAGAACGTAAACCTTGATGTAAGTGAGGCGATTTACTCAATCCTGGGAATGCAAAGGGGGGGGCGGGGGACTCAATTTAAACCATATTATCCAACAAACAAAGTGCCATCGTAAATAAGGACATGTCCTCTTTCAATATCTTTCTCTCCCTTGTCACCATGACTGCAGTGATTTATCGTGCATATGTCAGTCAAAGCAGTCAATACGCAGATGGCTCACACATTACCAATACAGTTACACCAGCCACACTGTCATGCTTTTTTTTCTTCCTTTTATTAATGGTCACCATGGTTTAACTTTTGTGTAAATTGAGTGAAAAAGATGATAGGATCACGTGGATTAATTCTGGAATTGTGTTCTATAATCATAATAATCGTGTACCACCCATTATTCTCCTTGACAAATCGATCACAAAGACTCAGACATGCATGAAGTCTACTCTTGTTTGGATGATACATGAAGCTGCTGCACCATGGGCTCTTCATTTGAACGGATTTATTTCAGCCCTCAACCACTGCAATAAGAGACCAACATGAGAACAAAAGGCCATGGGACTGAGCATATATACCTCCCCTCTGTGGCTCACTCAGATTTATACACTTTCATAAAAATGGGCCCAAAATGTCTAGCTTGGGGCCTGATATCCCATCCTTGTGTTTGGATCGCAGCCAGGAAAATAATGTCTGACCAAGAATCGGACAACACTTTTTTAAAATTTATTACTATAAATTGCAATGGGCAGGCAGGTGAAAGAAGACAAGCGGAAAGGCAGCGAAAGAGGCAAGTGATGTGAACTGGGGGGGTGAAAGTGCGGGGGGGGGTGAGTTGGAAGCGGGAGGAAGATGAGAATAAAAAGAAGGAAGCCGGGGCCACAGATGAGAGGGACGAGAAAGGGAGATGAAGGTCCTGGTGGTTCAGATGGACACCCTATAAGGCCTGAAAACAAAGGTTACATCTTTTCTCTCCACCTCCACTTTACCTACAGACAGTCACTTCCCTCCCCTCCCTTTCTCCACCTCTGCTCTGCTCTGGCAGCACCTGAATTCTGGGTCTCATCAGAGCTACCTGCCAGGGATTAACCAGAACCTGTTACCCCTCAGTGTCAGATGACTGGGCTCTCTCTCGCTCTCTTTCTCTCACCCACACCCACATCAACACACACACACACACACACACACACACACACACGGTGAGAGTCTGTAATAGGAACCAGCTGGGCTTTCAAGGCTGTGCAGCAAGCCAGACAGGCCCATTCATAACCCTCTAGTGAGTTTTAATGAAGGTGGGTTCTGGTGCAGCAGCAGTGTGGAGGGAGTGGGAAAATGATGAAAGAGGGAGAGACGGGTGACTCCTTCTTCCTCACTCTCTCTGTACCTTCCAACCAATGAATGTACTGTACCCAAGGTTGTATGGGCGAGAAGTTCACCGTAAATCCGTTTATTTATAGTTAGCTTCTGTGCTGTTTTCTAGGCTCCTCAGCTCCTGCCCTTTGCAGAGTGGATGGACACTATAGTATGTCCTTCATCGCATGTAGATAAGAACTGAGATGTGAGGTAATTTGCTACTTGAAGTGAGAAAAACAATAAGATGAATGACACTTTTAGAGTTATACATTATCCCCCACGCATAGGTTCCCATCTCTTTACACATCACTGGTGATGCTAATGGACATGAAAGAAGGCTAAAAGATTGCTATAGTAATGGGTAGATTGTACACCATGTGCTTAATAGCTTCTGTGAATCTTTTGAGAAGCACATTTCAGTAGATAAGGAGGGTGTCGTGGTGAGGTTCAGAAACCCAACCCATAAATACTGAGTAATATAGGTGTCAGTAACATTCACAGTCCTGCGAAGGCCAACAATGTCCATTACTGAGCTGAAACCCTACACCACGGGATAGCGCTCTGTCAACTGCACTTCTGGGGACTGTAAACATACTCACAAGGACATGCACATTTATAGCATGTCAATAAGAGGTGATTATGCATATTTCCATGTTGTGGCAGTAACAACTCAATGTTTTACTTAAAAAGGCAGCTATGTATGTGTGTGTTTATGTGTATGTATTTTAAAAAGAAGTGGTGGGTGTCTTGAGTGAAGAGTGCATTTGGGATCCATTTGATACATATGGATATAGACACACATAATAAGTCATAATAGATGCCAAATGCTATGTGGTGCTGTGGAGACTCGAAGCATTCCTTCATTTGGATGTGAGCGAGCAGGACTGTTTTAAGCAGTGCTCACCTCCGTCTTGCTTTCTCTGAGGGTGGATGGGTGGTGTGTAACCTGAGCTGGTGAAGTAACGGTGAAGCAACAGCCCTTTACGCCCAGAGGTCAGACTGATGTGAACACCAATAAACCAGGCACTGGCTCACATTCCTTTTTCTCAAAAACACACAGATGCAGAGACAAACAAACCTCAAAACCGTGAAAAGTCGAAGAATTTATTTCCTGAAAATTTTTTTTTTTTGCTTTGTAACAAAGAAACACAAGGAATGATTCGGGATTTGACTTAACTTGGCACAGCCATGAGTTTGTTTTGACAATATCCAGATATTTGAATATATTACAAATATATATAAAACTCTTTATCTATATATTACAACGAGGATATGTTACTCATTGTAAAACACATTCCATATGGGCTTACATGATGATTTCCCCTGGGAGGTGTTTGGCTGAGGATGTAATGATGCTTCATTGAAATTAAGTGGGAGTCCACTGCAAAACAGCCAAACAGACTCATTCAACCCAGCATGGCTCTCCTCTCTACACAGACATGCACACAAGCTGCACTCACACGCACACTAATACAGTGCATGCATGTTTTCGGTGGGCAGATGGAGAGAAACTGGGGGTATGTCACAAACCTCCCACGCTCTCCACTACAGCCCTGGTGGCCGCACAGCCTTTGATATTTCCCACATAACAACTGTGTGGGTTTTCATTTAACCCCAGGAATGTTCATATGAAACAAATAGCAACACATGATTATTTTGCAGTGTCTTGCCGGTGTACGGTAATGATCCAGGAAATATTTTAGTCATGTAGAAGCTTGATTTAATCTTTCTTTCACCGCCGTAGACCATTGTGGAATCAAACCATAGTTTGCATAAGCATAGCCTTCCTCATTATGAGAAACTGTAAAATAAGCTTTACTGATGGTTACAGAGTAATAGGTGTAAGCATGAATCGCTTAGCAGGCCACTGATGTAAAGCTATGCATGTATTTCTATCTGTTACTTTAAAGTGAGCCAAACAGACCAACCAAATAAAGTAAGATTTAAAAAAAACATACATGGACCACAAATCATACATTTAAAAATACAGTTTCGATGGAGAGTGATGAGCTGGGTATTAACATGTTGCGTGCTGTTATTTATTTACATTTTTTTCCTTTCCTGCTGTACTGAGTGAAATAAAGTGCTTTTGGGTACACAAAAATCACAAATTATGAATTCAGAATGTACAAAATACTGTCATCAGGGCTTCAATTCTATGTTTGTTTGGTCAAATGTATGATCATCTACAACAAGCTGTATTTGGAGAAAAAGCCGTCATATCTTGCACAAGTACTGCAAACTGCTGCGTGCCCGAGCCCGCTGGGTGTGGTAATATATATTTGTGTCACACAGGGCTGAAGTGTGTGCGGAGATTTCAGTGGGGGAAGAGGTCATCCAAAGTTGAAAAGAAGATCGCGCTCCTTTTCTGTTAGGCTTTCCTCTCTCTGATCACCGTCTGCATATGGGGCTGAATCACCAACCAGCATCAGCCAGTGCGGCTGAGAGCCAAGAATGCAAGAGCTGCTGGGTGGCGTGCTGGGTGATTTCCTGTCTGAGGGGTCTTCTCGTAGTCGTAACGTGATCCGCCCTCAGTCCAAAAATAACCAGTGTCCCTGCAGGACATGGCGGTGCAAAGCTTGTGGGGCACTAATGCAGCCTGCCCTGCTTCCTTCCTCAGAGGATGCTGGGAGGATGGAGCTGATAGCGGCTCAAAGTTAGTTTTACTGTCAGCAGCTGGGAAGGCATAGACAAGGCCTTAGATTTGTGTAAAACAGGTGATACTTTTCAAAGGCCCCAGTCATGTTCCAGTAACAAAAATAAGCCAAAGTATCGCCACTTTTGTTTTTTTTCTGAAATGTTGCTTTCATGACTTTTTTAACCATTATCGGTCTTCTGCAGTAGAGTTTCTGTAATGGAAACGGAGTGAAAATCAAAATCAACTAAATCTCTTTTGTGAAACTGACATGCCCATGTTTATTTTCATAAGAATGTCAGATTTGGGTGCTGTGGTTTCACAGTTGCTCTGCTCTGTGACCTCAGTGTGCACTAGCGTTTCAAAGTCAGAATGATAACTGATCAACACTTTCATCGTTGCACTGTGTGTGAAAGAGACACAGGGAGAGAGAAAAAGAGAGGGAGAGAGAATTAGTGAGGGTTGGATTTTATCATAGAGAACTACTGCCACTGGGGGACAGGGTATGGGAATTGTATCAAAGACCATAAGTGAGGGTAAAGAGGGAAAACAGATAGCCCGCTTTGAAACATCTGACCCTAATAGGCCCGATTATTTCCATGAGGGCTTTGCCTCTCCATAAACAGAGCAGCATATTTGTGCAGGTTTGTCTGTGTTGTTTCAGAGAACCCAGGCTCGCTTGGTAGGGGACATTTCACTGGGTCATTATGCAGCAATTTAAGTGGCTGGGCCGACATTTTTCACAGCACCTCACAAACCGCAACACAAGAGATAGCAAAGAGGTGGAGACACAAAACCACTATGCTGGTTCCCTTTGAAGAGGATCCACCGGAGAAGCATGGCTGAGGCCCTTTGCTCCACAAGGAGCCAAAAGAAATGAGATGGAGGATTACCATAGAGAGTTGAATTGCTGCATGTGAGGGGGGGGAGTAGAAGGTAGAGGGGAAAAAGCTAAGCGGATGCTAAAAATGAGAGAGACCCAATAATGAAATAAATCTGCCCACAGCTTTTTTGTCTAATGAATGTGGAGCTGATTTATTTTCCGTATGGCTCGGCAGATTTGTCTGGGCGCAGAACAGAGTGTGCTCTGTTCTGTGCCATGCTCAGCGACCAGGTGTGGGACAGACGGCAGAAACAGTTAAAAGTAAACTGAGTGCAGTGGAAATGGATCTGCTTCAAAATGTTGTGACCTATTTTTTATTTATTTTTTGACAGGTTTGCCAGGGGAAAAAGACTTGGTGCTGCAGTCACAAACAGACTGGTTCTCTGTTCACTTAATAGTCACAACAGCCGGGTGCATTTTTGTCAAGTATCTGAACTGCTGTCAGTACAAGTCACCCATCCTTTTTAGTTGCAGTCATGTGTTCTATACAGACCTCCTTTCTGTACATTTGAAATATAAATCTTTCCTGATGTAGATAAAAAAAAAATAGATCACTAGGTTAAGTATATCAGATGCAGTGCAGTTTGCAGAAAAAAGAACAATGAAGAAATAATTTTAGAGAACTAATTTAGACACCTACCATGCTGGATATCACATTAACAGAAGAGAGAGATAAAAGGAGAGGGCAAAAGAGGGAGGGAGATGGAGGAGAGCATTAGTTGAGTAGAAAGAACTACAAACAAACAGTGAGGGGGGAAATATAATATAACAAATCTACTGAGACTTTCAAGCAATGTAAATATGAAAAATGCCAAGCTCAAGTACATGAACCCTTGCAGGAATGATGGCCCCATACCCGAGTAACCTCTGCTTATGAAGACAAGCGAGGCAGGGGTTATCGACAGGGCCTTGTGGGACACCAAGTACGGTCAGTTCTCTGAGCATTTTAATGTTCTGCCCTCTCTCTGTCCTACCCAACAGGCACCACAGCATCCAACTCACTCTGCTAAGAAGTCCACTGCTCCTTCCTAGAGAAGGGAGGTAAACCCTTATGACAACACTTGATCAGAAACATTGTGAGCCACATAGCGCGTCAGAGACACCGCTTCTCATGGAAGCACACGGAAGGCAATGTTGAAAGGTAACAGTTGTCCACAAGGTCACATCATGACACATATAAGTAAGGTCCCACTATCTGTTGTTACAGTGATCTCGCAGAAAATGCCTTATATTTAACCTAATTACAACTAATCTGTTATAACTAAAGCTGGCAAGAACACACACACATGCACGATAACATCCAGTTGAGTTCAATTACAGTTCATGCATCGTCTCATATTTGCCTCACTTTCAAATGGAGTGGAGGCTTTCGAATGACGGCAGCATTAGTGTTTTTAATGAACGCCACACACGAAGTGAACTTCAGCTCGAGCTGTGATCCCAAGTCTGCTTTGAGAAGGACAGATAAACCTCTTTACAGCCTGTCATTGAGAAGATTACTTTTCACACATTGGTTGTATAGGGTGGTGATTTAAACTCTTGAGGGCGACACATAAGGACCATTAGATTATCTCATATGGCAGACTTGAGAGAAAAAATGTTATGACAAAAAGGTTGATTGTGTCTTTTAGCCCCTGTTACTCCTGTTGTCATCCACTTTGTTGCAGAATATCAGGATGGCTCAACCAACATATTTACTTATTGCTCAAATTAAGTCATGCTCCAAACTGACATATTGTTTCAATGCAGTAATGTGCATGCAACCCCAAATATGGCTGGCAGACTTTCAAATATGCTTTGGAGTTGGAGCAAATGGTGGTTTGGCACTCCTCAGACACACAATTTTCAACCAATGAATCAAACAAGCTTAAATTGGACAAATTAGGCAGAGTGTGATCAACTTAAGTTCATGGCTTGTATTTGGCATGTGGCTCTGGTCTGAGACCAAAACAGAGCTTGTTGGTTTTTTAGTGGCTTACTGCTGCCCTCTGTCAAAAAATGATGGTCACTGCAGCAAGACTTGAAAAACAGACACAGTAGCCGGTCTTCCAAACTATTCAAAAAGAAATACAACTATAACAATGAGATGTCCATCATAAAATTCCCGGAATACCATTTCAGCCGTGACAGTCATCCCCTCTTTGTCAGCCGGTGAGTCTGTTTCCAGGAATGCAACTGCAGACGCAGCACTTATGCGTCCCAATGTGTGTTTCATTTGGGCTCTGTGTCTCAAACACACATGTGGCTCAAATATGTGGCCCAGTGCTCCAACAGAAACAGACTGTGATCCAGAGAGGTCCTAATGTGCACCTCACTGGAACGTGCCACACTGACACCAAACCAAGTGGGACAGGGCCACATGTTTGAAAGTTTTGCACACATTCTTCAGAAGCTCTGTCACAACCCTCTGCAGATGAGTCTACACTGAATCAGGAGTGTGAGACAAATACAGCCTCGTTAACAAAAAGGAAATGTTGACAGCTCAAGATTACTGCAAATAACCCATCTTTATAACATGTGGCGTAAAAGCACACTGAATCAAAGAGTCACTAAAACTGAAACCGAACTACCAAACTGAAACTAGAGCATACACGACACATACCCAAAACCTAGCCTAGAACCTTTGACTATACTCTACACGTGGACCATTTTTCAAAAACACTGTTCTATATATGGTAGATGATGCACTCAACATCCGTATAATTGAAATTGGTTAAATTAAGTTGCCTGTGAAACAGAAATATTTAGTAAGATACCCACTCCTTGTATTTTCCTGTTCAGTTGGAATGGCAGAAAAAAATGTATCAAACAAAATATCTAATCTGCTATAAAATATCCTGTCAGTATTATTTCTATACACATGTTATCACTGTATTTAGGTAGATTGGCAATGAACTACGGTGCAGTGGCAGTATTCTATAGAGATACACAACTGCTCAAAAGTTTGGAGTTGTCTGTCACAAAAGCTTGATTCAGTAGTCGGATTGCTGAGAGGAACACTCCATATTTGCTAATGGTCTTTCATGCTTTTAGGATGTAGAAAGTCCTCTTTACAAATATATGCTATTTTGAACAAAGGGTTTGCAAAAAAAAAGTAATGTTTTGTAGATGGAGAAAAAAACGCTGTACAATGGCTCAACCAGAATGACAACTGAAAGGGCAGAAAGAGACAAAGATCCCTCTGAGCAACAGTTAAATAAGATTCTAAGAAATCAGCAGTCATTGCTAAAAGAAATTGGAAGCTTAGCATTAAAATCTGTGCAGATTTAAATAGGAACAGGTTTCAGTGTCAAAGCACAATAATACATACACATAACAAGCTGGAATTAACAGGCGTGTTGGTTTAGCAAAGCTATTCTTAAAATATTGTTCAAAATAGAAATAGTAAGTTAGTCTAGGCTTAGCACTATTGGAATTGGATCACGGAATAGCAGCTTGAGATACTATGGACTGACAAATCGCAGTTTCAACCTATTCAATCTAAACACTGAGTAGACTGCAGAGGGCCCGAAGCAAAACGGCTTCCCAAACAATTTAAAGCCCAAATGCAGTTGTGGTTCAGAAATGATCTGGAATCACCTACACTTCCTTGGACTGGAAAAGAAATTAAAAATCGAAGAGTATTTGGGGGAAAAAACGGTTTACAACAGTATTGTCCCTGGTCATGTAACACATCGACTTAATTACAAATTTTAATGATGTAATTATTCCAAATCTCTTTCAAATGTAAATAATACATTTGGTGTACATATATATATATATACTGTTTTTGTCTATGTTAAAATAGACATCACTGAAGGAAGGAAGAAACACTTCAATTAAACAGGTGACTCCAAACTTCAAATTCCACTAGGTTATTCATGCTAAAAAGAGTTGGTTCTCTTTTTTTTCTGATAGCCCCTAATATAGCATCATAATGTACATTCACAATGTTTATGCATAACTAGTTTTCACCTCTTATGTATGAAGAGATTATTATGTGTTGCTGTCTGTGGCATTCTCAGATCATCTGTAATGGTTTCATCCAGGGAGAGACATAACGGAGGGAGTGGCATTCCACAGATCTGGGTGTAGCGTGACTTTGGGAGGATTCAGACAAATCTCCTTGGCCTCTGTCACTAGACAGACAGTCTGTAAATATTAGACCCACTTAGTATGGTATGTTTGCATCCGTGTGTGTGTTGTTGCGCGCTCGGGCACAGGTCGGTTTCTGTTGGAGAGAATAGCACGGCTGTGGAAGGGTGGCATGCAAACGTGGATCCTCTATTTAGGTTTGTGGACTCTAAACTAAATTGTGTGTGTGAGTGTGTAACACACAACCCCGTTGGAAGCATCCATGTTTGTCTTACCTTCACCTTTGTTTATAGCTGATGGAATGAGAAATTCATGTTCAATCAAAGATTTGGGAGAATCCACCCAAACACTGATTATTAACAAGTTTCTTTCAAAGGTCCAGAAAACAAAGGAGCTGCAGAAAAAAATCTGTGATGTCTTCAATTAACTATGCAATCAACAGCGAGAGACTGAATCCACAAACACAGCATGGGATTTAAGCAACCATGACAACAAACAGCCACCCTGCAGAAAGGTCTTTGAACAAGACTCTGGAAACAGACCAGATCCATGGGCGCTGTGCTGTCGTTGACCTCAGACTTTGTTTTGGATGAAGCAAGCAAAAAGGCAGTTTCACTGGAAACTAAAAAACAAACAAACATAGCCATAAAAACATTTAATCAAATTATGTCAATGTAGAGGATGTCAGGAATGACTTGATGACTATATCAGATTGGCGTTACAGCTCCTTTGTGTTCGGAGAGACCTTTTCATACCATTCCAGGTTAAACTGTCTACCATAGCAGAAACATGTGGGAATTCAACCTTTGCAAGGAATTTCACTTAAAGGAACCAGTATTCCATAAAAATGTGATAGAGAGCCATAAGAGAGGTTCCAAACCGACCCTCAAACTGGCTGTGTAGTTTACAACTTTGACACAGAGTACTGTAAATAGCTCTTTAGAGTGTCTGCTCTGATGACAGGACATATACAAGGATCTAAATACACTTAACATGTTCTCACTGAAGGAAATACTGAGCTATGAACCAAATAACAGCTCACATTAACATATGGGAAACATTTGCCTTGAAAACGTTTACAGTGAGCCTGAAGCACATGTAGTTGCAACCGTTATATTTAATAAAGCATCACTTTGGTAAACTGGCCCTACAGCATTAACAAGGCTAGTTGTATGTCATTTCTGGATTGATTGCAGCACTGGGATTCATTTCCGTCATTAACCAATACTCTTTATCTTACAGGTACTGGTGTGATCCGTGCCAAGTTTTACCTTATTTCCATTTTATATTCAATGAAAACGCTTTTGTGAGACAACAAACGATAGAGAGAGAGACGAAGACAGACAGAGTTGGGAAAGCGAGAGAGAGAGAGAGAGAAATGGTTCAGGCTTCCAAGGTATAGCAGGCTGCTTGCCATATGCACTCTCGGCAGCTGGATAACAGATACAATGAAATTTCAGATCAGTCTATAAATACCACTACCAGCTGCTTCCAGTTAATGTCAGATGATTATTAAAAAGCACTACAAATTAACCGTTTGTTATCAGCCATTGAGCAATAATGTCCTTTTCTCTGGACAAACCAGTAATTACAAACAAGAGCCAGGGGGCACAGGGTGGCAGAAAGAGGTCTGAGCTAATGTATGAGTGTCTTAAACTGATCTGACATGAAATGGATTATGAGGTATTGTGCCTGGCTGGCTCATGGTGGGGGGGGGGGTCCCCTGGGACAGACTCAGATTTTGCTTTTGTGGTGTCTTTCTTCTTGCATTAGTTTACGTAGAGCTGTATAAGGAATAATATGTGGAGGTCATAGATGTGGCAGCATCTTTCAGTGGTCTACCCACCAGCTCCCTCTGCTCATCCCAGGGGGGCTTCTCCTGTTACCTGCTAATGCCTCGCAGTCTCCCAGCCTTTCGAAAGGTTGGGAAAAAAAGCTTGAAAAATAACCTCTGCTTCAACCAGGGGGGCACAATACCAGTGTACAGTACAGCTGTTAGACAAAGTAACAGCAACATTTGTACGATATAATGCAATTCAGTACAATGACAGAGCAGTAAATAGGCCCTTTCAATATTAATGGCTGTTGAGACAGTTTTAGAGAAGTGTTTTTGAGGCTTCAGTTTAGGGTAAACTATTGCATTACGTTTTAAAAGGATTTTTGTTATGCTGTCCAACTTCTCTACAGAAGAAAGTTCGAAGAGGAAAAAACAGAAGCATTCTGCACACCGGTGCAAAATGATTCCCTTGAGCCTTAATATCCCGCTTAATTCATCTAATCATTCAAACTCAAATTTATATTGGACCACGTCAGCTGAGCCACTTTTAATACTTTTGTCACTGCATCATCTATGAACGCTGGAGTTGCCCACAGGCATGATACAAGTGTCATATTTCACTTTTACCTGACAGAACTGACAACAGGCTCTTGGGACTTGCACACTCGAAATGCCATTGCTTTGGCAGGGCCTTGCTACAGCACAATTGCTCGGAAAACTAGCTACAGTACAATGGCTCGGAAAACATGGGGATACAAATGAAATTTGCTTCAGGCTGCGTCTCAGGAGTGTATGGCGAGTGTCTGTGTCCATTTTGTTACAAATCCTGCCAACATCCTGTACAGTTGAATGCTCACATGCACACACACGCACACACTTCAACCCATCCGTTTGCAGTAGTATGGTTTTCATTAGTAGGAGACATGTTAACTATCCAGGGCAAAAAGCCACTGAGAAGCCACCCATTCGATTGTGGTGATGTGGCCGGTTGGGCGAGGGGTGTGACTAATTTACACAGAAAGTGACACGTCCTCATTGCGAGCCGTGGAGCTCAAAATACTCCAATGACTCTGTTGTCGTTTCACTCAAGTCTCCATTTATCTTTATTTCACTTTTACTCCTCATCTGCTTGATATTTTCTTTGATAATTCAGGTCACTTTCATCTTGAAAACACACATAAATCTTATCATTAAACGTTGCAAAGTTGCCAAATGTCCACTCATTGCGCTGAAAATACCTCGAGAACCCATGGCTGAATCTCTAATCGAGATCCACCTTCATCAGGGTGGCCACGTATGATCCAGCGTGACTGACAGTGTGTTGGAGCCTGTGTCTGTGTGAATGTGCTAACATGATGTGGCTTTCTAGCTCAGTAAAAGCCCAGCTTCATGCAGTTTGATTGATGTTGGCAAGGAGTAACCCTCAAATGGCTGTGTGCAGACTTTTACCTCTGCCTCACTCCCCACAGCTGTTTCCTGCCCCAAACTGCTAAAACAGTGGTGTAGCAGGACCAGAGGTAGGCCAACACAAACCAAAGCCTCTCTGTCGGCCACACACGTGCACGCACACACACACACACACACACACACACACTTCCATAAAAGCATACCATCCCCAGCTCCCTGTAGACTGCTACTGGTCACCTTGCAACACTTCCTGTTTGAGTTGGGTAATTTCCTCTTTCTTTCTGCTGAGAGAGAGTTCGGGCTTCGCTGAGGTGGACGCTCAGGAGGGATAAGGACAGGACAAGGTCATAGCTTCCTCCCTTTAATCACTTTCAACCTGTCTTTCTCTCTCTCACACACACACACGCACACGCACCAGTAGTGACTTTGACAACCGCATATAAGTCCCATGTTGCACGTTTGTTCAAATTCACATCTGGGCAGAATGAGGCCTTGTGAAACTGTGGGACTCATATAATTCTAAATAGGGGATCATGGTGGTATAAAGGGAAGAATTGTCTTGTGAAGGTTGCTGGTTTAGTAGAAAACAATTCTTGAGTAATGGCAATGAACCCTTGAGCAAAGAACTTACCTGATCCAGGAGGCTAAGTGTGAGTCAACGCGTTGCTAATGTCCGTTTTGGATGTAGATGAAGTACGAAAGTTAATAGAAAACCACATAGTAAATGGTGACAAAAAAAAACTCAAAAGGATTTTTTTTTTTTTCACAGCATCCTGGAAAAAGAACATCAAACATTACATTTGGTGTGTCATACTCACTGAATATTCCCCCTCTATCTGTGATGACGAATCAAAATGACTCTAAATGGAGGCTGTTTATCACCAGAGACTAAAACAACTGTTTATAGACAATCCCAAAACGCAGACTGTTGAGGAGAGGAACATTTTCTTGAGAAACACTGGAGAACACTTCAAAGTTGTCCCAAATGAGCGGACTCATAAATGGTTTGCCCCTCAAGTGTGCTCAGCGCAATCACTCTCTGGTAGTGAGGGTAAAGAAATGAGGCAGATTGTTTGTGACAATTAGGCTGATGCCAGATACTGCCCGCTACGGCCTGCACAATCACTTGTCCCCATCAGCCAACTCTGTTTATCAGTAATTGCAATTTGGAAAGAACTCTGTGGCGATTAGGCCCAAGGAGTGGTCAGACAGAGAGCTCACCCAGCCCTAAACAAGAGAGCAGTGTTTGGGTAGAGTCTGCACGAGGTCCCACTGAGAGAGAGAGCGGAGGGGCAAGACAGAGTGTGAAAGGCAAGAAGGAGGAAAGGAAGTATCAGGAAAGAAGCAAACAGGGACAAATATGTAGCCACGACTCTGTCTGTCACACTAAATACTATTTGATCTTCAGCACATCCTGTCTGAGAAGGAAGCATTATTTGACTGATCTAAAAAAAAAAAAATTGTATTTGAGAGCAGAATTCATGACAACCACTGTTAAACCAGGGTGGCTGATATGGGAAGACTTCCATTCAAATTTGTCTGCACAGGGGTGTAGCACAACATTTTGGATCCTGTACATAGGCATTTTCTATGTGCCCCTCCCCGCATCCACGGCTATTCATTCCACTATCTGGTACTTTGTGGGCCCTCCTCACTTGAGGGCCCTGCATGCTCAGCTCCCTTTGTCCGCCCAGTCCTACGCCCCTGTGTTTGCATTATGGATCCATTAATGTACCCCTAGATGGCATTTGGTCATTTTGATTTCCCTGTAATACCTTAAGTAATGTGAGTATTTAAACATTTGAAGGTTTTGATTAATCCAGAATATTAGACAAACTTTAATAGCAGCACAAAAAAATTTGACAAACTGTCTAATGTCATCTTTAGCTTTGAGTTTCATCAGTAGGTTTTAAGTCTTGCATAAGGGCCCCAGAAACTTCAGCAAGCCACCTCCCTAAGTCACGTTACTCCCTTCCACATTCACCCACCATCTCACACACTGCTGCATGACATACACAAACACACAGACTGGTAGCCACCTTTAAAAAGCACTTGAAAACGCATCTCTTCCGTAAACACCTAACTGACAAACACTAACTTCTTCCTTTCTACCTCTCCTCAAAAAAAACAAAAAAAAAACTTCCTATCGATACCTTTGTATACTGTGCTAGGCTTTATTCAGACTAGTTTGTCTTTTTTGATGCACTTATGCTTTTTGTTACCTTGTGTTGTTATAATTGCTTCCATTGTCTTCCTCATATGTAAGTCGCTTTGGTGAAAAGCGTCTGCTAAATGACTAAATGTAAATGTAAATGTGATATTATAGGTAAAGCAGGATCTTTAATAGTTTCATTTAGTCTATAGTCCTTCCTTTTCCCACAAGGCTCCTTTCTCCTTTCTTAACAATGACAAAATGTTGTCCGTACCTCGTCCCATCACAACTCTGTTTTTTGAACATTGCAGTTGATATTGATATTGTTTAATGAAACATAACCCAAATACTGTAATCTGGCTGCGACAGAGAATGACAGAGGAACAGTGTTAGAGATGGAATGAAAGTAGCATCTGTTGAAGTGATTGAGCAGCCATGTGCCGGCAACATACCCCTCTGTGCATTGCTCCATCTGCATATCACATCATAGACAGCCAACGTGAAATGGAATACCCAAATTTTGAAATGATATGCATTTATTTCTTTTTTTTACCCCTTTAAGTCGATTTTCCTGTAAAACAGGAACATTTTAGGAACTTGACTGACATCTAGTGGATATGTCTGGTAGCTGCATGACAATACAAATGTGGTGCATGTTTGTGGTTGGTAGTTGTCATTTCCTGGGATTCACACTGCGTGTTGAGAGATGTTGCAGTGCATTAGCACACCAGATGGTGTGAAACCTGCTGGATTTGAGGGCTAAGCGCTCACCATGACAAGCTGTTGTTTAATGATTCTAAAACTTGTTTTATTTCTCTTCTCTCACACGCTCTGTTGTTCTGTCTGCCTCCCTTTAATTCACACACATATACTATGCATTTACACAAAGAGAGTATGCCTTAATTTTTCCCCAACTGTAGTCATATGTGTAATTGTAACTGTAATTTTTGACCATTATGATATAAAAGTGGTTAATACATATTGAATATGTTTTGTGATTAAATGCATTAACTCCTGTACTTAACCACAGAAGCAAAACGACAAAAAAAGTTGACACATCCCAATGTCCGGGTGGCTTTTGAGAAGAAATAAATAATCATAGATGATAGACAGAAGAATACAAAAAGTGGGAAAAGGGAATGTGCCATCTTTAGTTGGTTCCAAGTGTCCCAGATCCATTGGGAGAAAAGCTCCCTCTGTCTGCCTGTGTCTTTCATCTCTTTCCAGTGAAAACAAAAAAATATGGTATTCAGGTTGTTTCATTTTCATTTTTATTATTAATCAAACATTCCCCGAGGACATGGTCCATGTCAGTGTGAGCACGTGATCATAGTATATTTGAGTCAGACTGAGTATCCAATGTAATAGGGGAAACACAGGGGTTACTTAAGGTCTTTTGATGGCCTTTCTGCCCTTGATGTTCATATATGTAGTAAGCTCAATCAAAGGGTATCAGTGAGTGAAAAGTGAGTGTATCCTTTGCTGTAGTGATACAGGTGCTTTATAATGTGCCTTATTCTGTACAACATACAATTCAATTCAATTCAATTCAATTTTATTTATATAGCCCAGTATCACAAATCACATTTGCCTCAAAGGGCTTCACAATCTGTAACATACGACACCCTCTGTCCTTAGACCCTCGATTCGATTAAGGAAAAACTACCCAAAAAAACCCTTTTAATAGGGGAAAAAAAAACGATAGAAACCTCAGGAAGAGCAACAGAGGAGGGATCCCTCTCCCAGGACGGACAGACATGCAATAGATGTCGTAAGTACAGAATAGATTTATAGCATCAAAACTATAACATATATAGCCATGATGGCAAAATTGTTGTATATATATATATATATTATTATGTTAGAAATGTTTAGGTGGTAAAACATAAGGGAAGATGATGGGTCCAGACGGACAGCCAAGCAGCTCCAGGTGGAGCCCAACGAGCAGGACCCGAGCCACTCGTCCCCTGCACCATAGACACAGCAGCACTGCCCCAGCAGGTCGCCATAGTCACCGATCCAGATACATCTCCGGACACTGAAATACCTGCTGAAAGTGACACTAAGAAAGAAGAGACGGACGACAAAAGACAAAACTCCGGGAGAGGGAAGAAGTCAAGTTAGTGACATGCATTTATGGGATGCGAATGCATACGGATGGAGAGGAGGACAGAGGTGAAGAGAGAGAGGTGCATCATGGGAAGTCCCCCGACAGTCTAGGCCTATAGCAGCATAACTAAGGGATGGTTCAGGACTCTCCTGAGCCGGCCCTAACTATAAGCTTTATCAAAGAGAAAAGTCTTTAGCCTACTCTTAAATGTGGAGATGGTGTCTGCCTCCCGAACCCGAACTGGGATCTGATTCCACAGGAGAGGAGCTTGATAGCTAAAGGCTCTGGCTCCCATTCTACTTTTGGAGACTCTAGGAACCACAAGAAACCCTGCATTCTGAGAGCGCAGTGTTCTAGTGGGGTGATAAGGTACTATGAGCTCTGTAAGATACGACGGTGCCTGACCATACAGTGGAAAGAGAAAACATAGATTGTGCCAGCGGTTAGAACTGAATTCAACTAATATCATTCTTAAAATGTTGCAAGTTAGAATAATGTGCTAGTTGCACAGTCGCCTTAGTTCAGGTTATCACGTTTTCTATGTCTTTTGATGTAAGGAGTTTCACCCTTAATGAGGAATTTGGATTAGTTTTTATTTTGATCTGTGTATTACTTTTACAATATTTTAAATTGTACAAAGTTGCACCAGTGCAAAGTGAGTGTTACAAATTGCCATGTTCCATATAGAGAAATAAACAAAGGGCTGCTCTGCAGGAAACAATTTGTTCTGATGTCACTGGAAAGTCTTCCAGAAATTATTCTGCACAACCAAAAGTGATAATTTAGTGAGGCCCATCAGGTGGTTTCAGACAGTGTAGGCTATTCTAACAAGTTGAAATTATGATTTTGCCACTTTGAAATTTAATCTAAATGATTGCATCTGAGACAGGAAGCAGGCGCGCTGTGAGAAATCTGAAAAATTCATAAACACTTGGCACATTTAAGTCTCCAACCTATAGAGAACTGCTCCCATATTTCATCATTGAGCCTAAACCCAGGGGCTCAGGAGGCTGCAGGCTGGAACTGGTTCTGAGTCAAGTTGTGCCAGCTTTCTGTGATTTTGACTTTTTGTCCCCAAAACCACAGAAAAAATATCCTCCCCATAGACCTTTCTGGGGTTTCGAAGAGATGTCTCCTCATGTACACACGCATGCACACACACACACACAGACAAACAACTAATCAATAAGAAGTTTGAGTTGGAGCAAAACGGTGAACTTTCAATCTTGTTCACACCTAAAAATCAATTTAATGTCAAGTTATGCTTCAGTGCCAAAGCAAACCAAACAAACAACAAAAAGACATCAGTAGAGAATTGGAAAGTCAAATAAATCACCCTTATCAGTTTCAAACAGAGGGAACCAGTGAATCATCCTACTGCCAAAGAAGACCTTGTTTTTGTATCTTTAATTACAAATTTGCCTTTTAAAAGTCACCATTTGGCAAACATGTGGCCTTGAAATGGCCAAAACAAAAAATAAAACAGAGGAATGATGCCCTTAGATCTGCCCACCACTGCTGACAGAGGATATGTGAGATTTTCATTCATTCATCATCTTGTCAAGAAAAGCAGAAACAATGCATAACCCTAAGGACATTTGGACAGCCAAGTACTTACAATACTGTAACGGTCAAAGAAAAGAGCGCTGCCTTCTGACTGTGTATTCCCGTCGAGCGTTCGCCCGTACCCCCATCCAATCCTCTTTTCAATACATTTTGTCAACACATGTTGCTCAAGAGTATTACGCTTCTATTAATCTTCCCCTGGACTGTGGTAGCTTTCTTTATATAAAAATGTTTATTGTTTGCTACTTGACAAAGGTTGTTGGACAGTGTAAACACCAGGGACAACAATGAAAATAAGTCCACGACTTGACTTACCGACAAAGTCTGATTTGTTTTTAGAGTTTTTATAATATCCTAAAAGAGGACTACAAACTCCACCAAACAGTTACTTCAATTTCTTTCACATTACTTCACCTATACATCCTCCACCATGCCCTTTTTTTTTGTGTTTTCCCCATCCCATCCTGTAGCCTTTACCCTCTACAGCCCTCCCTATACCCCCACCCCACCTCACCTCACCCCTCCATCCTGTCTGCAGGCTGCTAGGCACAGATAAGGTGTCTTGGCAGGGAGCTGGAGTGCTGTCCTTCGCCTCGCTGAGTGGGAATCCAGGAAGCTGTGTTCACGCCACATCACTGGAACAATAGGACAGGGAGGGGAAGCAACTGGGATGAAAATGAAAAAAAGGGAGGAGAGAAAAATGAGTGTAGAGCAATCTAAGCCTTGCCCTGCCAGAAGTAGATACCAAGCTAGCATGGTTTAAGACATGACTCAAAGCAACAGTTTTCTTCTCTGATTTCATTGCATTTTATGCTGTCTAGTCTTAAAAGCCCTATTGTCCTACAGGGAAAACCTTAACCTTTCCTTCACCATAGGTAGATACAATTTCAAATTAATTTCTTTGGTCTCTTAAAAGATTTAAGTGCCACTTTTTAACTTATATGCATGTTTAATGCATTCTGGGGCTTATTTTGTGATGAAGCGGTGTAATTTACTTTTTTGTTGCATGCACTCCACCTAAACCTCCAGTTTTACTCATCAATGACTTTCCACTTCTCTCAGAATACATTCACTTTATCAACAGCTTTGAACTTGAGAAGAACTGTAAAATGAAAAATAAGAACAAACGATTTTTTTCACATTTAAGATCACTTAAAGGTTCCCTGTGGGGTTTTTGTCCTTGAGTAGAGCTATTTTACTAGAGCTGTTTTTCCTGTTTAGTGTATCTCCTGCACGCGCATAAGGACGCACGTGTGTAACACTGAACACAGTCCTGCCAATGGTTTCATTCCACGGATCTACAGGCGGCAGTAACATGTCAAGATATGCTGCAATGCACCGACAAAGCCAGTGAAGAAGACCGTAAACGTGTAAACATGGATGAAAACGATGCTGGATTTAAAATACTACCTTTGCAAATGTTTTATCAGGAGGGAAGTGCATTCAACACATTTGTTAGACAAGTGTACACACAATGCCTTAAAACATGTCATGTGGCTGCTCTGAATTCTACTGTGTTGAGGCATATTTGCGCCCTCTGAAAGGGGAATTTCTTTCTTTCTTACATCAAGAAATCCTGAAATACCATAAAGATCATTTCAAATATTCTAAAACTTCTGCCTGTGTTTGTCTGTCTATGTGTCCGTTAGTGTGTAAAGCAGCTGCTGAGCTTAGATGTGTAGTGTGGCTACACAAGCTGCCATCACCAGTTCCGCTCCATGTCTGATTTACAGTCAGACGTTAATCAGGCACATGTACATAAACACACTGCGGTGTACCTCTTTCACACATCACTTTCACAATCGTAACCCTTCACCTTGCTCCAGCCTCGCACCGTTCTCTCTGCCTCTCCTTCCAGCAAGACAGATATGCAGCAAGTTTGCAGTCCAATCAGATGTACAATATTAGAGGATCCAATGTTTAAGGATCCAAAATGGGCGTTTTGCATCATACAGCAGCAGGAAACATATCTGCTCGATAAACCAGATGAGTCTAGTGAGTTTTCATACTGCAAGAAACATCTGGCACACTTTCTCTCAGAGGTGTTGTCACCTTTTATTATTTACATGTCATATGACAGACACCATAAGCCACTAGTGTAGCTGGCAAACAAAGATAGCTTAGTTCATTGTAGTAATGAACAGTATGACGTGTGTGTAATATGAATTAATTCACAGCTTTGGAATTCCTGCAATATAATGTACAGCTACCGCAAAAATCAACTTTTTCAATAAACTGATGCTGAAGCCCAGAAACCAAGCATACGCAAACGTTGGAACATGCGCCAAACTCATGCCCTACTCCTTTCTTTCTCCTGCTGTTCGTCACAGCCGAGCGATCCTGAATCATGTGTCTTTAAAACAAACTGCTCTGCTGTGCATGTTTATTTACATACTTGAATTAAGGAACACAATAAATGGCTTCGGGGACACAGGTGAACGTCCGTACTCCATACCTGCAAATTATGTTTATGTTTCTGCTGCATCACACTTTGCTTACATCACGCCTGTATGAGCCTGTATGGCTACCCAACTTGTTTCATATCCAGTGAGAAACTTATCTGGCTTCAAGATAGGCTTGCGGGGTGAAATTTAGTCCTACCATGGCGTTCTTGAACAACACCAAATAAACTGTTGGCACTAAAAGCAAATGTTATCAGAAACGGGTCCTAGCTCTCTCCTCACCAGTAAGATTCCCTAATGACACTTTTGCGACACCACTACCCTCTGCTGCCATGACATAACCTGATGTAATGTCTCTATTCCAAAATCTGCTGCCTTGGTTGGACCAAATATTTCACTCTTCTTCTATTATTGTCAAATTGTATCTGACCAACAAATACCACATGTAAATCGAACCACCCTCATGGGCAGTTCGAAGTGGTTCAGAACTACGTAAACAGTTGGTCAGGTCTGTAGAGAGCATGTGAGGAAGCCACAAATTTGGGGGTAGAGTATAGGGGGACCACAGCAAGTAAATGTTGTAACTTAAAGCGTCATCCATTGTGGTTGGATTAAGAGTGGATGGGTCAAAGTTATGCATGCAGCGTGCTGCATTTAGATTCCGATAAACGTTGGATGTACTTCACAATTTGCCTAACTGCCAAAATGAAACTGATCTTTATTAAACAAGGGAAATCAGAGCATTAGCAAAGTATTGCTGGAAACATGGTTATACTGGTTTTAACATCCATAGAATGTTCACTATGCATCGATATAAATACAGTCTCTCAGGGGTTACTTCTCTTAAACAGTTCACTCGAGTGAATGGAGCAAATCACTCTGTGAGCATCAACATTAGTATTGCTTCCGAACAATAGAGTACATTTCATGGTTTTGGCAATTTAATCAACAACACTAACTTTGCATGTACGCTATCTCAATATTAGTATGTACTGGTAGCCCAGTCTTCTGGTAAGGCCTCAAGTCAGGAGTAGTGTAGGCAGAAAACATTGAGAATAGGAGGAAAGTGTGACTCATCAAAATTTGACAACAGTACATATTCAGTTGAAATTAAATTAATAACTAACTGAGTCTTATGGACACTTTAAAGTTCAACTTTTTGTTTGTTTGAGTTATCATGGCACACAAAAGTTCCTCAGTAATTGGTTCATGTCTTCTAAAATAAATCTCTCATTGTCTCATCTCTTCAATTAACTTTGAATGCCTTACACTCATCCAACCTCAGTCTTTACTCTTTATAGACCCATATTATGTCAGAGGAGATAGGGATTCATCCTGCATACCTTTTACATTCAGTATTGCTGCCATCAAGTGAAGGCAAAACAAACAGGAAAATAGGCAGAGGATGTGAGTGCTGCTTTCCTGGAGCCAAACCAGAGAGGCGGTAAATCATAATCCCTGAGCCGAAACTGAATTCACCACACCTATCAAAACCAATTTAGGATCAGAGGCCAGAGGTCCAACCATTTACTCTCTGTGAGCTCCCCCTTTTTTTCTCCAATGCTTTTCTTTCAAGGGGAAGAAAACAGATAAATGAAAGCCAAATACACATGGATAATCCCCGGCATCTTTCCAAAAAGGAAATTATTATATTTGAAGTTATGAAAGCGCTTCCTGAAGTGAAGGAACTGCACTGGATTTTTAGGCCTGTGTCTTGATCTAAGAAAAACATAAGCAGACGCATGCTGGCAGAAAGACAAATATATGCCCTTCCACAACCCTCCCTTTCTCTTACTAGCCCAGCTACCCCATGTGCATTGTGATTTACAGTATATCTCAAAGCAGAAAGAATTTTCGACAAAAAAGCAAAAGTGGTGGAAAACTCCAAAAGGTCCTTCTGGATGTGAAGGGAGGAAATTGCATTGATTTAAGCTCAGCTGCTTTTGGCATCTGTCCGCCTTCTTCGTTTTTCTTTCCTAAAGTGAAAGCGTTTGTTCCACAGCCGCCATTATATCTCATTATATACACAGTAAGCTGATGAGTGGAAGTGAGTGGCAGCATCACAATGCTTTATAGAAGAAACTGTTAACTTCAAGTACAATCAGTTTTTTTTTTTTTTTTTTTGTGGAGAAGCTGGGGCCGGCTTGCAAACTGCTGATTTCATTCATAAAATGAAACATTCAAGGGTGTGTAAAATGACGATGAACTTTCTGCAAAATCATATGTCATTTCTGGGTGAGGAGCACTGACAAGGAGCTGAGTCGTGTAGTAGTAGGTGTGCTGTTATAATACTCTATCCAATAAACAATTTGGACCAGAGATATTTCTCCCCCCATGGAATCTGTAATGAAAGTCCCTTTTCCAACATTTAACATCATTTTCTACAAAGTTTTCAACCATTTCATATTATGTGCATCGTATTTATTCAGTCAAATCATACAAATAACACTTAGAATTAATTATAACTAATAGTGTTTATTTTGTTATTTTGATATTTAATCTGTGTCCTAAAATCAGAAGCCCATGTTAGTTTTAGTCATATTTACTTCATCCTTCTTATTGTTAATTCATTTTTAGTTGACTAAATTAACATTGTAGTTTCGTCTTTGTCGATGAAAGCCTTGAACATTTTAGTAAAGTTTTTTTCATAAATAGAATAATTGACAAAAATGTTATGAACATTTTAGTCTCGATTTAGTAAAGACCAATAAAGAGCATTTTAGTCTAAAGTCAGCAGACTGTTAAGATGCATCCAACAGTTTTTAATGTAAAAGCATTAATACTGAAACTTAGCCAGAAAATGACTGTACTATAGTTGTACTATACTGTGTTTATAATTGTTTGAACAATTTCATTTACATACTTTTCCAAAAGAAAATATTTGAAACATCTTAATAAATCAAAAATAGCTAGTAAGTAACAGACATAACTACTAGACATGGCTGCTATATTATATTATATCAAATTATCTAGAAATTCAACTTTTTCTTCAGCATGGGCCATAAGTGCAGCTGTAGAACAAGTCAGACTGTATTTTACGATATTATGGAAGAAAGTGCATATTTAAGCATTAAAAGTGCATATTTTTAGCTCCTCATCTGGAGCTTATATTTACAACTCGTTGATGTTTCCCCCCTGCTTTTCTCCATGTCTTCACAGCTTTGGAATGCTCTGTAGGGCAACAGATCCATGATTCCCTGCTACAGTGAAGGGCTTCAGTTTGGGACGATTGATGGCCGCTTCCCCGCTGAGTTCACATAGCATCAGCCTTTCCCCGCAGTCTGGAAGGTGATTGTCTAATTCCCTGGTGGTGTTCAGTCGCCACAAACCAAGAGAAGCCCCACATGGCTTGTTTCACCAGCATATTCCCCTATTAATCATACCTGCACGTTGAGGCATTATCTCTTTTTGTTTCTGCACCACATGCAGGTTGTGTAACGGCAACAACTGTTAAAACCACTGTACAGGAAGCTTTAAGATAACAGTGCATTGATTTATCAGTTGGGTAAACAAAGAGTTGTTTCACTTCAGGGAAATTCTGTTCATTTATCTCTTTATCTAAAGGCTGTAAAGTAATTATTCATGGAATGTATTTATCTATCTGTGGAAATGTGAATAAATTACAAATAGTTGGAAATTAATTTACATTTTGGTATATGTATGGCCATGGAAATGTTTCTTTATATGAGTGATGTTTTCAGCTGTATTTAGCTGTCATCATGGCTTTTTTCCACTTCCCACTTTAACATTGTCTGTCGTGGGTGAAACCTAAGTTTTCCTTTGTTACGACATGACATCTTTTAATGTATTGGAACAGTTAGGGTGGCCTCGATCCCCGGGACCTTTTGACCCGCACTCCCGTCTCCGTCCAGCCTTGAAGCAATGCCTCGCCTGGGGAGCCAAAGGAGAGGCAGAGGGTGAGGTTGGACATCCAGAGGTTTAGATGTGTCACTGCTCCAACAGACATGCTGCATGATGTAGCGCCGGGTGTACTGTCCTCAGGATGGGTTGGTTGGCTCTATGTGAGACCTTATGCCATTCTTTTATGGCCCGTACAAATTCTCTCGGGTTTGCGGTGGTATGATAGAACGAAATGGCTGTATCGCAAAAGCAGCAGCCTCAGAAGTTAGGTGCAAAGGAAAGGCCGTTCTCCCTCGCTCACCTCTACTCATTCCCCCTTTTCTACATCTACACAAGTTCTTGCTACAGCTTAAATATGTCATTAAATCATAGAAATCGAGGAGGAAGGAAAGGCACAGAGCCGATGCTATATGGTTTTTAGTTTGGAAGATCACACACGGGCTGTGAGACTGTTTTAGGTCTTTCCAGGCTGTCGTTTTGAGCCATAAATGAAAGCAAAACAACAGTGTTGGAGCCAGCCAAACCAGTGGAGGCTCAAGGACTTCGTACTTTGAGTCTCAGTTTCATATCAAGCCAACACCACTTCCCAGTCTAACTCCTCTAGCTGTGTACCTGCCTTCCAGCCATCCATTTTCTCTCTAGATCCAACCTACTTCCCTGCATGTCACACTGCTCAGAGCTGTACTCAGACTCTTTCCAAGTCATTTTGGTTGCATCTTTCCCTCTCTCATTTCTGCTATATTTTTTCTCTCTATTTGATTGACACATTTCACATCACCACTGAGAAAAAAAAGAAACAACTGCCCTCTTTACCTCTGTTTGCCTCCTTCTCTCAGTCCATTTTCTTTACATTTCCTGCTATTTTCCTCTCCCTCTCCTTCTCTGTCTGCCTCCTCTGCTCCACTTATGCATCCCAGCAGTCTAGATTTCCTTTCCTCAGGTTATAATAGTTAGACTGTGAAATCACCCGGGCCCCACACCCCTCCTTTCATCCCTGTGTCCTTCTTTCCCCTTCCACTCCCTAACATCGTTCTCTCTCTCCTCTGATCCCCTCCCTCCTCTACTTATGGCAATCTTTAATATTTATGGCCTCAAAGCTTGAAAAGTGGGGGCACAGGGCGTTACCTCGCCTATGATCACTTGCGTGTTGTCAGGAACCGGGAACGAGGTAAGGTGAGGGTTGCGCTATAAGGTTGAGGCCGCTCAGCCTTGCAGAGCAGAACAGGGGCTATCCAATCTCCTCCGAGCCCCCATACTGAAGTGATTAGGCCACAGGAAGCTGAACCTGACATTGCTGACACTAGGCCCCCTTACCACATCCTGCCTCAACATCCACCCACACCACACGACACCACCTCTCTACGCTGACACCCGATTCACCATGGCAACCACAAGGCTGATTTACATCTTCTGACATGGTTACAGAGGATGGAAGAGCCGAGGATGCAGCAGTACACTCCAGAGAGTTCCAAAGTCGAGAAGAAACCTGAGATGAGTGACAAATAAAGAAAGAAAAAGGCTTGTGATGATGGCTTCCCTTACTTTTTCCCTGTCTCATGGTGTACTGGCAGACGTAAACAGGAACAAGCAATGCAGCCTGCCAATTTCAAGCCTATTAACTGAAAGAGGGATAACTACAGCAGGTGCTTTATTGTGGCTGCTGGGAATACATGGCTCTGAGACCTGTTTTTTTAAGGTTTACGAAGAGGGTTTATATGTGGCTAACTGACAGAATCCAACATTGTTTCTTATATATTTAAAAAAAATAAAAGAGGACTTAACATTATTGAAGAACAATTGCTGGGTGAGCCTTCCAAAAATAAAGAGAAAACATGCATCAATTAAATTTTCTGCTTAGCGATGCAGTGCATTTTAGAGTTGCTTTTGGAAATACAAGGCGCGATGTTAACCTGCTTGGTAATTTGAGTAGACAATATAGTGATTAAGATAATGAAAGAGCACTACTGCCCTCTTGTGTTTTGGGGGTGGGAAGGGCAGAATTGAGAAGATTGAAATTGCACTTGATTTAATCTTGACTTTGGAGAAACTTTACCCAACTTACAGAATCCCTCACTCACAAAAGAATAAATCATTGAAACCAATGTTTTTTCTAAAACTTGCTTTATTAGCATCTTAAAACAGCGGTTGACACGAAGGTTTTCAGAGTACATTGGGCTTCTTCTATTTACACATGAGTGTACAAAAATGTATAGTTTGCATTCTGCATTCCATCATACACAACATCTAATAATTAAAATTTAAACTGTATATCTCCTGATCATTTCAAGTGAATAAAAAGTCGTTTGACTCCATTCAGGTTAAAATTAGGCACATTTAGACATAGGAATATTCACGACCAAAAATTCCAGGTAAGCCTTGCTTCTCATTTTAGCTGCTATTTGTTCCCTCTGTCTGTCTCTCTCACACACTCTCTCACCAATCAAAATGTGTCTCTTTTTTAAAGTAGTGATTGCTCTCTGTTTGACTCCCATCTCCAGTGAAAGTGTTTCATTTCATTATGCAGAAGTGAAACCAGCTCCATTTAAAAAGGGAGTCTCACTGAATACTCTGGGGGCCGTGGGAATAATCAAAACACTGCAGGAGCCAGCGAGGAATACAAACTCCAGTTAAGACCAAAGGAAATGGAAATCAATAGCAGGATATGCAGATTTTTTTGACAGCTCGACATGCAAATAATCTTTTGGGAGTTTGCCCTCTGTTGCCTTTGCCAGGTTAAAATAACAACTGAGCAGGGAAATATAAAATGCAGTATGCTGAAGAAAAGGCACAGCATTACACCTACTTAGTTTTATGTGAAGGTGTTCCAAAACAATCAATAAAGAATGTACTGCACTGCAAGCAAGGCTGGATCGCCTAAGGCATGGTCATGTCTATAAGTGTGCGGCTACCAACCTCAGGAATTAATTTAAAGCTAAACACTGCATTATTTAAAAGCTGCACTCTATGTTTTATGCACAGTTGTATTTGTCAGTTTGTCTACACTTGAGAAGCTTTAGGAAAGTCTCCATCTTATGGGCGTCTTTCTTAAAGCAGCTGAGTAAGGTATAGTCTCTCATAACAGATGCCAGCATCTCTGGCTGCACATCATTCTGGAAGACGCTTTGCTCATTGTAGCTTGTGGTCATCAGTCCCTCATCCAACATCTGGAAACATGAAGAAACAAAATAACATAGGAATATCAGGTGTGTATTGTCTACAAAGGGATTTCAAGTGATAGACCTAAGTAAATTTGTAGTATCCAATAATTATTTTGATTGTCACAATATGTACACTGGAACTCGAAATCTGATTTGATTTTTTTTGTTTTGCTAGTCTGTGTTTAGTTGTACAATAATCCAGAAATGTGTTTTGGCCCACCTTCTTGATTAGGACCACCACCCCTTGCTCCAGACTGATCAGTTTCTCAGACACCCACTTGGTCTTGTTGAGCAGCATGTCAGGAGCGTCATCGTAGCGATCCAACGTGGTCTGCAGGTAGACCAATGGCTCGATCCATGACTGGACCAGCATCAGCACAGAGTGGAGCAACCATTTGTCCTGCAGGACACACAGGTCGAGAGTTGAACTGACCGAATAAACGTAGAGACAATACAAAAAATACTCTACCAAACATTATACAACACAACAAAGCATCACAGAGGTACAGTAGAAAGAAAAAAAAATCTGGATTAGCGAGATGAACGTACTCATTATTTTCAGGTTGTCACATTGCCCTCCACTGGATGTCCAATGAGCTGCCATAATCTCAATTTTAGCATTTTAGAATGCCAAGTCAAACTGCTGCGGTTATTATTGTGAAAGTAATGCAAAACTAGTCAAAAGTAGTGTAAAGCATTACAATTCAGTGACAGTAATATTGTACTATAATTAATTACTCTCAAATGACATTTTGGAAGTAACTTGCCCAACACTAATTAACAGAAGGAATCAAAAAAGACTGAAGAACTTATTAAAAGCATGGCTTTTGATCATAGGCTCTTCAGCTACAAAACATTCAGCAACAAAAGTAGATTGAAATGTCATGGGTGAAGCCGTTGAGCCTGCTTAAATTCCCCTAAGCAGAGCACACTCTAAAGCAAGTGCAAATGACCACCATGCAAATGGCCATTAAACCGCAGAGCAGGCAATATTTCAACAGAAAGGGCAGAGGATAAATTATTAACATAAAGAAGAGGTTGTAGTATATGCAGTTTCAAAGATCACATTTACTATAGTGATGACCTTCAACCAGTTTCAGTATAGCTAAAGATGAGTCCTTAAAGATGCTTTGCCACACAGTATATACTTGGCCTTTGTTAGTTCAAGGAGGACTATTGTAGAACCTCCCATTAAACAGATATTAGCTCACATCAGCCAAATCACTCGTCATTGGCCTTTTCGCTAAGTGACTCAATCTAGTCTCCACCCTAGTGATCAGGCTAACATTTGGCCTTAAAGGCTGGGCCGTGTTGGACAGTAGTCAAAAATATCAAATGGCACAGACGAACATTTTGTTTTGAAATGTTATATAGGCAAGTATATTGATGAGATTTGAGGACCTTGCAAGTAAGTGCAAAAAACCCATCATTCAGCAGCTGACAGGTGCAAGCGTGGTATGTGGGAAGACCTGTGCATGCAAGCACTCATGCATTAACACCACCCTGAAGCCTGCACATACACACACACACACACGCGCACACACACACCACGCGCACACACAAATGCACATGCACGAGATTTACTAACTCCACTTAAATGCACAGAGACAAACAGACAGGCACACAAACACAAATCCATGCACTCACATAAACACACACAACAACCTATACTATGATGTCATTTGCTTGCATACAAACACTCACACAAGGAAACTGAGTCCGTACACACGCAATATATGCAATGACACAAAAAGCAGAGGTGCACACATACATACTGCCATTCTTGACAGATTAAGACCAAATCCCTGGCAAATGTAATAAAAAAAAAAGGTTGTGGGTTGATCAGTGGCCATGTACTTACAGAGATCTGTTGGATTTCACTTTTGGAGCTGGGGAGGGGTAATGCTTTGGTGATGCATGCATGGCCAGCTTGGTTCCTCTGGAGTTGCAATGGGAACGGGACAAACATCTCCTCCTACAATCAATATCAGCATGGGGAAAAAAAGACAAAACCCCCAAAACATATGAAAATATACACATACACACATCCATGGAGTACCCTATGCACACACAACCACATACACATTTGTGTTACAATACTGATGACTTTGACTGACTGACCCGTTTATCCTTAACCTTCTCCGTTAAAGTTTAGTACGTAGAAAAGGTAAAGCATTTTGATTTTAATTTAGTTGACTCTTTTTTGGAGTTATGTTGGTTTTAGGCAATACATTAAATCGGTTACACTCCAGTCCTAATCTTAAAAATAGATTCTTACAAAATAGGCGAGCAACACTTAAGTGGATTTTTCTAACTGATTTCAAAACCTTCGGTTCTCATAGGTATACAATTACAACGCACAATGGCAGTCACACAAAAAGACACATCAGGAAAAAAATGACATTTGCTTCAACAATCTTAGCCACTGGAGACAGAGCAGTGACACATTTTGCTCTCCCGCATGTTTTCATCTGTAGACCCCATGCAGCGTTTTTTTCAGTAACAAGCCCGACATCATCCCATTTCAAAGACCACTTTGGATCTCAAGACGTTGAGGGAAGGGGATTCAACAGGCTGCAAAATCTGTGCTCTCACTGCTGCAGTATATCATCATCATGTTGGTATTACTCCACTGTAGGCCTGCTTCTTCAATAAAACAGCTTTGGCTCAGAAGAGAGATAGAAGATTACTTTGAAGCCTGGCAGTGAGGCGATGATCACGTCAGAATCAAAAGCAAGTAACACGGAGAATCTAAGAGAAAGCGTCAGTGCTTTAGGACCAGTATATTGTGAAAAAGCACCACAAAAAGCATGTTTGCTCTCATTCTAAGTGTTGCTAGATTGCATGGTTGATTCTAACATAACTTGGGAAATGTAGGGCTTGCTACTAAGACTATAACTGATGAATGTCTTTTCGATAACTTTTTAGCTTTTACATGAAAGAAAACAACAGCATTTAATTGCTTCTAAGGATGACTCGGTTTAATTAAATTTGTTTAGTTTCATATAAAAAGTAAAATTATACAGCTTCACAAATGCCAAATTCTGCATTGCTGTCACTGTAGCCTTTGCCTAAGGCAGCGTTTCTACAGCACTGCTTTTCAAAATGCTGATTTCACATTCCATAAAAATATTTTGAAAAACTAACTCATGCCCAACATTAGTGGATAATAATATGCCCCCTCTTGGTAATGGATTTTCTTAGACTGCCTTTCAGTTGAACCCTCTCTTTCTAGGCAAAATGAAAATACATTTCTATTGTCATGTGATGATCGTGTTTGAAGAGTGATTCAGTTTGTCCTGAGGCTCTACACACACTAAATCTATGCCTTTACTGTGTACTGTAAGAGCCTGTGCATACAACAGGTCTGCTGAGCAGTTAAAACATTTATTTCCTGATACAGTGCAAAGATTCCTTTTGGGGTAATGGTCAGTGTTACTCACAAACAAAGAGCATGATTCTTCTGAGACACGGTAGATGAGCTCAGCATGTTGGATGACTCGGTCTAGAAGTTTCTCTTGGGAGATGGAGGGGCAGCGGGAGGGGCTACCCTGTTCTTCCCTGCAGTCTAGTGGGATGCTTACGGTAAGGATATAGGGACAGAGCATTACAGCCCATACACCCAGCTGCATGACTGAAAAACAACCACATATAGATGTAACAAATGTTCACAAGCAAATACCCACGCAAACGTGCACAAACACCTGATCATCCTATATCTTCATTGTTTGCTGTGGTACCGCCGGATTAACTGTCTTCAGAATTACATACAGGAAGTCAAACTCGCTGCTCAGCTAAATAAACTGGTGTAGTTGTTATCGGTTAGTACAATTACAAAACTTGCTTTCTTTCTTTCTTTCTTTCTTGAAGTGTGATGCATTACCTGCCATCATGTGCATTCTGTCAGTCATCTTCAAGTCTCCCTAGCTTTTCTGTCATGCTGACCTCTTTTATAAAGCCTGACAAGGCCATGAATAACGGAAAAGGCCATTTTGTTCTTGCGTAGTTTCTTGTAAAAAGATACTGGTCTTCCCAAAGCAACACATTTCTTTTCTCATGCATAATACCAAGATACCTATTAGTCAGACATGCTAGCCCTAAACATCTTTGTTCCTGATTTAAAGTTACGAACTGTGATTTTTTTCTAAGTATATCTGGCAATATGAAATCTGTATCAACCAACCTCGATTTGAAAATAAATCCAAATAAGGGTTTTGGACATTTTTATTCCACCCAGCATCCTGATAACATTGGCCAATAATTCAAGAATGTAGACTGAGACAATTTATCAAACAAAAGCTCATAACAGGAATGGGCTGAAAAGTTCCCCCTTTCAGAACATAATGTAGATTTAAACATGCATGACAGAGAAGCCTGCAGAAAAGACAGCGTAGAACTGTAATAGATAAAAAGGGGCTGAATAAATGAGAGTTGGGAATCATTAAGACTTTACAAAACTCCTCAAATCATTTTTTATTTCGACATTCATATTCCACTTTTCTCAGGGTGTGTGAGAAAAGTGGAATATGAATGTCTACTCAGAAGCCAGTAGTGGTTTCCCAGTAGTAGTGTCTGTGTTTAGTTGCCATAGAAGGAAGCACATTTAGAACATGTTTGTCTGCTTGAAACAGACTCCATTGAATGCACTACTTATTATACATGTCCTTTAGATAACTTCTGTTAAAAATGAGATTACCGGGGATGAGGTGTCTGTGGTCTATCCATGTATTTTGGATGCAAATTAGAAATTTCTGCCTCGTACACATACAATTCAATAACATTGTCTACTATTGTTCAGTATAAACCACAATTATATAATTAAATAATTAGAAAATAAATAAGGATACCAAATAAGACTGTATCCTTAACTTCTTAAGAATTCGCCTATTTTGCCTACCCAAATGGAAAAATTATTTGTTTTTTACAAGGACCTAATCATGAAGAGAGGGTCCGTTTTCAAGCTTGCCTTCAAATGTTTTTTTCTTCAGTGAAGCATGTTTTAAGGATAAGCTAAAGACAGACAGGGGATCAGACAGTAGCAGCTGATGGGTGTCGTGTTACTGAACGCAGCATCTCCGAGATGGTTCCTAGTCATCCTCAAGACACCCGAAACCTCATGCCACATATGTCGACCTGTTTCATATGAAACAATGTTCTCTTTTCTTATCACCTTTCTTTTACCCCTCCACTTTTTCCTTCTCCATCTCTTTGGCAGGTTAGCAGATTTTCAAAATGTAAGCACACCTCTCCAAAAAAAGTCTTGTTTTCTTCAAGCTGCTTATGATAAATCCGATTTAAATGTACAGGGAATTTAAGAGAACTGTGAAAACGGTGTGTTGGTTTCACACAGTGGGAAGGTGGCTCGCCTGAGAGAGAGTTTAATGTTATGTCCACACATTTAAGTGAGCAACTTTAATTGTGGTTTGATTGGTGTGCAGTAGCCATGGTTGTTTGGAAGGGGGATCGTTGTTTTTTGTTTTAGTTTGTTATTTTTGTGCTTGCATGTGGTTTGAGCAGTTGTCTCGGGTACACAGCCATGACTGTCTAGGTGAGTTGCCAGCTTTGGCTGGTGGCTTGGCCGGGTCATTGGTATCCATGTTTAAAACACCCACCACAAGTCTGGTACGAAGACTAGGAGCAGAGTTAGCTAGCTAGTTTCTGGCTAGGTAGTTAGTTGAGGGGGCTACCTCCTTCCTTTAAGGCTCCATGCACCTCAATTTATTGATGGTCATTAGCGATTGTAGTGTGGGCCTTTAGTTCTGATGACTTTCACTTAGTTTTATAGCAGTCACTATTCAGTAGTGATACTAAAGGAAAGAGCTTTATGAACAAGGTTTTTTTGAGAGGTCTAGTGAAAAGATGGAAGCTGTTTGTAGTTTGGGTTCTTCTAAATTAGTAGCAACTCCTTCCTCTGGCTTAGCATCTAGTTTAACTTTTGAGCAACAGAAAGAACTGTTGATGTTACAGCACCAATAGGCTTTCGAGCTTGAACGTGAGAGAGATACAGAGCATGATTTTGAGCTTGAAAAGCTCAGAAATGAATCTCGGCTACGTGAGGAAGAGTTGAGACAGCAACAGGAGACACAGAATCTAGAGCGTTATAGGCTAGATCTCATCAGAGATGGTAAATTAAATGATCCAACTCTACCGATTCCGGGCGAGTCCCCATTTGTTACCAACTAGCTCAAGTTAGCAACAAAGAGAGGAATCCACACAGACAAAGAGAGGTAAATTTGCCAATTGATTTATTAATTTAAAGCGTAGCAGGTTAATATGATGTGAAAGTGTAAGGAATCAGTAGTGTAAGAAGTGTATGGAGAGGCACCAAATGTATGAGTGGGAAAATACAAACCAAACCAAAGGTAGTCTAGTCAACCCAGATGGTGGCTCACCTGAGAGCGAGCGCAAGCCCCTAGACCCAAGCCCAAGCCTAGCCCAAAGAAGGCTGAGTATATATAGCCAAACCACCTGCCCTCTCTCAGGTAGACCACATCCCAATTAATGTGATAGGACTCAAGTCATAGTTGTGACTAAAAATCTGCAATACGAGGGTTATTTCTGCTTATTCAAATCTGATTGGAATATTCAAAAGGTATTTGCAGTGTCTTTCTAGCACAACCTTTTTCAGGTTTTACCTAACATATTTTAATATTCTATAAATTCACATTTCACTCCACACTTTTTAAACATGGCTTTTTGCACATATCAGTGGGGCAAGCATTATAATAAACCTAAACTGCCAAAGTGTCTGCCATTGCCAGCATTCTGATGTCAATGAATGTCTCTACTACAGAGGCTGATACAAAAAGGTCAAATTTGGTCCATTATATGACCACAACAAAGACCGACAGGCAGTAACATGCATAGATAGATAGATAGGCTAACCTCTTGTCAGACAACATATGAAAGACATAATACCACAACAATAGTAGCACTAACACAGAAACTAACAATATATTATTCCAAGAAGTAGAGCTCAGGAACCCCGTCTAGACACTAAATTCTAAAACTGTATTTTAATAACAATAAATAATTCAAATAAATACAATGCACTGTTACACCAACATACAACAGTATAACAGAAGACACTGTAACACACTGACAGATAACATTTAAAAGCTTCTTACTGACCTCAAAGGACTTCAATTTCCTGAGAAAAAAAAAACAACCTGGACTGTGCCTTCTAAAACTCAGCATTAACATTTTTGGACCAGTTCAATTGTAATATCAATAGGATCTTTGTGTGACAGTACAAACAATACAAACAATTTCAACCTGCAGAGTTTTGTTGAGAATTAGTGATGGTCCCTCTTTCCTTTTTCAGGAATCAATAACTAGTTCCTTTGTCTAGCTAAAATTGAGGTTCAGGTAATGATCATCACACCAGCTGACAGATGTTTCAAACTAGTCTTTGTACTTTATGTCTGGTCCTCAACATTTAGTGGCCTAAAGCATCATTTGCACAAGTGAGGCTACTTGGTCTGTGAACTCCCTGATTGTCGTATTACTTGGCTTCATTTCTGTAAATGTGTAAATTCTTAAATGTATTTGCCAGATTTGACTGCAGCTGAGTTTGCCAGAGGGTAATTTTCATTTTTCATTGTCATTTATTTTTACACTGAATTCAGACTTGTTCTGCGAGAGGCCTTGTTTGGAGCTTTTACCTTTTGAGCCCTCTCATTTCATTATAATGAGCAGCAACAGCCCGTCACTACTGTTCTCCTCTTCCAGGTACATTCTCAACTCTATTCTTATACTGCTATATTGTCATTTGACAAACTGACTGTGAACCAGCCTTTCATAATATCTCTTTCAAGATGGGTATGTTCAAATGCAGACAGATGTTTTCCAGCTTTTGTCAATTACTGATGTAATGCAGTGGCATGTTCTCTGTGTATGGACTCTTAATATTTGTCTTACTTGTGAAAGATTTGTTTTTCGCTTTAAATTACTCTTCAGGTTCAATCCAGTGCTCACTGGAACCTGCCTGCACAATTTCCTTTGCAGGATATTATTTCCTTAGACTGCTTACAGTCTGGTGCTACTAAAGCTCAAAGTGTCTTTTGATTTTGTCTTACCAACGTCTATTTTTTCAGGAGTGTGTTTGGAAACCACTGACAGATGCACAGCAGCTGTTGGTAATGGAGTCTCTGCCTCTGCGTTGTGTTCTCCCGCACTGATGCGGCACTGCCCGTTACACCAGCAACGACAGAAGCCGTGCAGTGCTTCCTTGTCGCCCTGTGGGTTATGTCGACTAAGCCTGCTCTTTGTCTATGGCAGCTGATCGAGAAAGTTGTGCTGCACCTATTTAATATAATTTAAGATGTCAAGTGTATCATTTAGCTCCAAAACCACAGACACACCTTTGGCAAGTTTTGCTCTTAATGATCTCATAATCTTTGCCTGTAAGTTTACAGTACTCACAGGCTTTGTGCAATTCCTTCACTGTCAACTTCAGCTCAATTTCCTAGAACAACTTTTCTCAGTGCTTTGAGTACTCCACAACATTTGAAAATAACTATAGAGCTATTGTATTAGGTAGACAACAATTGCTCTCTTAACATTGTGTGTTACAGGTTTCCCTTGTTTTTGTCAAAGCTATAAAGTCTTAGGGGAGAAGTCGAATTTATTTTTCTTTTGATCTTGGTAGAAACTTCTGGATGCCTATTGTATAGTTTTTCTGTCAAGACCTACGACTTACACCCCATCAATTCAGTGGTGACCTCAGATTTTAGTTTTCTTCTATGTTTCTTTTAGTGCTACATAAACCAGATTATTCCTGCACCTACTGGCATTTTTGATTATTCTGAACAAAATAAAAAGGATAATACTGAACAGAATGTTAAATTAAATGAATTAGATAGTATTTTTAAGCATTATTTTAAACTGAAAAAATATGCAGTTGCCATCGAATGTATTAACGATAAGCAATGTTACTAATTTTCCCACCCCAACTTGTGATGCTATTTTCGAGTTTTACTGTTTCATTTGCACATACGAAGTGTAGTCACCCATGGGTCCAGTCACTTTTCTATTTTGGAACCTCATTCGATTTCTAAAGCAATTTCTGGTTTGGTATCAAAGGTGCAAATTGCGTTCACCAAAGTGAATTGCAAAGATATTAATCAAAACACATAAAGTTGGGAAACTGTGTTAGATGGGGTATCTGCATCAAACCTTTGTTTCTATTTGCAAAAAGAAGTCCCCATGTAATGTCATTTCTGGCCCCTACAATATGTAGCGTATTATCTTAATTTCAAAGCAGTCCATCTGGGATAAAACGGGGAGTTCGTGAATTAAATGAGATGAATAGGTTAAAATGGGAAAACACATATTTATTTATGGCATGGGAGATTACAAGAGGGAGTGTTGGTTCAGCATGGAATCCAAGTACTACACTACATTTGTTTTATTTTCTTCCAAACAGAAGTGATTGCCATTGCATTAAACTGTGCCCGAGATTCCACAAATTACAAAGTGCTGCACTATGCAAATGGATCAAACTATAATTCGAATTGGCTCACCATACATTATCCCTCCCTTTATCATAAGTATATTCTAATTTTCTTTCAACTTCCACCAAGGAAGGGTTTTGCTGAGCACGCTGCGCATGCTCATATTCATAAATACAAGGGATCTATTGATGTCCACTGTACACGTTCTCTGGAAATCTTCCTTTATAAAACCCAGCCCTGAAACCTTAAAGGTGATGCCGCTTGGTCCTGCTGCCCTTTGTGTTACACGACTAGTACGGTCGGTGCATGGTGCATGGTTCCCATAGTAATACTACTGCGTAGTAGGGTGTCTGTTATTCTCTCTCTTCAGGGGTCCTTGAGATACACAGTGCACTTAATGGAAATTCATGCCTCACACAGATTAAGTTTGTTTGAGGCAAAATTCCATTTAATTCCATTCCTTAAATTATGAACCATTTTTGGCTTGTGCTAAGTCAAGAATGTGATTGTGTAATTTACACACATTGTACATGACTAGTGATTTCAGCCGATGAGGTTAAAAAAAATCAACTGAATAAAACGTGATTTTTTTGTTCTCAATGCACCTTGATGCCTTTGTGGATGGAAAGAGATTTCCTCCCCATGTTAAGGCCATGATTGCATGCCACATCTGTCATGCCATATTCATGCCTGCAAGAGTAAATGCCCACTCTATCCCCTCTCAGAGTGTAGTTGGAAGAGTTCACATACAGAATTCACATACATATGAATCACTCTGATAATGATAGACTTCTTGCAGGTGCTGAGGGTTGATCGGCAGCTCCTGCACCGGGACATGTTGTTCCCTTATTGGATGATAGAAAAAGTGTGAGTACAGTACGTGTGTGTGTGTGGGTGTTTATGTATGTCTGTGAGAGAGAGAAAAATGAGAAAGAAAGCAGTTGAGAGCCTAGAAAGGGCAAATATGATGTCAGAGGTTTAATTATAGTTCAGTCAGGAGATACTTCACTATGAGTGAACACATATTTTTATTGACATGTGCACAATAAAGATGAGAAATGTGAAGAGTCTTTGGCAATTAGACCCCATCATGTCGTCTTCATATTTTGACAAAATCTGGTTGGTTTAACTGAAAGAGTAAATAATCAGCTGATTAAGGAAGAGTGGGAGAAGAGGGAGAGAGAGAGAGAGGGTTGTGAATGAATGAGAGACAAAGATAGTCTTCTGATTGAACTTATACGCTGATCTTCATTTATACATAAAGGAAAGACACTGCATATCTGTCCTTAAGAAATTAAAAAGAATCATATCTGTGTGCAGGGTGGAGTGAAGGTTAACTCATCACTGGATATTTGCCAAATAGAAATACTGGAATGTATTTTGCCATTGTTCCAAACAGTAATACATACAACATACATTAGAATATGTTTTAAAAAACATGGTGGAAAACAGAACATGAAATAAATGAAATAGTATATGGTTGGGCATTTGGAAATAAAGTGCATTTTAGTACGTAATCATCCCTTGAACATGAGATGCATGAGAACCGCAATGGGATTGACCTGATAAAATAAAGGTTACATATTGCAAGACTGCAACATACACCATTTAATGATTTTGCACAAACCATTTTTGTCTCAAAACTGCTGTTGGCCTATATCTACTTCTCTATGGCAGGATATATAGGTTTAATAAGGCCATGTTGAAAGTGATAATATATTTTACCTGGATTAAATCTGTGTCAGTATATAACAGTTTACGATATGCATGATAACTACAGGATGTATTCAGTGTTGACAAGAACTAAGCAGATCTGAGAAGCATGGCATACAGCTCATGCCTGCTTTTCTTACCAGCTGTCTTGTTTTTGATGTGCAACAATGTAATAAGTAGCGGTGTTAAAACACACGATATTGTTGACTTCTTTTTAGGTTCGAAAGGAACAAAGTTACTTGTTCAGTCAGCTCTCACCCACGCTGTAGCTACCAGCTGGATTGTCCTTATTTGTCTGGGTTGATAAATTATTAACACATCATTTTATATGAGCAAAATCCTAAAAAAAACCCAGAACAGTTGACTGATTAGCCTCGGGTCTGTTCCGTGGCTATCTTATTCGTTCATGAGACGAGTGAAATGGAGAAAACAGCGTGTGTGAACTTTTTTAATGAGAACTTTGAGATACAAAGAGACACTCCATTTTGTAGTGCAATACAAACAGTCCTGGGGCAATTGAGAAAACTACACATTTGTATGAGTGTACGCCTCTTCATAACTGTTGCAATTAGGCCATTGTGTGTGAATCTGTGGGTGTGTATTGTGGGTTTGCATTTGCATGCTGACAAGCATGTGTGCATTATTTGTTTGTATTCTCTGCATGGAGAAGACAGATCAAATGTGAGAAATATGTGTGCTTAAAAACAACTATGGATTTCTTCTAACTTTTAATTAAATCAGTGATTGCACAGAGGCAATTTACATTCATTTACTAATGAACTTTAATTCTAGCACTCATTTAGTTTGAAGTATTTGAGGTGCACCCCAAACTACTTTCCTTGATTCGCAGGATCTTAGATTAGGTGACAAGCACATCTTTTATTTTTCCCATGCATTGTGGAGAGGAACAGTAAATGTAAGCAGCACCCAGGTGGAACCTTTGGCACGGGAGCTTTTGCGCCCCGGGTTGCCTCAGGGGGAAACTTCCGCACACACCCCAGACGCAATGTGACGACGACCTGGAAGCCCCGCGCCTTCATTGCTGCTGCACTTTATCTGTATTTCACAGGTTAGTAGTTGGTTAAATTAACAAGGTCAACTTCGTCAAGCCTGGCTTGATTTTGGAAACTGTTATAAAGATATTTCGATATTGCTTAGGGCATTTCGTACGAACTGTAAAAGTTTGAAACTCCATTACTGTGTAGGGCGGCAGGCTCCGATGCCGTTGCGTGGGCAGTTGTCGCACCGCAGGTGTTTGGGTTTCTTTTACCTGAATATAGCCTTGCAGGCAAGTCGCTAGGTGTTTGTTTATTTACTATGTTAATTTTGAGCTCTGACATATGTAAAAGCTCCGGAATATTGATATATTGTTAAATGCCATAACAGTTTAATGTTACATAACTGGAGAATGTTTATATTGCAATGTATGCCGTTTAAAGGTAAAAGGCTATAGCATAAGAGTTACAAGGAAAATGTTTTGTATTTCTCTATGAGTGGCAGACATGTTCAGGTTAAGTTGGAAGTCCAGAATTAATGCACATTAGGCATTGTTTGGTTAAGTACGGTTGAGCATTGCTGTCACTTGCACTATACTATTGTAGTGGCCCAGAATCACTTATATGAAGGTGATAATGTGACTTGGAATGTTGTTGAATTCAAACTGTAAGACGTACACTAGAAACGTGAAATAGCTACAACTAAGAATGCATTCTGTGAGATATGGAACTATTGGGTTCATGGATATTCAAAGCACATTAAGCTGTCGTTATGGACTCAAACAGACACTGAAACTCAGAGAAATGTTGGATGTTGAGTATTTCATTGTGAATTAAAAAACCAGACGCAGTCTGGACGACGAACTGGAAACCCTGTGTCTTCATCGCTGCTGCACTTTATCTGTATTTCACAGATTCCTCTCTGTTACTGTGGTACCAAACCTGGGACCCGTAACACATTTCATAAATATTACTCGTTAGTGAAAGTAGACAATGTCAAGAACTTATTAAATGACCTGTTCATTTTGTGTCAGTGTGTATATAGCAATGATTGCATCTTTTCAATAGCAGGCATTTTTTAATCACGTCAAATATAATAATATTCCTTATGGACCAATGACTCCCTTAATTATTTTTAAGAGTAGAAGAGTGCACAGCAAGCATCCTGATAATAGTACAGCAGATAAGGCAAAGAATGTTTTTAATGCTGTAGAATGCAAATATTCTAGTTTATACCAATTATGTGTATACTCACTGTGTATATATGCGTGTGTGTGTGTGTTTGCATTTGATTGAGCCTTTAGGCAACAAACACTTTTGGGGTGAGAAAAGCTTCATTATTCATTCAAAACTTTATGTATTTCTCTTGTATTCTAAATTCTGATCAATTCTAATAAAGAGAAACAACAAAAAGTGGCAACTGTGGCTTGGTGGCAGAGCGGTCGTCCACCAATCGGAAGGTTGGCGGTTCGATCCCAGCTTCCCCCAGCCATGCGTCGAAGTATCCTTGAGCAAGATACTGAACCCTAAAATTGCCCCCGAAGCTGCGCCTTCGGTGTGTGAGTGTGTAAGTCGCTTTGGATAAAAGCGGCTGCTAAATGTAAATCAAAAGCCACATGTTTAATACACATATGTTATACTTGCTTACATTTACAGAATAAAATCTCTTATTAATATTATACTTTGCTTTGATGTACAAAGCTCATTAGAATAGTTATAAACCACTTCCTTCACCAGTCGGTCTATATTGACACCACATGTCATTGGTTGTTTCTGATATGCATACTGACTATTTTCATACATATACACAACACCCATGGGCTAAACTAAACAAGAAAAAGCTTTCTCTATTATAAAGATGTTTTTGAAATAGCAAGCGTGTTTATGATTGCGCACCACACCAAATGCCATTTCACCCATACCAAACTAATAGTCGAAGTTCACATAATTTTTTCCTCCTTTGATTTCTTTGGGTTGGCCGAAAACCTCTCGCTCATCGGATGCAGGGCACTGGAGAGTTGCAGATGACAGTTCTGGGCTGATCCATTACCACTTTGCCCTGGGCTTAATTACCATCTCCCTCCAGCAACGTGCAACACTCGCTCCTTCCAACGCAATCTTGCACTAACTTCTCCATCTGGTTGCAGCGGGGCACCACTTCTGTTTCTGCTGCATTTACAATCCCCTCCCTCCGGGGCCTCTATTGGAGCACACCTGCATGCATACAAACAACAATTAGAGAGCAATCGTGGTGATCACTGGTGATGAATTCAGCTTTGGAGCTTGTTATTTCCCAGTGGGATTTGGTGGCAGAGCAGAAGCAGCAGCAGCAGCAGCAGCGGCGGCAGAAGCATGTCTTGCCACGATGCCACGTGTCATTTTTGACAAGTCTCGGGGATAAAGAAGCAGGCATAAAGTTTTAAATCAAATTGGTCACACAGCCTTGACAATCACTGTGGACAACATATGCAGGCTCACAACCAAGGTGAAGCTGCTGTTGCGTGTCTAGGCGGTGAGCAATCTCCCTGTGCTCTAAAATGGAAATGAAACTGTTACACACCCACAGCTATTGAGGAAGGGATTTGCGTGGGCCAAGGTACAACTATACTCGATCGCCACTGTGGGAGAAGCTTTAGCTTTGCCCTTCTTCAAAGTGAGATTTACAAAAAGGAAATGCTTGGCTAGGTTTATTCAAAAGAAGCTCCTGATGGTGGGAAGACAAAAGGTACTTCACACTATCGTCCCTGGGGCACATGTACTCCAAAGCTCTGCTTCTCTGCTTTACTCCTTATTCTAAGTACATGTTCCCCCCTAGAGTGCACTCTCTCCTGCTCCTGTCTCTCTTGCTCAATCTTGTACCTTTGCTTTTTTTTCTCTTCATTCTCACTCTACCTACCTATATTTCTCTCACTTAATTTCACTTGTCCTCTCCCTCTACACCCTACTGTCTTTCATGCTGGGCTTCTGCATCTCTCTCCTCTACTCTTCTTGTTCCCACTCTCACCTTTAAGTTTCTCTCTCTTACCTCCTACTTTCCTTTCTCTCTGAATCCTCTCTCTTCCTCCCTCTCTCTCTCTGTCTGTCTCTAGCCACGTGTTGGCTAGCTCAGAGCAAAACCCTCTATTAACAGAAGCTGAGGCCAGATGGCGGCTCAGAGATGGATCATATCAACTCTGAAGTTCTCTGTGAGTTCCAGACTGTTATTTTTCTGGGCATCTCAAAAATAACTTGCACTTTACCATTTCACCTACAAACCTAGTGTGGGACTTGTTACTTTACCATTTCGTATCAGCTCAGGAAAGATCAGAGAAACCAAAAATACTTATATCTAATGTTGCTGTCATTCATTAGTAATATTAATGATGGAGAAAACTTGCAGAAAACATTTTTGGCCATTGTCCGTCTTGAGCCAAAAACAATTCAAGACATGGGAGTGTGTTGTGTAGTTTTTGGGCTTTTCATCTTTTCATCACACACTTGTTACAATACAGTATATATTCTGTTGTGTACCCTCACTAAAGACTGTCAAACTGTGATGGGTCTTGTTAACACACAGACTTCAAATCCCCTGGCGACAGTATTTACTCCCAAAGGAAACCTGTGGCTGTAGAATGAGAAATGTAACATGTCTGAATCCAAATAGCAGGTACAATATATCCACGGGGAGAAAATCCTGCAGTTTGTCTAATGAGGCATAGCCAGACTATACACTTTGGTCAGTTCAGGAGATGAGCGTGAAATTCCCCATTAAATAATGTGAATCTCACATTGAGAGGCCCTCCTGAGGCAAATTGTCTGTAGTAGGGATGACTAACTCAGCTAATTTACTGTCCCTGCTAAAGTTTCTTTCCAAATCAAGGACTTGTTTTAAGGTTGTATGTGTCAAAATGCCCATTTGTCCTGTCTGGGTTGTCACTGTTTGTGTCTGTTTCTGTGGGTACCAGAAATTAGTGCACCAGTTCACACAGGGTTGAGGTTGACTGACTCCGAACCAGTGGCCTGCCCTCGGTACCAAAACAAGTCATCTATTTCCTGTTTTGTGAATCTATGTCTTCGCCAGCTGTGTTGTGGTGATTGTCAGGTAACATTTAGAAAGTCTCTCTCTCTCTCTACCTCTCACTCCTCCTATCAGTTTGCCATGCTAAAGCTTCACTCTTGCCATTTTTTCCCTCCTCCGTCCTTTTCCTTTACCGCGGAGAAACAAGTTCATTGTGATTCGGAATGCAGTTCCACGGCTCAATGGGTTCTGTTTGAAATGAGATTTGAGAGAGTGAGCATGAGGGAGAAAGACAGACAACCTCCAGCCGCCTAGCATCTTGATGAATAAAAGATGGAGCCACTATGGTCTTATAAACAACAACAGAGCATAATTAGTTCAGTTCTTCCTATTTTAGGAACAGTTTATGTGACATTTCCTTTGTGCGGCTGCTTTCATCACACATGTCCTCCCTGCTTTACATGTTGTGGAGGCTTCCTCTCTCTCTTCCTTGTAAGTCAGCAATAAAGCTGCAATTATATTAGCACTCTATGCAAATGTTAAGACTGACGTACATTTCTATATACTCTCACTTTCCCAGTATACAATTGTGATATGGCCTGCCGAAACGTATACAGTAAATAGCTAACTCATGGAACGCTGGAAATGAGGATGATTTTTCACATTCTTTACATATCCCCTTGCAGAAACATACAGCTTACATGCCTGATGTTCGTGATATATATGTACGAGGCCTGGGCCAAACGGGATTGGTAAATCAGTAAATTGATTGGAGTATGTCAAGTACAGAGCTTGACAAATACAAAGGTAGGAAAAAAAACAAAAAATACTTAATGAAAAATACCATTACAGCAAAATATGCCATCACTGAAAACACTACTGCAAAGGTAATATAAAGTAGCAATATTTTATTTATACATCTTATCTGTGTTAGTTAGTTTTAAGTTTTGAACACTCTCAAGACTGTCCCCAATATGAAAGACTCTTTGCATTTAGTACAGTTTTTAATAATCATGTTCTTTTTTTGTAGCAAATGCACCTGTAATTTGGGCACATTTGATTTGTCCTCTTTGAATCTCCGTTAGCTGTTTCACATTAATGGGTTATTTGTCAGACTTCTTTTGTAGCGGACTACTAATTGGCTTTTAGCATAATATGACCTACCTTTAGCAGTATTTGTGATTGCAGTTAGGCTACATGAAAGTTTTTGCCATGACGCATTTAGATAATTTTGTCTATACCTCTGTAGAAAGCAAAGTCAGTATGTATGCTTCAATGGAAGAAAACTTACCTGACATTATAAAGACTTTAGTGAAGCGGTGAATTCCCACATATTTTGAACATCAGGGAACGTGAAACAAATCCTAAAACTGCCAAATCTGTTTGACTCAGGTCTGTGCCGTTTGTCTGGTGATGCTCTGCAGTCTCTCCACATATCGCCTGCTCTGCTTAATGTGGCCCAGTCTAATGGCATCTGTGATATCCCTGGAGCACCCTAAGAGGGGGTGATGACAGCATGTGTTTGTCTTTCCTTCTTTTCCTTTCTCTCCAACACATACACACACACACAAACAGACAAACGCAGTGCACCTTCCTAATCTTCAATCCCGCTCCCCCACCCACTGTTGATGCTTCAGAGTCAGAGCCCTGTAAAGTCTTTAGCCCCAGGTACTGCCTCAGGGTCTGAGCAGTGGTGAGGGCAGGCACGGGATAGCATAATCAAAGGCAAACATATGTGTATTAATGTGTGTTTTTTAGGGGTGTTCGTCAAATACGCTGCTGCCCCTCTCACCCTCCAACCCCTGCTACCTTCTTATTACATTTTCAATCTTTCAACTCCCTGTTCTTGCTCATCAGACACCCCAAGAGTTCACTGAGTGGATTCAATTAGTGCAGTAGTTGAAGCAAACGTGTGGGTCTGCACCACACAGAGCTCCTGACATGACACCCAACACACTTGCGCAGTCCAGCATACTGATGTAGACCAACTTACTTTCAGACCCCCTTCAGTTTACCCCAAGTTTGAGTTTGCAGTCAGATGAAATTGCTGATTTCCAGCCATGTACAAAAGGAGCACTTTAATACTCAGCCATTAGCCTATATAGTGGGATGAGTTGTAAACGCAATTCTCAATTCAAAATCAGAACGTTCAAATACTGGAAACAATTACAGATCATGGCAGTCATCGTGAAACAGTAAACATAATTTCATTAAATACATGAAACTGACAATCCCACCTTGTGGGATCCCAGAACATACTTTATTGTAGAAGACGACTACAGAAATTTCACCATCTGTGCTATTGGAAACTTTGGATTACTTAACTTAATCCCTGGTTCTTTGATAACAGTGAGGCGTTCACTGTGGGAATCGCCTTGGCGTGACCAACTATGGAAGCTCCAATGACACCATGTCTGTCAGGGACAGACAGGTCGAACTGTGCTCAGGGCAGGCCCCCTCATATTATGACAGTCAACCAGCCCCTCTCAAGTCATTCTAGACTGGTTTCTTTCTGTGTCTATGCAAGGAATCGATGTTGAAACACCTCACTCTGTTATCAAAGAACTGGGGATTATGTTGAGTAGCCCAAAGTTGTTTTTTTTTTCTCTAATGTCCTTCAGTGCATGCTCCTTAAGCCATAAACAATGTTGAGCCATGCAGTGATTATCACACTGACCCTGGCACATTTACCTCTAACACTGCTTGTGCCAAGGGCCAACAGGGCCCATGAAGTGACCATACCTCACATGGAATGAGCCCTCAAACTGTGGGGGGGCTGCAAACCCCTGCATCTATAGGCCAGAGATATGGCCTCCACAATCCAGTGGGACAGCCTCTGGTGGGATAATGGCTTGCCTTTAAGGGAAATTGCCCAGGACACAAACAGCTGATCTTCCTTCCTGAACACTGCTGTCTTACCCACATGTACATGCAAAGCCTGCATCAACAAAGACAAATGTTAGCCAAAACCTGGTAGGCTCACCATAATGCATTAACTGGAGGGTATAATGCTACACAGTCACCGGTACCCCAATAAGCAAAAGCAGGGTTCTGGAGGAACAGCTAACATTGACACAGACACTGCTCCGAAATATCTCTGCAACCGCAAAGTACACTACTTGCGAAGAACTTACTCAGCAAATCCAGACTGAAGCTGGGAACTGTGTTTGGGGAGGTAATCCTTGAATGGTCATCTGCCTAGATCAAATGAGGGAGCGTTGTATAGTTTCTTCACGGAAGAAAGCAAGAATGACTTGAGAAGGGCTGGTTGACTGTGATAATATGAGGGAGAGCACCTTGAGCACAGTTTGACTTGTCTATCACTGACATACGCAGTGTCATAGAGCTACCATAGTTGGTCACGTTGAGGCGATTCCCACAGTGAAACACCGATGTTAGAAAAAGAACAGCAAAGCTAGTTTTCAAAAGCAACATACAGTACTGGAAAAAGAACAGCAATAATGTATCCTACGCCCCCACGGAGCAAACTTGTACCCACTCGCATCCTTGTTTTCTGACAGGTAAATTAACAAACATTGTGATACTAACATTTGAGCCGGTTGGCTAAAGCATGAAAGAGTTGCTAAAACTTACCCATCCAGAGTAGACATCATAGCTCCAGGCTGCTAGTGCTTAAGATTCTCAAACATCACCATAGTGCCGCCCTGAAATGTCAACTCGGCTTACTGTGTTTGCACCGAACTTTTGCTGGTTTGTTTTTGCTGAAATGCTCTCATATTGCTGAACGTTTTGGCCTCAATCTCTGCTGCTCCATCATCCATACTTCTAGCCTTACAGTCATGCAGCCATGGCAGACAATGGAATGGATACTGTCCCCATCACCTGTAGTGCACTGCAGTTACAAATTAATGACCAGAAATGTTCTTAAGGGGAAAAGTGCTAAGATTGCTATCTCCCACCTTAAGAACATCTCTGGAACGATGCGTCGAATTTCTATAATCGACATCGTCGATTATGTCAACAAATCGTTGCAGCACTACCCTTCACTACAGAGAATGTGGCCAAGGCAGTATTGACTCTTCTCACTATGAATTCCTGGCATTTCAGAATGGGAATACTTCTTTCCTATTGTCTGTTATCAGGTGAAAAACTGACAAAAACAGTGGGGTGCCTCGGAAATACCCATCATCGATGTGGCATTGCAAAATAGAGCACAGCATTGTGTAAAAATGAAAATAAAATCTCAAAAATGAAATTTCAACCCACCCAAACAACTTTTAGAAATTATAATGATTGATTACTTCAGAAATATAGCCAATGAGAAAAAATACCTTCAAATCTACAAATTGTTAGATCATGCTGTTGCCACCAGAATACAAGGCATCCATTATAAAATTCAGCACAGAGTACACCTCAGTACAAACTATACAAAATGGGATTTATAGACGTGACACTTCCTCACACAGCACGCAGCAAATAACTATGAAAGTGTGCGCATGTTACATATCTCTGCCCATCTATTTAAACATTGTGGACAAAAATGACATAGAAAGGATCGCTCTCCTTCTGTATGCCTGCTAAGAATTATTTCCTCAGTTGAATCAATTGCAATATGAGCATCAATTGCAAAAATAAATAAATAAATCTACTCAGCCGGAAAACCACATGTGCACACACTCTTTATGTGAAGTCAATCCTCGATCCAGCTCTCCCACTATGCAATAGACGGCTTCTGCTCCTTTAATCTGGATTCCTATTCCCTTTATATTGTATCTCTTATAGATGCCATCCAGACTCGATTACATGAATCTGCCTTTTACAGAGCATATGTTCATATTTATAAAAACACAGCGATACACTCAGTGGTGTAACACAAAAATCTGGGCCCTGTACATAAGCAGCCTCAGTGGGCTCTGTTACTTTTAAAAAGTTGCAGGCAGTGACACACATTACTTTATTGAGCGTTGCATATATGTACAGTACACATAACTGCACATAACCTAACAACAAACTCCTTTACGGTAGACTGCGCATAAAGCTGCAACTGTAACCACGCGTGGCTTAGCAGGCTCCCTTCCTCTTTTACAGTGCTGGTCCTAGCACATTTGGTGCCCTAGGCAAGCTTCAATCCCCCACCAATCCATCCCCCGCCCACCAACTGCATGACAATGGGTGTAAACACACTTTAATTTATTACAAGTGCACATATTTCTGCACTGTGACAAAAAGCTTACTATAGCTTAGTGTAATGTATTATTATGACAAGGTGCTATACTTATAGCCTATGGCAGAACATTTTAAAATATGATGTTGCATTGTGCCAGCCAGAACTAACTTGCACAGTCCAATGCTATTGTGTTTTTGGTGACAATGCAACTTACCGCCGCTGCCTTCCCCGCCCCTGTCGCCCCTGAGAGTGGTGACAGTGGTACATTAGAGGGGGGTACATATTGGTGTTGATGGCAGCGTTTGTTCGGTTCAACATGCAATTTAAGGTTTAGGAAATTAGCGCCCCCCTCTACATGGCACCCTAGGCGGATGCCTATGCCATTGACCAGCTCAGGTTTAGTACATCCAGTATCAAATTAAAAAATAAACACATGTATCTGTAGTAGTTATTGGGGTAATCAGTAATGAACAATTTATAACATACTTAAGAAAGTCTGTGCAATCTAAAATCTCACCATATTTCCAACACTGAAAGCCATCTTACTCTGGCCCCTACACTGAGAGAGGATTACCTTATAACATTATTTCATAATAAAATTCAACTAACCAGGATTTCACTGGAATCATGTTATATTTGCAGAATTAATTTGAATTTGTTTCCAAAAAGCAATGCTGCTTCATTTAGCAATCTAAATATTATAATATCAACAAGGTAGCCATGCAACACACCTCCTCATTGTGGGCTTCTGGGTACTTCCACTATTCTACTATGCCCCTGGATATTCTATAGATATTATTATGCACATTTTACTAATAAGAGTATTTATAGAATAACTATTATAATCATTTAGGTGGTAGTAATAATAATCATTAATATTTATTTCTCAGTTTGTCATTATTATTTCATCTTGTTACAATACTTGATTGAAAAGGTATGTTACATCATGTGTTATATGTGTTTTGTGTATTTTAGTTTTCAATCTCTGTCAAGTCAACATTTAGTGGAATGCTATTGTGCATTGATATTTGCATTAAAAATAAAGACAAAAAGCTGGGCTATAAAATGCAGCTCAAACTCTGAGAAGGACTTAGCCTGTCATACGAGGTGATGAGAGTGGTCCGTTTCAAACACCTGAATATAAAATGTGAGCGCATCAGATGTACAGGATCCTGGCTGCTGTTGTCGCTGACCTTTTTCATGGCCTGAGGCATGGTCACATTTCCATCACGTCCTCAGGGACAAATAAGCACGAAGAGACAGAGGGAGAGAGAATATGAAAACAAAAAAAAAAAGGATGAGGGAGAAGAAAGGAATTTCAAAACATAAAATGAGAAGACAAAGATATAATACAAAATGTTACAATCATTATTGATCGCTAATGATGAGCTTGTTACAAAATGAAATGCACCATCCTCTCATAGTGCTTGTGTTCACCCCAGCCTTGATTCCTCTGTGTTCTGCTTTGATTGACAGTTGGGGTCCATGATAGCCATTTATAATGTGGACAGGCTTGTGCAAAGCCGTGTGTAGACATGCCCATGGGCAGGATGACACATGACAACCTTGAAATAGCCAAGGCTTTGTTTGCCTAGCAGAGACTCACCCAACACTACCTATCTGGCCATTTTCTCTCCCTCCCTCTTTCTGTCTCACCTCATAATGGGCATCCACAAGTGAACTTTCTGGAACCATGGGCTGGCCATAATGAATAGCCGGAGTGGTACTATCAGCATTTGAAAGCCTTATTATTACAGAGCGCGAGATGCATACCTCACTGACAGAGGAAGGAGAGAGACAAAAGACAAAGACTACCCTTGGATGAGGTGGGGGAAGGAGGGGAGGCAGTTAGTCGAAGATAGTCGTGGGAGTATATTGAGATAGAGGGCAGAGGGGAGGTTGTTATATAGGATTTATGAGGGGCAGTATGTGCGCTTGCCTCTATGTGTGTTCATATGTGTTTGTGTGTGTGTGTGTGTGGGGGGGGGGGGTTCAACAACAAAAAATGCCTGGCAGATTTTGTTAGTTAAGGATTAGGTCGGGTGGAAAGACGGAGGGAATGAGTGAGGAGGAGGCGAAAAGAGCGATGATTGTTGTGTTTGGTGGATAGGTATAATATAAAATAGCTCATAAATATAAAGAGCAATGCCTCATCGTGTGGTCCCCTGCCAACTTTCAATATATCACTTTGTTTAGTGAATGGGGTGACTCCAAAACGTTTTGAAAAATTAAAGAATATGACCCCGACCCTGATCCGTATCATGACTGAATGTGAATTGGCTGAAAGAAGAAAGAGTAGAGACCCTGAATGTGGCACAGGACTTAGTCTGGAACAGGCTACCACTGTCAAAACATATCCTTTAATCTCTTTTCCCCGTGCCCAGCCCCCTTCTTTCTCTGAAAATCTAGGACATTCTTTTTCATCATCAGTGTGTTTCCTAGTCTCTGTGGTATGCTGAGCCCCAATGCCAAAATGAAACTCCATAGTTAAGAAGTCTCTTTCTTTCTGCCAGAGTCTTTGGTCACAGGCACTGTCCAGGGATAGGTGGTGTTTGCATGTCGTTCCCTTTGCTCTTTGCATCTATTCATAGAACAATACGATACAGGGGAAGAAGTGGGATAGATGAGAAGTTGTTTCCCACAATGTCATTACATGGTTGTATTTATTGCCAATAAATACAAAAGACATTAACAAGAAGAAAACACATAAAAGCAAAGCGACTGAAAGAATTGTCTGTGTTTGTGGGTGTGTATGAGAAATGGCACTTCATTAGAAATGATTTGATTAGAATGGACTTATACTGTAGAAAGTCTGAACCATTAGTACTGGCATTGGATTAGTTTAGTTTGCTTTCAAAGATAAAATCATCATTAAGAATGTATAAAATATATTTGAAAGAAAAATAAGACATTATTGGAATGGAGCTTTTCTGATTTAATGATATACCCCGGAGAAAAACAATACACATCAAGCAACTATGATATGATATTGTCTTCCGTTATAATTTCCATTGCCCATTGGCTTTTCTTGCTATAATTTCTCTAATGACAGTTTCATACCACACCATTTGGCTTATGAGCCATTGTGCTGTTTCCCTAATGCCTCTGAAAGTATCAAACGGTAATGGCAAAGTACATCGTCCTCTCTCTTCAACACTGTCTGATTCGCCTTACCGTTTCTGATGGTGATCTTTACAGTAAAGGCAGTATTACCTCTTTGTACAAATTCTAAGCTGGCAACAGGGAATAACGTGCTTTGATCAGGCTCCCCCTTTTTTTTTTGCTTTATTATGAAGAAATGGGATGCAGTTTAAACTCATTTCACAAATGCCTTGCTTCAGAAGCTGCCACTAGGTGGTGCTGAAATCCTGTCCTCCTCCCTGTGCTATGGATCCCAGTGGGCTTCCTTAAATGGGGCTGACTGTGTTGTTGTTGAAGGAGTTTGCCTGGCACAAGGCAAGATTTACAGTCCCAGGTTTAATTGTGTTTTGAAGAAAAAACTCCAGCTATAATGACATAAGAAATACAATAAAGCTATAATGGGCTGCAGAAATTCCAGATTAAACACTAAACAGCAGAGCACTTAGCAGCCCACTGTTTGGTACCAGCGGTAATATAAAGATAATACTGATAGGGAGCTTTCTGCTCTGTTACCCTGTGTTCAGATTTGGACTTGTGATCTATTATTCATTCTGCTGATTCTTCTCAATGCAACTGGTTTACATAAACCCACAGCATCATTAAATAAAAAAAGCTAATTGATTAGTCTCACTGTATCTACACAATATTCAGAACTTCAGCTTTGTCCATGATCCCTAATGTTTATTTCCCCACATTAAGACAGTTTCAGTCATGAAAAAGAGGAGACGAGTTAAGCAAGTTTTTTTCTAGTTTCAAGACCATTGAGATATTGACCTAGCAAAATTAGATTCAAATCAATAGTTGGAAGGCGCACCTATTATTTTATACACTGATCCTAAACAACATGGTAAAACTATGAAATGCAGAACTTCAAAAAGTAAACTTCTCTCACCTAGAGCTATGTGGGAGAGAGAATGAAAGACAGATTGCATCTGGCGAGAGGCTATGATCTATAAAAAGGAGCTGAGGAAGGTATAGACAAATCTGACTCTGCAAAAGCAAACAGATATATTGGCCTCCACAACTAAACCTCTCGGAAGGCTGGAATATCAGCAATATTTGCTAGTCTGCTAGCAAATATAGTGGCATATGACTGCCAGTGGAAAATTAATTAGCGAATGGGACAAGGTTACCGACACATAATGAAAGTTATTGGCCATGTCACTTCATCATTTCCCCGGCCCCCCTATTACTTTCCATCAGGTTAGTCAGCCGTGAAATGGGGGTTTCATATGATGCAAGGAGGAATGTGCCACCAACACCTCCCACCCTATTCTCCCAGAGGGTTCGCACGTGGACGATCAAGGCACTTAGACTAATGTAGATGGTGTAGGGTGATGAGGAGGGACTGGGAGTGTTAACCCATCCTTTTTACATCATTACAGCACATTTAGGGATCAGTTGATCAAATGGAAGCGTTCACAACCAGCTCCAGCCTGTATTCACCTACTTAACCTATATTCAGGCTAGGCTCAAATAGGTCTTTGTCCGTAATTGCAATGCTCTTAACACAGAAGAACAGACAGTCAGGCCAGTAGCATGTTTGGATTGTCAACTATGTTGTTCCCATTGAGGGAAGAAAATGAATAAAAGATGAATGGTCCAGGATAATTGCTTGTCCTTGTTGGGCCTAAATGACTTGAATGATGAGTTGCTTCTCTACAAATGGTTCAACAAATTAAGTGGCAGATAGCTGTGGAAGCAAATGGTACCAATACTGAGTTACGATTATGAGAAAACAATACCAGACAATAAACATCACTACTTGCTATATGAAGCCAACATGTGGTGTAATGATACCTCTTAAAAATGAGGCACTATGTCCTAGTTCAGCAAAGTCAATAACCTCTGCAGTCCCAACAACTGTTTATCTTTCATATTAACAGAAAACTACAGTAATTCAGCAAATACACCAGGATAGGAGTTTTTGTGTGCATTGAGTAAAAGTTTCACCCCTTTATCTTGCTATACTGACTAACTATGTCGTGTACTGTATGTGTGTATTGTCAGTTCATGTCAGGTGGCGGCCGTGGCTTGGTGGCAGAACGGTTGCCTGCCAATCGGAAGGTCAGCTGTTCGATTCCCCCAGCCATGCGTCGAAGCATCCTTGAGCAAGATACTGAACCCCAAAATGCTCCCGAAGCTGCGCCTTCGGTATGTGAATGTTCTCATATGTAAATCGCTTTGGATATAAGCGTCTGCTAAATGACTAAATGTATGTCATGGGGATATTTATAGATGCTTGTATTAGTGCTTCATCAGCTTCTCTTATGCAGTTCTACTCCAATCCTACCGGCTCATCACCCAAACACAGCTGACAGTAAGCCTTTCCTCACAAAAGCAGATCATTTGTTCATTTTGCAACTACCATTGCTGGATCAATTTTTTCTGACAGAATACACAATAATAGTACATAATAATGAGGGTTCGCTCGCATCCTCTATTGAACTAATTAGTCATACTTTTGTGCTGGGTATGCATCAGCTGGCTTAATTTTGCCTTGTGTATAGATGCTTTCCTAAACACTGAATAAAATAAACCATCAAGCAAACAAAAACTGGGAAAACTAGCTCACACAGCATCAGCACACCAACAGCCTGCATATGTGTGTAATGTATGTTGGATATGAGCCCACATGGGCACACAACAATACACACAATATAAAAAAATGCATACAAAAGGTAGGCATTATGTTATGTTATTATGATATCATAGTCTTATGGTGAAAATATATATTTTTTTCCGTTGAAATATTTGTGCTGGAAAAGATGTGAATTAGAGACAGCTTGTCAAGTGACAGCTTTCCATTGGCAGACAATAATGAAAGGACAAAGCAGTAGATCATTTGGTGGTATTTGTGCAACACACCCACATACATAGAGTACAAACACATACACATGATGTCACTTTCTGTGTGTTGTGTGCTCAAATGACCACCTTTGATGTGAAATATGTTTGATGTCAGCAATTTTTGAAAAGGGAAAGGATTCCGCAAAAATGTCAGTGTCTTAGATAAAGCCAGATAAAAAAGTAAGGACCATCAAAGGAAAACATGGGCATCAAAATACTTACTATGAAATGGCTGTGTGGGGAATTTATTAAGTTTCAAAACTACTGTCTCATACTTTTACTTGTTTTGTTATTACTGTTTCTACCCTCTGTTTAAGATGGGGCCCATCCATCACGTAGGCATCTCAGACATCAGCACGGTTCTTCAAATCAATGGCTCATTGACTGCCCCAGCAGCAGACATGTACACACGTCTGTCTCTATGACAGTTACAAAAAAGAAACAGGAATACAAATTGGGCTTCACTGTCTGACTGAGAGGGCAAGAGAATAGATCATTGACAATCATGACAGAAATCCATCTCTGATTCTTGAAAACCCCTTTACTATTGTTCCCCCTGGTTCCCCCAAGTCCCCTTGCTTACTATCTGTCGATATAGACATGCTTGGAATAGTCATTTTGTTTGGCTGTCTCTACAGGAGTTTGGGCTTAGGTGCTTTAGAGGACATTTTGACAATGGGAGAAGGATTGAGGCAAAAGCCTGTCAGTGGCTTTGCTGTTTATTGATTGCAAATGTGGTGAGAGCTTAATTGATTCACACTTTGAGATCAACACGATAATCTCTTAGCCTTGGGACTACAGTGGGCTGTGCAGGTAGGAAACAGACAGCTGAGAAGGGCATGGAAAGTGTGAATCAGCTGAGTGGAAAGTTTAGTTTGTTGGTTTGCCTCCGGTCAGTGGGCTCACAAAAATCAAAACCATCAATGCTGCTTTGGGAATTAGTAATTAAGGAGTCTTGAGTAACTGAAAGTGGACGGAAAGTGAACAGCTGCTTTCTGATCACCTTAACTAGAAAAGGAGGCATCCATTCCACTGCCTTCTCCTTAAAAATAATTTATTGTGAAAAGCAAGCAAGAAGTGGTCAGTTGGTATTAGCAGAGACTTTACTCCTTTACTGATTTGACTGCAACAATGTGAATGATAAAGTAAACACCACATGTATAAATGGCACTAATGAAAAAACTGTAATAATGTGGACCCGCCATTTCTGGCTGATACACTGTCTGCTTGAAAAGGTCAGTATTGGAGCCAATAATTGAATCTGTGCAGTCCCATACAAAACACCCAACAAATACCTGAGCCTCTGTCCATCATAGGTTCAAAGACATTTCAGGACATCTGCCACTGATCTCACCAGTTGTGTTGCAGAGTACATAAAAGCAGCGTCAAGACTTGTGTTCTTTAAGTTTGGTTTTGGTTACTTTATGTTTAATTAACAGTTAACACACACACCATTGTTTTCAGCTCACATCTTGTCCAATCAGAGCTCACTGACTGTGCGCTCAGACTCCTTAGACGAAACAACTGCAAGCCCAATTATTTGTTCAATTCAGGTCATCTTTCACTTACTTTAAGTTACAAATCGGGGGGGCTTATTCACAGGGCATAAGCAGGATTTTAAAAACCGTCCTACTACAATGGCTAAGCAGGCTGTACATCTACATATTCAATTTAATTCAATTCAATTGTATTTGTATTGCCCAATATCACAAATCGCAATTTGCCTCAAAGGGCTTTACAATCTGTATAGCATACACCCTCTCTCCTTAGACCCTCGATTCAATTCATTCCTCCATCAGTCCATCCATCTCCACCTTTTCGGTTCCCTCGCTTACTTTTTATCCTGTGTATCTTCCATCGTACTCAAGCAACCCTTAAAAACATCAGTTTTAGTCCCTTCTCGTCTTATTAAAATCTTCCAGCAGTTTCACTCTCCATCATCAAAACCAAAGGGCCAGTTGTTCCCCCATCAATACGACTTCCCAGGGTGAAGCCTTAAATCTGACAAGAGACAGAAGTCGCTGATGGGATTGCTGCTAGACCCGCAGGCAGCTGGCCAGGCAGGCTAACAAGTAAGTAGATGGACACCTAAAAGACTTTGTCAAAATGAAGCTGCCTTTTCAGTGGTGTTCTGGGGCTTCAAATGGAAAACAAGGCTACATGGGACCAGAACCATTTCTCTGTGTTCTGCAGATGAAGAAAGGACGCCTGATCAAGAGCAGCAGGGGAAGAAGGCTAGCTGGGAGGACAGAGGGATTTGTGCTTCTGTTTGTATGTGTGTGTGTGCGTGTGTGTGTGTGTGTGTGTGTGTGTGTGTGTGTGTGTGTGTGTGTTTGACCATGTGTGTACATGTCTGAGTATAGAAGTCATAAGATTTTGCTGTTTTCTGACTGAAAAAAGCTTTGCAAGAGGATGTGCACTGCCCTTAGGAGGAAAAGTTAAGCAAAGTGCATTATACTGTAATTACTATGCTGCTTCTGAGGTGAAAGACAAAGTTGTCCAGTGATTGATATTTTATGTAAGACACCAGAGTGTTAGAGATACAAATCATCCTGTGAAAAAGTAAATGTACAGAACTTGTTTTTGTGTTTTCTGGGGATGCCATTTGCTTTAACATGTCCCCCAGATTGAAATTGATTCAAATTGAGATAGATTTTCTTTTGCAGTATGGACACCAATACAAGATCTCAAGCACAGAAAAGAGACTGCAATCGAAATCCCCTGTTAACTTTCCTTGAAAATTGAGTTTGAATCAAATTGTGGAGACCTCCGGGAATTAAAATAACCAAAGCCAAATTACACATATATGTATAACCTGTCCAGTAGCAATAAACATCAATGGAAATTCATAATTTGTTTGTCTCCAACGCCTGAAACAGCAAAAGTGAACTTCAATGAAATACATTGATTTTTAAAAACTTGTATTATGTCCGTGAAGGGTGATATTGGCTCAAAATGGTGAGCAGGTATACAAAAATTGGCCACATACTGTAAAGCTTGTTTGTTTTTTAGAGAATCAGAGGGTAGACGTAAGTATGAATGTGATGTAATCACAAATTCTATTCTGGCATATTCACACACAATTAATTTGCTTTCCCAAATATACCTTAAGGAAACATGGTTCTTCTGGCTGAATCATTTCCAATCCAGGAAGAGTGACATCCTTGTGCTGCACAGATGTCATATAGCTCGGGATGGGTGTTTTTTTTATTTTTTATAATTGTGTAAAACTGTTTATAATTCCTATGAATGCAAGAGGTCTTTGTCACTTGAACATAAACATTATGTGGTTATTGGGCATTTTCTTAAACTGCTGATTCCATTGTTTTTCTTGGGAGGACAGTATCTTGGTTAAGGTTAGGGAAAGATTTTAGGTTAAATATTGAAAAAGTAATTGCATCCTGTTGTCTCATGCTTCAACTCAGCTTTAACATTTTGAATAATTAACACCAATTAAGACCAACTTCAATCAAGTGCTTACTGTCTAAACATAAGCATATAAATGTTAATCAGGAGCATCCTTGGTGAATGGGTCTGGCTGATGAAATGTTTTGACAATTAATGTTTTGCATATACATTCATATGAACGTTTTGTGTTGGCAGTGAACGGTCTGCAGATACGTTCAGTATAAATGTTTTCATGTGGTGGAACATGACATTTCTTACAAAACATACTTGCTGTTGCAAATTAGTTGTATAAACAATAGGGATGGCTTACGGTAGCCTGCTCCAAGTTGATGAAATACCCAGATTGGTTAAGATCTTAATTTTCACAAAAAATGATTCATTCACAATCCCTCTGAGATAGTCTCGTTCGCCCCTTTCTGCCACAACAGGCATCTGCAAAGAAAACAATACCGGTGCTGAATACAAACACACGCTAACTTAGTGACGCAGTCGTTAACAAGACTGACTTACTTTACCTAAACTTGTGGAATGTGGATACACTGTAAAACTTGTGAAAGTGTGGATATACTTCCCCAATGCCAACAGAACTACTACAAAGTGCAATATTTGCTGGAGGGTACTCATGACAGAGCAGGGGAAAGACAATCCCCTTGCCTAAATATGTATTTACCGTCCATGATGTTAAAGTAAGAAGAACATTTGCCATTTTAGACTATTTCCCAGCCTACAGCCAGTGTTACACCGTATTCTGTGACCTGTACTGTAGCCATCCCTAGATGTACATGAACATCATTTTGGAGAGATGATTACACACTTCTTTATTATTATTGTTTTGAGTTACAGTATATTAGAGTTAAAAACCAGCAATCCAAGCATTAAAATGTCGAGTGGAGATGACAATAAGTAATCTAATACAATCAGTATCAACTGCATGCAAAGACATGAAAAAGACCATGACCTTCTAGTCTGAGTAAGCATGAGAAAACAAAACTGTCACCAGAGCCCTAAGCGAGCCAAAGGATCAGCAGGAAAGCAGCAGTGAAACTGGCAGTGGCATAATCAGTGCAAATTGTTGGAAGCACAAAGAAGTACTGTAGGTGGACTGGTGAAGTGCCAGCTGTGTAACTGTAAGAGCATAAGTTAGGGAAAAAGATGCCTTCTCTCTCAAACCCCAGCTTTTCTAAACTTCAATCATTTGCTTCATCTATCTGTAGAAAGAAAATATCCAGACCTTTATCATTCGGAATACACAGTGAAATAACCCAAACCTCAGGCAAACACAGAGTGACGTGTCTAAATGTTGTACCGTACCTATAAAGTGACTTTGAATTTAGCTCTTCACTGGGAAATACACCTGAGGTTTTGCCAAGTATGAGAAATGCATTTTCTTGTTGTTCTGACATGGAAAACACGTTTTGTCCTCAACAACGCATCCTCCTGCAGCCTCCTGCTCTCATCGTCTGCTGTTGCCTGCTTACGCGTCTGCTCTCCCTCTTCATTGCGGGTCTCAGCAGGTATCCAGTCAGGCAAAAGTAGCATTTTACCCTTAGGTCGGACATCCCAGCATTCTCCTGCTTCCCATGCATCAGGAATATAGGACGATGTCTGTCTTGGCTGCTACAAGTACTACAAGAGTCAACTTTCCTCTCACAGCTACTTGGCTGCCAAAATGCATTAACCAGAACCAAACCCTAAATAATTAAATATCTGGTTGACATGGCTTGGCAAGAGCACCACATTTCTTGATTAAAACTTTATCACCAGACACTGTGAAAAGTTTCCAAAACAATTAATTACCAGGGTATTAATGGTGGCTTGTCCTATGTAAAACACGATAAAGTGGGGGACTTAATTAAAAAACTAATTATACTTCCGTTTTCAGAATTTCAGTTTTCAAATGAATATGGCACAATTTTTACTCTGTCTGTCTCTCTCTCTCTCGTCTTTTCTTTCCTCCCCTCGTTCTTACACACAAACTAACACACACACTTGGTGTGAGGGAACTTTTGCATTCATTGTCAGATTTATATATTTAAATCCCAGCTCATTATCTCAGTCTCATTCACTTTCTTTCTTCTTCTTTTTTTCAAACAGAGAAATTGAGAAATTAATTTCCGTTCTCCTCTGTTGCAGATGGGGATTCACCCAGAGAAAGCTGCTCAGTCTTGTCAGTGAGGACATGCAGCAGATGAACACATCGGTGGCAGGTGTCGCACGGCTCTTTTCTTCACTACCCCTTCACATGCCCTCACTCACACTTGCGCAGACCCAGTCCTCATCTTTTTAATGGAGTAAAACTGCATCAGCATGGTCTCTGAAAGAAGCCTTTTATTGCACCTGACCTCTACCTACCTGACATGCCTGGTCCAAGGCTGTTCCCCGCATTTAAATATCAAGACAGAGGCACCACAATGGCCTAAGCATGCACAAAAACCTCCCTCCTCACTCAGTATACCCTGAGCAAAACTCATCCCAGGGTCCTCAGCCTCACAAAAGGGCTCTTGCCTATGCTTAACAATTTGACAAAGACATGAATAGAGATTGCTGGTGGGTCAGAGAGCTCCCATAGGACACGGTATGAAACAGCACTAGAGGGACATGTACCTGAAAGGCTGAGCAAACAAGCTCTCAGCCTGTAAAAACAAAATGTAATGGGGAGGTCGGATTGAGGGCAGCCTGTACGCACACACAAACATTGATACACACATGATGATTCACATACACCCATTTGGCCTTGTTAGTCACAGCTGCTCCGGCATAAATACAGACACGCAAACACACACAGGTTCCACAAGTTTCACAATCAGAAAAAACACACAAGCAAACAATGAACTTGAATAAAGGAACGCTATCTACATGCACAATCGTAATTGCAACTGAGGTCAACTACAGTACTTGAGACGGCAGTGAAAGGCACTCGATAGGTGCAGCCATTAATGAAAAGAGGAGGCTCCTGATGCATTTGGTTAGTTTTTGTCTTAACTCCTTGTGTATTGTTATCAGTGGGTTTAGAGACAAAGCATAGAGCGGGTGGCCATGAAAAAAATGGAAACGGATGATCCTATTTTACATCCCTTAGAATTTTAACTAGATGAGCTTAGAAAAAAAAGATGGTGTGTGTGTGTGTGTGTGTGTGTGTGTGTGTGTGTGTGTGTGTGTGTGTGTGTGATATTCATGAGGCTGAGGAACAGAGCAGGAGGGTAATTTTCTGCACTCACTGAGCCAGGCATTCCTCAGGACAAAGGGACTGGGGAGACACATAGATTACAAGGTTGAACAGGAGTGATGAGGGGACTGTGCGCGCGCACTTACACTAACCCCCCCCCCCCACCCCCCCACACACACACACACACACACAAATGTACCCATTCGACACCCCTATTTTCTCCTCTCGCAGCTTCGCCAAATCCGACTCCACCCCACTAGCTCACGGCCGCCTGCGCTCCCAAATCCTTCTCTATTCCCAAATTGCTTGTCAAAAGGACGAAATTAGAAAATAAAACTGTGCGGCTGACAAACAAGATTACATGCTGTTTGCACCTGGTCGTGGCAATTAAAGCTCCGATGACAAGCGAGGATGGCCTCCTAATGTGGTGTCTCAAGGCATATCAGCGTTTTCACAACAAGATTGCGCCTCACATGCCATTGAGGCAGCACTTGCCAGCCGCACCGCCTGTCATTCTTTGGCCCTTTGTGCTGTCTGTTGTATTCTGTCGTGAGCACGTCTGGGATGTGCTACATTGAGATATTCATAATTAAAACTGTGGCAACAGAGACAGCCACAAGAGTGACACTCCACTGATTGGGTTTAAAGGCTGATTTAGCTGATCCAATAATTAAAGAAACCAAAAACAGAAAACCTGGGAGAGAAAAACAACGGGGGTATAGAAACAGAATTCAGATTTAACAATACAAATTGCAGATGTGTTTGAATAGACAGAAAATATTGTTGTAGGCAAATATCAGAGTTCAAATATGCATATCAAGTAACTTCTAAACACATCCGGATTGTCTGTGTGTTCTGTGTAAACAGTGCAGTCTGGGGCTTCTTCTCCATGTCTCATGTTCACCGGCTTCAGCGCAAGGGAATTTTTCTGAAAGCCCCTTTATCTTAAATAGCCCCATTTGAATGACAGCACACGAGCAAACAAAATTGTTTAAATGTACCACTTACATGAGCTGATTGCCTTTTTCTCTCTTATTTGTGCCAGAATAATAAAACGGACCCTTCGCGTAAACAGACGCCACATCATTATTTCATAAGTTTGCTGAGTTGAGCGCTGTAAATTATGTACACTTTGCTTTCTTGGGGAAGGCCAGCCTTTCCCTCTATGTTAGTGTTTAAGCTGCCTAGATAAGGGCGATGTCTATACACCATATGCTGAGAAATGTATCAATCCCCAGAAGAGACTTAAGCATAAAAGAGGGCTCAATTTAGCTGCCTGAGTTCACAGACATAATACTGGTAAGTGTAAATCTATAGATGTACACTGCGTGAGGTTCTGTTATCCTTAGTATGTAGATAAAAACACCATATAAATGCGGTCCATTAGCTTTAATTGCTCGTGTTCTCTGTTCACCAGTGCAACTCCCTTTGCATGTTTTAGGTAGTTGATTGGAGTGTTTCTAGTTTGGATTACGATCCTGAGTTGGTTAAAGAAGCCTTATTCTTCTTTGGCTTGATATCAAAACGATAATGTTGGCTTTTCTCGTCCCCTTTTGGCTCTTTTAAGGTCTATCATTGACTGTGCCTAGCCTGTAAAGAGCTTAACTCTCCTCATTAGCAGTCACTCTCCTCCTGCTATGTTGGCTCTGCGTGGTACCTCTCCCTTTAGTGGTTTCCAGTGTCTCTGTCTGCATGTGGAAGAGCATTGGAGAGCTGGGAGCTTCAGTGTGACAGATGGAGGCTGCTTTGTGACCCTTAGAGATTGGCAAGCCCTTCTGTCCCCTCCTGATTGAGTGTCTAACTACCGGTCGCTCTCCTCACGTCAAACAATCCTGCTTTATGTTATCTAAAGCCGCTCCCACTTGGCCCACTTGCTGCGATGGCAGTGTCAGATCCTGACAGCCGTTGTCATCTGCAGCTAGCAATGATGCCATTGAGGCTTGATGAATGGCACTTTTATGAAAATAGTCAAAAGCGAACAGGCACAGGTGTGAATGAAGATATGAATATGCATATTAGCGGTTAAACAGAAGGGGTAAATAAAATCTGCAAATAATCCCTTTTTTTGTACCAAATAGGTTGGGTTTGCTACAGAGAAAATGCAATAAGTGTCACAACTTTGAAAATATCATAAAAAAGTTTTTGGACAGTATTTTTATTATAGACCTGGCTTTAGTCCATATCAAATGAATAGTACAAGCATTAAAGCACTGTTTATTAATATTGCCACAATTTTAACCCTGTTTCTGTGATGTTGCTTAATTAACGGGGAGAGGGCAGATAACACACCACATTTAAAAAAAAAAAAAAAGAAATCAGTATTTCTTTTCTTTGTACAAGCCAACACAAAACCAAGAAAATACTGTCAGAATGGGCAGGCATGCACGACCAACTGAACTGTCAACAGACAACAGCCACAGAACTAACAAAATAACTCAGAAACTCCCCAATGAGGCAACGCTGACTGGACTGGAGGAGGTCTGGTCTTGGCGTCTCCAAAACTCAGCGACCAGGATCTGGAACGAGGTATAGATGAAATCCGGGGGGCACCCCCTCACTTCCATCCTCAGGCAGTATACCACTGTAATGTATGCAATGGACTTGACATTTTAAGCGTTTTTGCCAAGACATCCGTCCAGCAGATTGTGTAGAACTGGTTATATGTTTAAAATATAGTCATCAAATCCCATTAAAATAAGGTTATAACATACAAAAATGCAACTGTTCAACACAATTTGGTCCAGATTTAACAGACGGCTGGGTGTCTTTTCTGGACAATGCATTATACACTATAGTTTAGAGACTGAATAACTTCCACATTCACACAGGCTATGTCGGAGGGGGCAACCGTGAGCAACCCAAATATCTCTGCATCCACTATCAGTGCATGACTTTGAGACCAAGTTTCTTATTCTACATCCCACACCTGGTTAGATGTAGGAAACAAAAGTAGTTTTTTTGTTTCCTATATGTAAGAATAGATAATCGTAATGATGTAATCATGTACGTGCTTCAAGTCACTGTTGACTTTCCTTAACCAAGTGTTTTGAGCATACATAACAATACATAACCGTATTGCAAGAACAGATATTGTCAGGAAGTCAAATAAAATATACCGCCAATGCTGATGCATTCACTGTAAACATTTTACGACTTGTCATATACGTTAATTGAAAGACATTTCCTCCCTGCGTTGATAAAAACATTTCCCTCAAAAACATATTTGTTGTTTCAAATTAGTAGTTTATAAACATATTTTTTAGGAGACAGGTTTATTAGGGGACAGAAAGTAAATGGACGAGTTATGACCCACATACATCAGCAGGCACTCAGTGTCTTTCCCGCTAATGCTCTGCCAGGCTTCACTGCAGCCATCTTCACCTCTTGCTCATTTCCGCAGCTTTTTGCCATCATTCTGGTTTCCAGCACATGGAATACATTGTCAGATGGTTTGATTTCAGGTGAGTGATTTGGCCTGTCAAGAACATTCCCTCCTTGTCTGCATGCTTTAGGATTATTTTTACTTCTCTGATTGAGGGGCTATGTTCCGTACAAAATGGACTGAATCCTGCACTATTTACTCAATATGAAAGCTCTCGCAAACGCCCTTAGAGCTGAGGGTTGCACTTTAACCCCGTAGTCATTGTTCCATTTCAATTCCTGTATGCGGAGTACAGAGCCAAAACAATGAAAACATGTCACTATCCTTATACTTTCTGACAGCACTGCATTCTTATTTTTTATGTAGTGCAACGCACTTGCCTCTGATTTTGTATATCTTTTGAAGAGGCATTTGGTATGTAATGCTGAGATACTAGTTTTCAGCACCTGAACACCCAGCCATTGAAGTGGGAGAGTGTCTGGTCTATTCAGGATTGAGAGGCACCCACAGATGGAGCGTACTGCCTGGCAGTGAGGAGCAACAGAGCAAAACAGAGTCATCTAAAACAGAGTGTAAATGTGTTGTATGCCACCTGCGCTCTCTCTTTGTCTCTATGTCTCCCATTTATTACATACCAAATATACATTATTCAGGGGACTAAAATAAAGTTGAAGAGGAAAAACTGTCCAGCAGCAATCATATCTCAATCAAGATTCATCTCTGACTCTGCAAGCTTGTCCTCATGATGGCACCAACCCCTCTTGTTTCTTTACGGTAATACAGTATCTTCCAAAGGAGCACTCACAAGAATAGATACGAGTGAATTCTGTGGTACCCAGGACTCTTTTTTTCTCAAACATTATTAAAGTATCTCCAAAATACTCTGCCTTTCAGCCTGCAGGCAATTATCCGGAGGTCTGTAATTCGCAGCAAAGAAAAGGAAAAGAAAAAATGAAATCAATATTCATGTATGAGTTTCTCAGCATATTTCAAAACAGCTTTGATTGATGCAGAAATGCCCTCTCTATGTACACAGAGGTACACAAGGTTGGATTGCTTTGAGTTTCATAAAAATCTTTAAGGAGATGCCAATGGCAGGCAAAGTGCATACTGTAAATGCTAAAAGAAGCCATTTCACTTGAGATACCAGAATAAATTGTTCTTCGCTTTCTCAGTAACTCATTATTTACTATCACTTACTAGTCACTTTGTGTTCTGCATACATGTTACCAATGCATTCAAAGAATTGATTTCTCTCGTTTTTCTTTTTTTAACATATCGTCTTCCTTTGCAGCAGGCTGTGCATCCTCCCCTCTGTGATGATGTCTGAATTTTGTATTTAAGGTGGTAGAACCTGTCCAGACAGTCACGATGAAGCTCATTCCGGCAGAATGTCTGTAAACACTGTTTTATATTCACTCTACTGTTCTGTGACCGTATGTGTAAATATCCAGGGAATGCATAGACGATAGCATTTTCACACTCTAAACAGACCTTGTTTCTGTGCTCAAAATGTTTTATTGAATTAGGTGGGTTGAATATTTCATATTTTCTTATTATATGATGGATGGATAGATGGATATATGGATTGACTGATTGACTGACTGATTGATTGATTGATTGATTGTGTCTCCTTTCTCAGCAATGGAATCCCGCCTGCTTGAGGCAGATTTACAGTTGTGTCATATTCTTTCCAATTTTTTTATGATGACCTTATACTGTGCTCCAAGGGATATTCACTTCCTTGAAATTGCCTTGTAACCTTTTTCTCTATTGGTACTTCTCAGTAACCTGGTCTTGGATTTTGTTTGAGGTGTTTCTTTGTCATAGTTTTGCCAGAAAATAGCTGGCTGGTACATTGTTTCAGAAAGCCAGTAAGAGCCACAACTGGAATTGAAACTTGTTTTTATAAAAAAAAAAAACCCTCCAAACTTAGGAAATGTATTCTTTAGGGACAGCTGTGGGGTTATGGGAACTAACACAACAGACATCGAAGGAGAGTGAGCCATTACCCTTCTCGTCCACCTGTTTCGATTGTATAGTAAAATATGATTTATGGTTGCTACAGTTCCCCCCAAGCTATTCCAAGCAATCAATTTACAGTTCCAGGTCCAGGATCATCTCTCAGCAATCCCACTTCAGCCACTGATTGCACTGGCTTCACTGAAGTCTTTTTTACGTAGCATCGCCGACTCTAAGGAAATAGTAGGTCTTTTAACCTGTATACAGTATTCTGGATATTGACTCATAAGCCAGTGAAGGTTCTATTTGAAATAGGATATTTATGTGTGGCCTGACTACACTGAGCTAGAGAATAGTGCCTAAGGAAATTGTTTGAGTAACTTACACACATAGTGTACACAACATTTGAATGCACACAGATCGGTGTACTTACATCAGTAAGAATGTCCATTTGAACTTTACTGCATTTTTATATTGTTTGAGTGTTTTGTTAAATGATAGCGAAAAACTTGATTTCAAAATAAAATACTACAAAAAATAAAAATCATTATATTTTTATTTTTGTTTTTAAAAGTTCTTAAATGTACTTCAAGAAACGTTATGTGATCCTGTTTGTACGCAGAAGGAAAGCTCTAGCTGCCATCCTTGGCAGGTTTGTCACACTTGCTCCACAATCTGACTTTAAAAAAGAACAGAAAAAAAAGCTAAAATGATTCACTCTAATAGAGCTGGATTTTCAGGATACAATAAGACTGAAACAGGAATTGCAGCATGCATATGATACAAATCATGAGAAGGAGAGACTGTATGCCAAACAATACCTGAGATGTAAAAGGGTATTCAAACACACAATAAATCACTGGAAGAATGACAGAAACTAGACTCTCTCTGCTAACAACAGAATGAGGGACAGTTAAAAATAGAAGGCTAAGAATAAAAAAGGGGGGCATTTTAGGCACAGCAAAATAGCCAATATCGGAAGGAAATAAAGACAATAAAACAAAAAGAAAATAAACAGTCAACAAATGTTGTAGTATAGGTATTTCAGTTATAATTATGTTTTCTATATTTAAATAGCCGTTTTGTTTATCCTTAGCCGCTTAGGTTGGCACTTTAAGAATAAGCACACTGAATTGAAATCACCAAACCAGTGAATGCATGAGTACACAGGCTGGCATGCAGACAGACTTTGTGACACACTTTGGAGATACAGATGAATCACCTTTAAAGCCATCTTAAAAATCACATCATGGCAATTAACAGCAAAACTTGCCAAGGTGACTCATCAGCAGTGGCTCCAGTATGTGAATAGGAGCTGAAGAGGGCGACTGCTTGACTCATAGAGATAGATGTGGAAGTCGCACCGCCTTAGAAGTTTTAGTCCACCTCCTCCAATGGATCGCCGTCGTCAAAAAAAAACTCCAGGACAGATAGTCAAAATGGAAACGCAACATGTACAGTAGTTAACATCCAGCCATATTAGTCAGTGGCAACTACACTGACTCAAAAGCAACCTTTAAGATGCCTCTCATTTTTGGGATATTTATAGCTTATCCTGGTTATTGAAAATGGGATATGGCATTTACATGCAGGCGCTCATGAATATTATACATGAGACTGAAACATTGAGGGAATAGTAGCATACATGTAAACATAGTCTCTGCCAGGTCCATACATAGGCAAGTCAATCAATAACGAAAGCCAGTTATCATCAGTTTATCATTAACAAACATCCGGCAGATTCATCTTTGACTTTCAGTCCTGTTTCCCTATCCTTTTGCAATCATGCTGGAATATTATGTAAAACATGTGCCGCAGGATGCAAGAACGTTTGAGAATAGCGCTGTCCTGCGTTTGAAAACCAGTTATCTAACATACTACCTAGTTTGTAGGGCTTCACTGCATGGTACTTTATGTGTATCTACACAGACCTTTGAGCTTTTTAGCCTGCTTGAGTCACCATGAAGACTAGTGATTAGATTTCCTTAGTAACATTGGCTTTTCTAATGCTCTGTCAAAAATTACAAACAGAATAAACCTGAATGTCATTAAGTGACTCCACCATTAAAAAAACTGTAAAAATTACAGTAGGTTCATGTTTATTTTCTCCAGCTATCCTTTTGTGTCTGCTGCTCCTCTCTCCTTGGCCATACCTTATTTTATTAATGAAGCACATACATGTGTTGTTGGTCAAGTCCATCAGTGAAAAGCTGTTGGACCGAGGTTGTGGTTGTGGTTGAGACATTAGCCAAAAAAATCTATTCACATGATGACTGTTTTAATGGCAAATATATAGCAGAGGAGTAACATGTTCATGAGGGGAAAATACCTGCTTAAAAATGAATAAACAGCAATGAAAGGTGCTGTCAGTTTACTGAAAAGTGTGCTTTTAATAATATGTTGACTTGCTAGTCTGTTTAAGTGTACAATATGCACCACAAGCTCATCAGTGCAATATGTAGCATGTCCAGTTCAGGACATAAAGCTGCCTTTTCTGTTTAAGGGAAATGTCTCTGTCCATGGTTCTGAAGTCCACATGAAATAAGCCTTTGCAGACAGGATTTAACACTGTGTGTACAGTGCATACAGCTGCATCATATAGTAACACATGACTGTGTCTGAAAATACTGGTACTGCAGGGCACATAACTCAGTAGAATTTACTTGACTGTCTCACTGGGAAAACTAATGTCTGATATGGTACAATGGTGTACATTCTAGTTCTCAAAATATATAACATTATAGGCTAGTCAACAAAGTTTAGTCAGCTAAAGTCGTCTTATTCAACCATGAGTTGTTTTCTGTATGTAGAAGCATCCTTCATCTCAAATGACAGGTCACTGTCACTTTTAATTACAACAGATGCATCGCATGTCCTCCACTTGCACACTTTAAGACAAGAGTAAAGAGGAAGCAAAAAAAAATAAAGGATAAATAAATGAAGAAAGAGAGACTATCCCCTGCTGCTCATTGGTTTTCTATGTCTTCTTTGGTCCAGAAGGAGCTCTGTCACATTCATGCCTAAGAAGACAAGTGCTCCCACAGCTCCCTCTCCTGGGTTTTCAACCCCATCCCTCTCTTTGAAGATTTTTTTTTATTTTTTTTTATTTTTTTTTGCAGCATCTGCTTTTTTCTCCTTCCCCCAGCCTACTGCTACATTGCCTCCCTTCCTCTTTTCACACTTTGATTGCATGTATCTCTCATCGGAGTCCTCTGGCTAATTGCATCATTCTAATGGTCTTTTTCATGATCACACTCTGTGGTGAGTTGACGTTTCATGCGGCTTATTAATTAGAATTAGCGAGAAAAGGACCGAAAAGTTAAGCGAAAGTGCTGATCAGTAGTTTCAGTGTAGAAATTGCAATTGTCTTGGTTCAGGGTATTGGGACTGCGAGGGGATCAGGAAATGAGGCTCAGATCCAAAAAGTTTACATCATTCCTGGCTAACCCTTTTATTTTAATCCCATAACATTCCCAGTATAAATAACCACCCATTGTGTGTGCATACCAGTAAACAGAGTGTAGTAGTGCTCTGATGTCTATTGACACATTATCTCACTTGGCGGCAGCCATTATCAGCAGCATCCACACAGCAACAGGACTTGGCCTGCTAGTGGAGAGAGTAGGTGTCTCCATCTTCATCTTCTCCTGGCACACACATGCATACACACACAACACACACACACACACACACACACATAACAGTGGTGGCAGCGAGGATGTTGAAAGTCTCCTCCTTTAGCTGCAGGGCTTACCTCTCTCTCTCTCTCTCTCTCTCTCTCTCTCTCTCTCTCTCTCTCTCTCTCTCTCTCTCTCTCTCTCTCTCTCTCTCTCTCTCTCTCTCTCTCTCTCTCTCTCTCTCTCTGTGTGTCTCCCTCTCTCCTTCCACTCTCAGTCACTCTGAGATGCTGCCACGTCAGTGCAATTTAACAGTTCTTTGATCCATGTCCTGAGAGTGAATGGCAACAAATTAAGCAAATTATTTGAACCACCCACGGGCCTAAGGCAAAGGGAGAGGAGGGAGGAGGGACCGGGGGATGCTACAGTTGTTAAAAGGGGGGTCGAGTGTGACTGCCAGAGCCATGAAGGAGGGAAGAAAAAAATTCATAAATACGTACTGTATATCGCATGTTATGTATCGCATAACCGAGGAATGACCCGAGATGTGTTCTGTCTCAGTGGTCTCCACCTGTTCTCAGTGAGAGCCTGGTTCAGTAGTTAGTAGTTGGCTGGCTGAGCTATTTGCTTCAAAATGAATGTAGGATTTTTGTGAACAGTATCAGAAAACAACATCACCACTACGTTTTATCTTCAGGAGGAAATCAATTGGGTGTGAAAGGAATTCCTGTCTCTTTTCCTTTTCTATTCATTGGCTGAGCAAAACAACATTTGGTATTTACTCCCTGATGTCTCTCTGTACTTTTTGATTTATTGTTATTGTAGTCCTGCTCGGATGTTGACAGTGCTTTTTAGGGGGAAAAAAAGGAAGAAAGAAGGAGAGGTAAATTCAACTGCAATGCTTGTTGCATTTTGTTAGCCAGAATATAAAGGTAACCTTTTGAGTTTTTTAATGCTTGCAGAGCTACGGAGCAACTACCCGACATACCATGACAAGCAGATCATCATGTGTCCATAACATAGTACAGGAAGTGAATCAACTGGTAGATGTGTCTGTTTCTTTAACAATGTTTTAGGTTTTAAGATTCGATCTCACAGAGATGTATGAACCATTTATCAATAATAAACCATGAAGGATACCAATGTAAAATTGATTTAAAAAGGGAAACTTTCTTCCAAGAATCCATAATTAGTTTGTTTCTCACGGTTATTCTCTTTGCTCCTTGTTAATGATCCAGCCATATGCCTCTGTGCAGCCATTTGAGCTAGTTGGTCCAGAGCACAGCTGGAGACAATACAACTGCTCCCATTATGACTACAATGCACTCATCGAGTTATTATATTTAGACCTACTGTGACTGCAGTCTTTTGCCTTATGCTTTTATATCTCATTTCAAATGATATTACTTTCAAAAATTCACTAAATATGCACTTTGCATTTGATGCAGCATTAATCAAATAATGCTTTTGGGAAGGGGGACTGCACACTGCTCCAAATTCCTCTATGTGAGAATTGTCTTATTTATTGTTCTTATTTTCCTCTCCAACTTCAAGGAGAAAAACATTTAGAAAAAAAAAACAGTTTGACAGAAATGCCCTGCACCCCATCAACTGAGGTCAAGGATGGTCTTTTCAGTGTAAGTGCAGACAAATTGTCATTTCAGAGAAGGTTTTGCTGCATCTTGTAGTTCAATACATGCCATCTTCTGACAGAAACTATGCTGCAACAGTTAGAAACTTGTTATATTGCTTGTAACATCTTCTTTCTGGGAAAAATAACGAAGGTGATGTAAATCTAAGCCAGCTTTTCATTGACCAAAAATCGTTCTTTCAGATGGAGGCTGAGCGCACCGGCAAGGTGTCAATCATTCCCTGCCATTACCTGTCTTCCAATGCTCCCACTCCTGAAATAACTGTGCTTCATAATATTCACCATTCGAGCCATCATGATTATGTCGCGTTCAAGACTCTGACAGCCACCTGCACCATATCCCTCTACTCAGTCATCAGAATTTAAGTTAGATAAAGTAGTCCTCATTCTCAGTGTCCTCTGCTCAGTTTTCCCAACTTAACATGACGAACTGGGCAGACTGGAGCCCTGGCTTCTCCATTCATAATGTAATTTCACAGCTCATTATAGTCCAAGGACCAATCCCTTCAGATGGTGTCAGCGGTGGCACTGCTAGATATGCGTTACCTGGCAGATCTGGGTCATACGGTATTTGCAAACCATTCTTAGCTCTTCTTTGTCTTCTTTGTCGTCTGTCCAAATGTTAAGACAATCCTACAAAAAATATTTGAAACTTCCCTAGTTAAAAGTTAATTTATTGTTTTATTTTGCTGTGGTTGACAATATTTCCATTGTCCTGGTGGGCCACCCATCTGGTGCTCTATGTGGAATAAATAAAGTCTGAGAAATGATCCGTGAATACCGAAACAAGTTGTTTGATATAGACAGTAGCCTTACTCTATTCCTGCCTATTGAAATACAGAGCATTTTGTTTTTGTCTGAAAGTCAATCTGACAATCCACAAAGGTAAACTAATTAATGCTTAATGCCTCACATTATTGTAATGAGCCTTAATGAAGCATTTTCCCAGAGCCATTAAGATAAAGATTGTAATGGATTCAGCACACAGGTGAGCTAACATTTATCTTGAAATCAATGGATTCCCACTGCCTGAGCTGTAATTAGACTGTGATTGTGTGTGACTGTGAGGTGATTATATGTCAGCAGCTAGTGTACTGCACTGTAAGACTAGACCCTTCTATTTTTAATATGCTGTCCTGCAGGAAAGAACCCTGCGAATTAGTAGTGAAAGCCTGATTGATCTATTGAGCTGGTGCATGAAGCTATTATGCACTGCTTCAACAAAACACGTGGCTCCCTCATGTCAGTATCCTGCTAATAGGCTCCTTTATAGAGCTCTTTAGAAAAACACAGGTCAGAGATTAGATCAAGACCACAGAATGGACACAGAAAACCAGCCCACTTTGAATACAAATGAGCACAAATACATAATAGTCTCTTATCTCTTTGGTTTGAAAAATGACATATGCACTATTTGACAAACGGGTGAAACTTAATAAACAACTCTAAAACCTTTATGGCACAGATGTTCTTCAGAATATGCTGGAGAGCAAAAAACTCTTTAAACCATCAGAATAGAGGAATGTGCCTATCGGCCATTCAAAAGTAATTCTCGCCAAATATTTATATTGGAAGCATAGTGCAGGCTTCTTTTTAGAAATGATATGATGGAAGAATTCAGGCAGGTTTGATCTTCAAGGGGCCATTTACTTGATAGCAAACACCTAATCGAAATGCCAGACACTGATATGTGGCCCCAGATTAGTTTGACTATAAGATCATAAAAAAAGTGCCCATCTAAATGTCAAGGAAATTACACACATAATGTCACTAGGAAATAAAAATGAATAAAACATGCCAATCAGGTGGGTTTAAGTAAACAAATTAAAACAAACATCCACAAGATAAGTGGAAAAAGGCCATAGAGATTTGAATTGGACAGCTTGTTATGATGATGCAGGGCTATCTAATGATGGCAGTGCTTTCATCGGAAGAAGCAAAAGACACAGTTTCTAATGCATCAGCTTTTGGTCATGTATCAACAGTGAAAAAAAGGAAGCACAACACGATCTCGTGTCTAATACACTGTAGTTGTGAAAAAGAATGTGTCGCAGAGAGCATACAGAAGCTGGTGTGGCATTCTGTGCTTCTTATTCTTTGTATTAATATTATTTGGGAAGTGCTACAGTACAAATCACCGGCCACTGAGACAACCCACTTTAAAAGCAGCTTTTTCCTCACTGCAATAAAGACACTGAACTCATCACGTTAATCCCCTGGCTCATCCAGCACCTGCTGCTTCCCCATAGAAAACTCACACTTCTCCTCCTCTGCAGTGTTGATGCTGTGGTGTTGTCGTGTATCTGTGTTATGTTGTATGATATGTGATATGATACATGATATATATTGTGGTTGTACGTGTCTCTTGTTATTGCATTTTGTTGCTGTTGTGTGTATTGTCTGTGACGTAATATACTTCTTGCTGCTGTGGCTGTGTGATATTGTTGCTGGTGCTGTGCTGTTATGTTATGCTGTTATGCTGTGGGGTCATTACATTGAACTGAACTAAATTTACAAGTTTTCTTTGACAAATGAATTTCCATTTAAAAAATAAATACATCACATGGTGTTATATGATAACAACATTCAAAAATGCATAAAATAAAACGTTTGACACATGTCTGAAGTCCCCAATAAATGTTTGGATGGAAACCCAACTTATTAAAGGGATTTAGAGTTAGGCCATGGCATCACACCAAATGCAATTGCATAGAAAATGTAGGCATTGAAGGTGAGATAACAGTGACATGAAAGTTGACCTCAGACGTTTTGTGATGAGTTGTTTATCTCTTCTTTAGTCCATAAACTTTCTTTGGGTTCAACCCAGGCACAGAAAATAATCCCCAAGTCTTCCTCGCAGTCGCATCACCACAGGCAAACTAGGAGCTCATTGAAGTGAGGAGAAAAACAGAATCTGAAAAATCAAATTCCACATAGCTTTGAAGGAGCAGCAGTACCACTTCACTGGGTCGAATTTTCGAGAGGCTTAATAAAACCGCAGTGTTCACTCAGAAGTGAATTAGAAAGTATCAGTACATGCATCACTTAGTGATCAAAGTATTTAAATGAGTTTTAAACCATTACAGTAATTTGTTTTTGTTGGGGGGGAAACAAATTCAAACCTTCCTTGCTCCCAACTTCACTTACCCATTGAGGCTTAGTCAAGCATCATGGGAAAGTCAGTAATTACGTGCACATATAATGAAGGCATTGTAAAATATTCAGTGAATTCATCTTTAGGACTGCTGTTTTACTCAAGGCTGCAACTTCCCCTTCTCCACACAGGGTTAACCGGTGCAGTTTTGTCTGCTGACTGACAATGGCCACAGGTACAGCTGCCTCATGCCTGTGAGCGAGTTTTTGAGTCACAAAGCATTTCTAATTGGTCGTGACAGGAGCTTCTGGTTGCCAGATTTGATCTATACAGCCCCTAGAATATTTATTGTTCAGCATCACCCCACACTGTGCCTCTAAAAAATACATTATGTGAGCCCTAGTGGCGTTCTCAAACAGAGGCAACTACGACTCTAATAACAACGGGCTAGACTTAATGAAAACTAAATAAATGAAAGAACAAACACACAGACACATTAAAACTATAAATGGCTTTGATCTGCTGGCTCAGAGGAAGCTTAACCCTGTACACGGTACTTTTTGTTATGGTCCTGCCTTATATTTAGGACTAAACTCCTGCCGTTGAAGCTGAAATGCACATCTAATAAATGAGGCACTAAGTTAGGATAAGTGAGAAAGAAACATTATTTTTCATCAGCACATAGTCAATGATTCAGATGACCTAAACTTGATTAAATGCAGGGTCACTCCCAGGCAAACATATATCTTCTGCTACAAAGACCCTCAAAAAACAATTTGAACTCAAGTTTAACTACTCAGGTCAATGGCAGTTTAACTATACGGTATTATGTTTCCAGTGAATTTCCAAGCTTTGTGTTTCTGGTCAAGACTAACTGGACTGATGTACATTATAGTTTTTGTAATGAGACATAGATAATCATGTTGAAACCAATGAGTCTGATCCATCCGAAGTTATTTTACATTTATATTTAAATACATATATTTACATGGAATTTGTTAGTTATGGGACTTTTTCATTCTGAGCAAATATGTATCATTTGTATATTATTTATTAAATGATGACCATCACTTTTATGCTACTTTTGAAACACAATACCTACAGAAACTGTTCCAAAGTTTTTCATTTTTGTTTACATCATATTGAAATATTTTGTGTCAGCTCCAATTGGCTGGTTTGATTGTACTGATAAAGAAAACATTGTTTAATTTGATGACATCCTTAATCCCTAAAATGGTTTTAGTTTAGCATGAAAACATTTAGAGTCCCACTTAAGAAGTTGAAAATATGTGACCGCCAGTAGTAGTATCAAAAAAGACATTAGGCAAGATAAGGCGTTTAACATACCGTCGGGTTGTTTAATCAACAATGCATTATTTTATAAGATGATCACTTGTTTTGTATTAAAGAAAAATCATGATCAGAAAAGTAACTAGTAACTAAAGATTTCAAATACATTTAGTGGAATACAAAGTACAATATCATACAGAGTCGACATATATAGTTTTCCTTCAAACAGAAACTATACTGCTGGTTGACAGTATATTATGGGTGGTTAGGAGTGGGGTCTTTATCAGTACACAGACTAAAATTGAAAGTCTGTCTTGTGTCTCATAATCCAGTGAAAAATGCCCATATTATACAAAATTTTGTTCGATAATAACATCACTGGTGAGCTAATGTCAAATATATAATTTATATTCTGATCTCATCCTCACTAATTTTAATATCAAGGGTTAGACCAGTTGATGCATAACAATACATCGTGACATCTGGCCTCTCTTTAATTAGTCCTCACAGACTATTACCACGTAAAAACTGAATTCTCAAACATTGACGTTTTAACATGGAAATGTGACATTAGATGGCGGAAAAGGTGGCATTTGGAGCAAACTCCACCTGAATAGGAAGTTAGTTCATTAGGAAAGTCAAAGAAGGGCTCTGTGCGAGACAGACTTTTTTAGGGAAATTAAATCAGCTTAGAAAATGTAATGTCAGAGAAACCCTATCATTAGCGGAGATGTGGTGATTCCCTGTCGAGGCTTTACTTCCCATCATAGTTTGAGAGACAGAAATGGTGTTACAATCTGACAAAAGTTGTGTTCAAGGAGGGATCTGATTTCACTCAGTTGAAGATGGAAGTATTTTCCACAAACGTCCTTATATGCTTGGGTTTCAAGGGGCTGAAGTATAACTTTATCTTTAATTAAAATGTTGGACATTTTTCTTGACACTGAGAATCATCAAGACAGCAACAACTGGAAGGCATAGGCTGATTTAGATACCTTTGAGTGTAATATATATGCATAGGGTATATATGCACTGAGAAAAGAGATTAAGAAATTCCAAATGGTTTGCCTGATGTCAGCATTTTGCCTCCTGCAGGCTCCCAAGCAGCGCCATGCATACCCAAAGCGGAGACGGGAAAAGCCTCTTTCAATTCCCAGGATGCAAAGAGATGAAGCAAGGGGAGTTTTCCAAATGATGAGCTCTTGCAAATTGATGACTAGTGAGGATCACTGACAAGTTCAAAGCTGTGTGGATCCAGGTCACCTGTGAGACGGTTTATGCATTAATGTGTCCTGATTAAAGATGAACCTGCACTGATCCACATCCACCCAGTCAGCCATTCCCCACCAGTATAATATTAAGGAAAATAGCTCTCAGAAACAAAAACAGCCAATGACCAATTTTGCATTAACTGACTACTTCTAGAACAGATATTAAAAACTAATGTAATTAGACAACACTTTGTTTTCCAAATTCGCACTGCCCGGGCATCTTCCCATGGGCCTTAGTTTCTTATTTTGCATAGTTGATGCAAATATATTTGTCTGTTGTGATGCTTGTCTGGCTCTTAATGTCCCATGATCCATCGAGTAAGCAGTGGACCAAGAGGCATGCTGTGTTTTTTTACCCTCACTGTGATTTCCAACAAGCCCTTGTACTTGGAGGAATGATATTCTTCGACTGATACGCAACGAGAGGACTTGCCATCACTGTGAATTAGCATACAAGTGCAGCGGTGCAATTAGCATAACAGGATGCTTCATTCCTTACCTTTATAGAGTAGTCAGTCTAAGTGTGACATTTCTTTCGAGAACGGTTCTCCCTTCATCTGTCTCTTCCACCAACAATCCAGTTTATTTAAAATGACCACAACATGCCTGTGTGTTCTATTCATGCTGAAGAAAATGGCCAACAATGTACAAAGAATGGAGTGAGGGAATGTTTGACTTTTGTAAAGATAATGAATAAAAATAATGCTGCCACTTATCCCGGGAACCAGACAAATCTGCCGAGCTCATGTTTCCTTTGCTGTGGCAGGTACTTCTAGCCCCTCTCCCATTCAAGCAGATTTCCACCCGTCCTGGATTCGGTCGGGCCAATCGCAGCCATTTATCTAATATACGATGACTGACAGAGTAGGGTTAACCATCCAGATTTGAAGTCACATGTTGCACTGCACTGATTGGTTGATACAGCGCACGGCACCAGGCTCACAAAACTCATTTCAAACTGTCAAACTAGGCAATGCTGATCAAATACGAATCAAGATTCTGTTACTGTAATGCCTATTTGAACCAGTTGACAGGCAAGTAGCCAAGACTCCAGGAAGTTATTGTGCCGGACCAAGGAATAGTCGGGCACACAACCCCTTGTAAAACATACAATTGTCATGTATGCTTCGGTTATCGTACAGATTAAACAACTGTGATATATGGTGTGAATTAACGCGCTTGAGAGGTGCAGGTAGTCTGATTGTGTTACCTCTGGACTGGAGCCGGCCGATACAGGGTTTTTTGATTTCAATACTGATTTTAGAGGGGAAAAATTAAATCGTTGTCGTAATATGGCAGTCGATACATTGAATTTTTGAGCTGGAATGAAAATAGACGTTTTCTATGTGGATTGTGCACCAACATGTGCAAAGGCACTCAGAAGGCTGCTTTTTTAAACAAATAACTGTATTCAAGAATATTGAAGTTAAATATTTAAAGATTGAACATGTGCATGAGTCAATTCTAGAAATGAACGCTGAGAAAATAAAGAATGAATAACAATAAAATAAATAGCTAAATTATCATCAACACTGTTCAGTATCAGTCAATTGCTTAAGCAGCAGAAAGTGGCATGGGAATACTCAAGTATGTACAAGTACCTCTAAACTGTACTAAAGTACAGTACTAAATGTACTTAGTTACATTCCACCACTGCTCTGCATTAAACCATATTTTATGTAACTTACTCTATCAAGCTCTGAGATTCATGCTACAGCTTTGTTCTGATTCTGAACCATCATTTCAATGAATTGAACTCTAATCAGAAAAAGGTTTTCTTGGTGATCACAACATGTCTTCAGTAGCAATATTTGGCTGTTAATGTAAAGGTCACAAACATTAACTCATGGTTCGCTGCTGCTGAGTCAAGAGATCAACAGGGCCTCTGCTATAAACGTTCAGGGGAAACGTTCGACTTAAAGTGAAAACAACAGGCTCCTGACGTTATTTATTTACTCTCTAGCATTGCAGATCACCAACTAGGTAACAACATAGCGTGAAGTCAACACTAAACAGACTAACCATTGGGCAAGTGGCTGTTACATTTCATGACCGATAAATTGGCCGGGCTCTACCCTGAACAGAGCCCAGCTGTTTCGAGTTTTTGTGCTAATCTAAAATAACCAGCTGCTGGTTGTGACATACAGCTGAATTTAAGGTGTTACTTTTTATTTTATTTGTTATTTTCAAAGGAAAATGTACACAGTAGAAGCATCATTAATACATTAGGGCTGATCAATGATGTACTCACCTTAAAATTCAGAAATTAAAACAGCAAATTTTCTTGCCAACAGAGGTGACCATACTTTACATGCACAGCGATACACAGACTAAAACATACTGTAAGTTGGAGAGAGATGCAGACAGGGAGAGTTACAGTAGAGATGGCAGTCATTCAGCTGGGTTGAGGAATGGGACACTGAGAACAAAGGCAGCCTCAGCATAGATTCTGCACTGGGAGTTCACACTGTAAAAGGAAAGGGACGGCTAGTGTTTCCTTTCCCTCCATTACCCAGAGGTCTTAATTAGTTTAGGTTAATCATGCCCTGCTCTAATTGACTACTGTTGTTTCTCCTTTTCATCTATAATTTCACTGCCTGGAACTAACCTGTAGTGGGGCACCTCATTTCACGTAACAGCACTGATACACCCCAATTCCCTAATATGATTGTTCTATAGCTCCCTTTCTCCCTCTGTCTCCGCTTTCTTTTTTTTCTTTAATCTGTTTCCCACATTTCTCTTTGTCTCTCACACACAATCACACACATGTGCACATAGTGTACCAGCACTGCTTCATTTTTTGCAATCGTTACAGTCATTTGTTTTCAGTTTTGAGCAGAAAATGCTGGTCCATGGCACAAGACATGGGACTAAGAGGTCATTAATGAGGCACCAGTTTACTCTAACTCACAACTGCCTCAAAGAAAAATGTAATGTGTTGATGCTTAACAGGAGTAAACTAGTCACACACTGAAATGCTGGCACTTTTTCCCCCACTTTGATTGTTTAATCGTAAAAGCAAAGACATATTCATATACAAAATCAGCTAGAGGGCACTTGTAATCACAAGGTGCAGCCGGTAAAAAAAAAAACATTAATCAGAAATGCTAATTACATTCAGTTTTTAGGAGGTGTGCTCCTTGCTTGAGTTTAATTTAAGCTATTTGTAAAGCTGATGGTTTTCATGTTGCAAGTACTTTATTGGCAGCCTTAGAATATTCAACACTAAGCTGTTGGTCTTTATATTGACAGTATTTTAGAAGGAACATCCCATGTAAATAGCCAACATGTCTAATGAAAATATTCTGATACCTTTATCCAGTTTTCCTTAATATTGGCTATTCTTCAAAGAAAGGGAATACAAAAAAATAGACAAGGAATTTAGTGGATTTTTAGGTAAATAGGAGCATCGCAACAAAACAAAGTAAAGTACTGCGTCTTTATTTTTATAAGCTGGGGACACTTGATTACTGGGCTGGTTTACATAGTATTTGCCCTCCAAAAACAAATGAAAGCCACAAGGAAACGTGCTTCATGAAAACAGCTGTGTGACTTTGTCTGTGGAGATAAACCAAATGTTGTGTTGTTGAATGTTCCAAGAAAAGCCACATTCATTTAGACTGTAGCAAGGGTCGGGGAAATTGCCACAAGAAATGGAATGAATTGTAGAGTATATCGAGTTCCGTGTTGTCCCATTTTATATGTTAATGATTTGCTACTTTCCTGGGTCGGTCTAGTAACAGATGGAAGAAAAATATGATCACTAAAGTGTAAATGTCTCTTAGATTTCAAAATGTTTCCTGGCCAAATAACCAACGAGGGTATGGTTATGTGTGGCTTTACCAGAAACTTGCACCTGAACGGGGTAATAAAATATCTGAATTGGTGAAAGATAACAACAGCAAAATCCATTAACACAGAATTAAAAGTTCTGCGGTGTATGCTTGGCTTCGAACCCAGATTCACCTATTTACAGGCAGAGTCAATAGTGTTTTAGTGTTTAGGCACGGTGTTATAATATTAAGTTATACAAATGATGATAAAGCAGTATATTTTAGCTCTACAAACTATGTCGTTATATGTTGATGCATCTTCAGCCTTGTTTCATTCATTTTTATGTTATTCAATATCACAGGCTCTTAGTAAACTTATTTAAAATGACAAACTTTCTAAAAATATATTTCCCTCATTTTCAAAAAATCTTTTTATGCATCCACATGTTTAGTACACGTCACACCTGTTTTGAAAACTGTACTATGGGTTTGCATTTTCCATTTGCAACAGTCTTGAATGACATGTTGACAGGCAATCACATGCTAGACATGAGCAATGTAAAATGCAAACACTGAAGAAGCTGTTAGAAAGACACAACCCAGTGATTACCTGCTTTTATACACATACTGACTGGTTACACTGGTAAATATTGGTTAAACAAACAACACACAGCACTTTTGTCAGAACCAATGTCATCTTACACTGTACATTTATTTTTACATTTAGATTATGTCAATATGTTGTAGTATGTCATAGAAAACAATTCCACTCAACAAATCACAAAGAAGAACTATGGTAAAAAGTTGATTGCCCTTGCCTACATAACTTTCAAAAAATCGGCCTTGATGCTCTCTGAAAAGCTTCTTTAAGGGTTTTAAGCTGTTTGAAATGCAGTCAGCAGCTCTCTGTCATCAGGTATTTTTAAAAGTGCTTTGTAAACTGCAGTCTTGAAGATCATTTTCAAACAAAAGTGTAGCCTATCTGTGATTACTAACTACAGACCCACATCAAATATTCCTTGTGGAAATAATTGAAAAAGCCATAAACCAGCAAAAAAATGTTAACCTCATATGGTTACTTTGGCAATATGTATTTTGAACCATTATTCAGTACTCTCAATAATGATATTCATTTTGAAACTGATTCAGGCAAAATACTGTTTCTAGTCCCAGACCTTAGTGCTTCCTTTGATGTTTGCTATTAATGTAATACTAGACAGACCAGAAAATTGTTTGGGTTTTGTGGAACAGTCCAAAATTGGTTGAAGTCCTATCTCCAAGGCAGGAAATAATTTGTCTCATTCAGCAACCAAATATATTAATGACCCATCTTGATGTATGGAGTTCCACAAGGCTCAGTCCTGGGGCCTTACAGTATAACTTTTCATGCCTGCATTAGGTCAAATTATACAAAAACAATGAACATCTATGATATTTGTGCAGATGACACACACGTTTATTTAGCACTTCCACCAAGCAACTACCACTATCAGTGATTATATGTGCCTCCTGGTCATATTAACCATATACAATAACCATTGTTCACCTTGCGCTTACATACTGAACTTCATTTGATTAATTTCTGTTGAAATTTTTTTCACTTGAAATTTGTGTTTTTATTTCTACATCTATAAACTTCCTCTTGATTGTCATTAGCTTTCTTTACCTTATAAATGATTTACACATACTAAAAAGAAATATTGGATGGTCATAACTAACAACAGCTTGCCTATTTTTTCCTTTGCCTTCATTACCCAAAGGTCTTAGATGAATGAATGAACGAATGAATGAATAAATGAATTAATTAATGCATTCATTAATTCAGAAGAGTGTGACTTAGCACGCCAATTCATGTGGACATACCAAAGTCTGAATCTGTCAACACTGTTGGGAGGCACAGGGGAGGGATAATGACTACTGTCTGTGTACACAGCATATGCTACAACATAACTGTCTCTGTCAGTGCCTCATGCAGTTTTTGTCTAGGCTCAAGGACAAATATGCAAAAGTAGTGTGTAGTGCCATATCTGTTTTGAGGGAAAACGGTTTGAGGTAATTCAGATTTTCATAAGGAGAATCAAAAATGAAATACAGTAGATGTATGATGTCATTAGAGAGGATCCTAGTCTAAGTGCAGGTAAAGTGCATTTTTACTAAGAGACTTGATAAATGTTGGCAGATTATCTTTGTGTGTATAAGTTAACAGAAAAAATAAACAACTCCAGACTGGCCAATATGGTCCCTTTGCTCTTGTTACCTCCAACTCTTATCACCAGCCCGCTGATTTTCTTTTGGCTTTGGCTAGGAAGAAAATTGAAATTATCACAGTGAAAACTCTGCACATCCTGAGCTCACCTAGAGATGATATAAAATAAATAAAGGCATTTCACACCAACTGTGCAAAGCAAATATGTTTGTTTTCACTGTCACATTTTAATGGTCTCTATCCCTCTAGGGGGAGTCCTGCTGTGTGGACCTGTTTCCTGATTGAGGTGTTTCTTTGTGGGTTTTCATATTCCAGTTCAGTAGTGCCCTCAAATTGTTCATAACTAATTTTGGTGTGCCACTTTCTGTGTTTATTCATGGCTAACAGCTAGTATTGGATTTGATAACACACCGAAGAGACAGGCTGACATTGGGCTGTCAGGGTGATGCCAAGCCATCTGCTCCTCTGGAGCTTCCAAGCAGGAGAGAGGTGGGCAGGAATGGAGAAGAAAAGGAATAATAAACCTCACTCTAACCCTGGAAACTGTCTTTTGCCTCACCCGTGATTCCCAAGAAACTGATATCAATAGACAACACATAAAATTATCTCAGAAAATATGAGAGGCAAGGTTCAAGGTACACATTTTTTTTCAGTGGGAGGCTGCTTGCACTTGCAAATAACCAAATACTTACAGAGGTTGTATTACTCATGGAACCCTGAAGAGAATCCCAGATGGCAGCACCTCAGCAATCCTGAGTCATCTGATGTGGAGTGCATAAAGGTCACTTCACGAGAAGAAGAGAAGAGGAACAAGTTGAAGACAGAGAAGTAATACCATTAGGCAATATTAATAGTAATTAGTAGTACAAGTAGCAGCAATATTTATAGCAGTACAGTAATTTAGAGAGAGGTTCAGTTTTGAACTTATACACAATGTCTTTATGTGAGTCAGTAAAGCATGGACAAGAGGCAACTGAAGGATGATCTCTGACAGCAGAAAAAGGTCCACACCAATATACTGTAGTGTTTTATTATCTGTGATTTGAACAATAGGTACATTGCAGGAGGAAAACTGTTAGTTACAGAGAGAGTGACTGAAAGGACAGAAGTTTGATCATCACAACAGCCACTCTGAATAACATCTGTTGTGTGTTTGGTCAAAGAAAACACTGAACACCTACCTGCTCACTTATTTTAAGTTGTTCCAGAAATGATGGCATCATTTTCAGTTAAAATGATAAATTAGATTGTGGTTGGGTGGAAATTGTGCTCAGGTTTGTCAGACATTGGAAAATATGTCTGGCTTCTTACTGAGAGCACTTTCAGTATTTCTGTTAAAAAAAAAAAAAAAACATCCATTCTGGTGGAAATGAAAACTACACTTTAAGTGTATGATACTTGCACCTTCTGTCACCCCTTATTCCAAGAGGGAAACAACCATATATCTTTACATCCCAAGTTGCTAGACACAAACAAGTCTAGTTTAAGAACAGTGGTGCTGTTGTGTTGCTATTTTGGGTGTCTATTTCTTAATGTGTACAAGGGCTTGCATTTTCATTTCCTTAATGCCCTGAAAGTCACAGTCACTGGCATGCTAAGCTGGGTATCAATTACCTCCATTGCACTCCTGCATCTCTCTTTCCTCTCAGTTCCTTGCCTCTGAGGAGGAACAAACAGTGACTTGCTGGCATCTGAAGTCCTGGCTCAGTGATGGAGTGGATGGCAGGCAATAATAGGTATAAAACAAACGCAGCAGAGTAGAACAATAGCAGACAGGGAGCGCACAGAGAATGTGACGACTGGCTTACACAGAGGAACTTTTTCCATTGTTAAATATAATCATCCTCTGTTCTACATGCACACTCAAGGGGAATTCCCCTGGGACTTCATTTACATGAAACTTGGCAAATTTACCAACTTCTCAGATTCACTGCTGTGTTTTTGAGGTTAATACATCCCATAAGCGCGTCTTGGACTTATTTATTGGACTTGAGTGATTGCCATTCAAAAGTTTTCAAAGGGGGAACTACATGAATATTTAGGTTATAACATTTTTACACGTGGTTTTTTGAAAATGTCATTCCATTTGTGAACATGTTGTTGCATATGAGTAGTTATACATATGTAAAGTAAACATGTTGGGAAATAAATACGACATCGATCTGTGAAAAAATAATTGCAGCAAGTCTTGCTTGAGAGACACTGTTTTCCCTAAGCACGTTCACATGCCATGACTTTCAAACAAGTCCCACTTATAGCAGATTCAATTAAAATTTCAGGGGAAAAAATAAACAGTTGTTACAGCAAGATGAATAAGAATGTCCTCAATGAAACACGCTGCTGCTTTTTGTTCTTGAAAACAGAACATTATATGTCCTCTTTTTTATATTTGTATTTCTATTATTTAATCAAAAATACACATATTGCACAATGTTTAATTACGATGGGTATCTGACAACACACAACCTACAAAACTTTCCAGGTAAATAACCGAATGCCCTTGTGTCCATGGCGCAAATACATTTCAGATTGTTCGCAAATAGTCTGAACACCAGACTCTAGATGAAGCGCCATCCTGATTGAGGTTGGATTATGTTTTCCTCTTCATTGTATGTTTTGTTCAGTCCATCAGCAGGTCATGTGATAACATATTTGTTATTAACTAAACTAGCTTAACTTCTGAATCGATTGAAAGGGTCGAAGTGGTCATAGTATGGAGGAAATGGTATCCAAATAAAATGTAGATATAGATGTATACAGGGCTTGACATTAGCACCCGCCAAATACAGGTAGAATTCAGCAGTGGCATGTAACACAGTCGCTCTTATTAGCCACTTGGGCAGCTAGCATCCAGGGCTGCCCCCTAAAAGTCAGAAAACCGATTCTGAAAATGACCACAAACCACAAAACTAACTGTGATGGAAAAAGAGGGCAGGATGACCCCGGACAAAGTGCAGCGCGACTCCACTCTGGCTGTTCTGACGCTCTCGGCTCCAGTTATGACTGTCAGTGAAGTCGCTAAACCACTTTTAAACCAGATGGCAGTAGGCAATAAAAAAAACATGTTGAAACGTGAGACTCATGTAGGCTGATATTGATTGGCAGGTAGTCTGGAAAAAAAAAAAGGAACAGTCCAATCTTCTATTGAACAGCAACTATATTTACGTATATAGCTGTGTAATAAGCAATATAGGCATGGTGGCTAGTAACTTTGATGAGTAATTTTGGAAAACCACTTGCTACAGAGCTGGTGAGCAAAAAAGTTCATGTCAAGCCCTGGATGTATATAATGTACTTTCCTATACATTATTTTCTTAACCCTTCTTTCAGAGTAATAAAAAAGCGTTGCCATATTTCAATGTTCAAACAGCTGTAATTAAAACTGAATAAAGCAATATCTAGCCACACTAGTGGCATGTGGCTCCAGGGATGGTCTGTTAGTTGTTTTTTTTCGGTCCACCACTTTGGGCCAGACTGAAAAATCTCATCGTCTACTTAATAATAATAATGTCAAAATGTCACTTAGTCCAATATTAGCTAATTGCAATCCCATCAGCCTCAGCTGTATTTTGTGTTTAGTGCTAATTGGAAAATGCTAGTGTAGTAGGTTGGAAATGCTTGTTTTTTAATTGAACTATCCTAACATTCTCTTCGCAGTCTTTTCACCAAGGTAATACACCGTTATGCCAGTAGATGGTGCTCTGGTGCCACTGTGGCTCCACCGCTTCAGCTCATGCGCAGCTCAGAAATAAACAAGCTCTGGCCTGAGCAAGACGCTGTCTTTGGTCCTCTCTCTATCGGTCCACAGGTACTGCAAAACTTGTTTTTCTATGTTTAGCTTAATTCAAGATCAAATTTGAACATGGTGTTAAGTGTTCTGTAATGTTTTAAGGTGATTTGGGGAGAGTTGTTCCAAGTAGTAAGCTTTGTATTGTTGCTAACGTTAACGTTAATTGTGTCGATGTGCCGTGGCCATGCGAGGTAACGTTAGTTCGTTACAGGACCTTCAGTTCTACATCGTGGTTAGTAAAGTGTAAGTAACTGAGAGCGAATGGTGAGGAGACCGATAACATGCTTAAACTATTTTCACATTTCCGGCCACTCGTTAGCATGTCGTGTTCGCGCCATATTGCTACGCGCTGCGGTTAAGTGCAAGTGTGCGCGAGTGTAACGTTAAAGCGCAAGGACGCTGTCGACAGGTTTTGTGTGTCTTTGTTAGAGTTGAGTGAGTTTTAGCAGAACTGTGTGAAGTTATGAATGACTATGTAGGAATTATATTAAAGTGAATGTGTGTTTTCAGTTACATTGTTTTGGGTGTATTTCTAGTTTTCACGACACGTCATCAATCCGGAAGTCGGCCATATTGGCGATACTGAACGTAAACAATGCCACTGAACCGAACGGAACTCGCAAACTTTTGTTGATTATTTCTGCTGAAAATGGTCAATTGTTGTCGTGTTTTAAGCTGTACTAATTGGTCGGACCGGGACATTTTTTTTAGTTTTATAGACTGCCAAAAGTAATAACAAATAAAGGAGAAGAATGCAAAAAACTGTCTGAGGAAAGACGGCGTTTGTGGCCAAACTGAACCAGAATATCAAGGGCAAGAATCTTAAAAAAATCCACGTTTGTTCTTCTCATTTCTTGTCAGGTAGCATAAATATTTATGCAGTGTAATAGTATACTCCCATATTGATATTACGTTGGTGTTTGTTATTTCATGGCAAAAAAATCTGATTTTAATCTAATTTCTTAACCTTCTCCAAGAGTAAAAGATGTGCATATTTTCTGTAAAATGTTACTGAAATGTAGTTAATGGTGCTGTATTTATTATTACTGTATTCTAGGTAAAAGATCTGACCTGTACAAGAAGGATGATACAGATTGGGTGCCGTGTGTTAGTATGAAAGGAAAACAAGGACCACGATCACCTAAGGACCAACTGACATCACGCTACAAACGTCGACCCCAGCAGAAAGGCAAGGATGCTGCTGCCCATTATTTGCTTCTTTTTTTCATGGTTTAGACATTTGAATTAGTCTTCAGCGGTGTATTAACCATGCAATCCATGCTGTTGTGTACATCCGAGTATCTCCAATATGGCCACGCATCCGGGTATCTGACCAAACCGTGACGTAGGTGCTAACCCTCTATGCTTAATGTGGAATCTGTTGAAGTATTTTGAAGTCAATTGCACTTATTTTCCTTTTAGGCCGAATGTTTTATATTTATTGTCATCTCGGTTAAACTCTTTATTGAATTTGTGAAATGTTTTGGTTTTATTTTAATATGCACTTACGCATCAGAGATCTTAGAGATACAGTGAATGGAGATTGCATGCAGTTGGATTCAGAAATAAACGAGCTCTGGCCTGAGCAAGACACTAACTTGGGTCCTCTCTCTAACGTTCCACAGTTTATTTTCATGGCTACACAGTGCTCTCTAGCCTGTGTAACCTTTGCTGCTGGTCCAGATTGCCCCTAGGTCTGGTGCCGGTAACAATAGCACGCTAACAATTATGTTTGTGAATATGGTAAAAGATATACCTGCTTACCATCAGCGTTAGCATTGTCATTGTGAGTATGTTGTCCTGCTGACGTCAGTTGTGCTAAAATACAGCCTGACAGAGCTGCTAGCATGGCTGCAGACTGTTTTGATGACATAAAATCAAAAGACCAACTCTGCAGCAGTAAACAGCGTTTAGCCACTTTCAGCTCATTGTTTCTAATTTCTGGCTCATGTACAGATTTTATGCTTGAGTCCATTATGTACAGCAAAAGCAACTCAGACAAGCCAAGTCGATGGTACCTGTCAAGCACAAGAAGAAAGAGAAGACAGGTAAACAAGTCGCTGTTTAAGAAAGTCAAGCATCTTGTGAGCTAACACACAATTGGTGCCAACTAAAGTGAGAATGAATATTGGATTTGATTTACGTTCGTCAAGTTGTCAGAAACACAACATAAATGAGATGTCCCTGTGGCTGCTGGTTATGTAGACGTTTTAGCTAAAAGTAGTATTCGCCGTAGCCATAACAACTTAAAAAGCCAAGCTCACCTTTCTGTTTCTGTAAGTTTATCTGTTTTGCTCCCTAGATATCAAAAATCACTTTATGCAGCTTTAAATCCTTACATGGCAAGACACTTACTTATTACCTTGCAATGAAATAACCACACACACACACACAGATCTACCCTTGCTATTCTACTTAGCAGATGAATACAGTGTATAGGGTTATTAAGTCATTTGCCAGATATTGATTTAGTAACATCCCTTTTTTTGCTGAATCAAGGCTGAATTAATCATTTTGCTGCATGTCTTTGGAAGCAGAATTAAATGAGAAGAAAGTGAAAGTGAACAGAGGAGGTATGCTCTAGTTAAGTGGAATGCTGCTGTAGGTAAATGACTGGTGGTGTGAAATGCAATTCTTTTATCTTCCCCTCCTGTTAATCCAGCATCTGTCCCTGAAGAGATTAAAACAATGGACTCAGTAATTGAGAAAATAAAATTAAATGAGGGCAAAAGTTTGCCGTTTGAGGTATAATGATTTACTCGCTTCTCCTCCCCTGATTTCATGGAGCTAAATTATAAATTGTACGTTCAGCAGGCCTTTTTGAAAGCAGTGTTTGAAAGCAGTAGCTTCTGTTTATGTACAGGCAAAGAAGTGTGCGCTACAGAACAAACTCAATAAGAGGGGAAAATATTCTTGTCATTTTCTTGCTCAGTATTTTCAACAAACTGTCAACAAACTTAGCTGCAGTGATGCTATTTTTCTCAAGAAACATTGTTTGTGCGGGGTATCATAGAAAAACATGGATCCAGGCATTGTGTGCTCATCTCTCTCTCTCTCACTCTGTCTCACACAACCCAAATGCATCCAGATCCAACTTTGCTTTTAAGTCTCGTGGCTTGACACAAAGGGGATCCTTCCTTCCCCACACATCATCTGAAAAGAGAGAAAATCTTAAAGACACAAAGTGCCGTCTCGCAATTCAATTGGGAGAAAACTCATTCTGTCACTGCTTCCATTCTGTGTGAGATTACAGTGGGGACCCACGGCCCATGTTGCCTTTGCATCCATCTTGCATCCCGTCATTGATGGTTTGTGTGCCTGCATAATGAATGCTTTTCTGTAGGAGGTGTCAACAAGTACGTGTTTGTATTACTTGTTGGGTCTATGTGTTGCTATTAACATTTTGGGTCGCACTTTTTTTTACGGTACACTAATTAGATGTAATTAGCCGTACTTTGTATCAAATTAGCTCGGAATTAGAAATGTTCTTTATTAGTCACTAAACGAACACAGTTATACCCTAATTAGACACCATACACCTACATTATGCTGTAATTAGAAACTGGATATAATGTCATATTAGAACCAAAATATGCTATACATAGACACTATTATACCAAATTATACTCTAATTAGAATCCAAACAGATCCTAATACACAATTAGAAACCATTTTACAAGATCATAGTCTAAATCAAATTCAATACCATTTCAGATCCAAAATATGCTACAGTTAGATGCTGTTCTACCCTTACTACTAAATTATGCTACATTAGACACCACATTTAATGCTGCCAACATGGGCCTGTGAATTAGACAACACAGGCTGTAATTAGAAACAGTCAATGCCATATTTCATCATGCATAGCCTTGTCAATCAAAACACAGAGTTCAGAGGACATTACCTTCATTTGGCCTTGATTTAACAAAGTTTCACTTTCTTGCATGTTCAGTTGTTGCCCATTAGAAGAAACGTACCGTATTCACAAGCCTCTCGTAGCCTGGATGTTTATGGTATTTATGTAAGTAATAACACATTTATTAATGCTGTATCACCATCTAACCCCAGTAACATTATGGAAGCGGCCAGGACATTGCATCTTTATTTCCCACTGTTAGATACTTAGACTTTCTTTGAGGGTAATATGCGACAGCAGAAGTGTGCCGTAAACTAAATTGAAATCATATCTAACCCTAATCACACATTAAAGCAAAACTGATGTAACGATGGGTCAACGTTACTAGATCTACTAGATCTAATTCATAGTAGTAGCCTAAATAGTATTACTAGATGAATATGGATAATGTATGCACAGAATATATGAATATATTAGTACCCTGGTTAATTAAACACACGGGGTATTTTAACAAATGTACTCATTGATTGTGTATTGCAGTTCGCTTGAGTCTGGTGCTTCACAGCGGGATGCTCTGCGGTTTCACCTTGTCTTTCCCCTGTGAATGAGCAAATGTGCATTGATTTATGAATATAGTAGCAAAATATTTGTTAATTGAGGAGTATAATGTAATACTCATGCTGAGCTAATTGTAATAGTAAATTGAAATCTGCCTGAGTCATGCCTCTGCCTGTTCTCGTTCTCCCAGGGTGTTCTGGGCAAAATAATTCCCCAGGGGCTCACACACTATCAGTTCCAAGAGGGTATCAACAAGTGGGAAGTGGGTAGAGGGGAGTTTACACACCCAAAATGAAACCTAAATATCATATATAATAAATAACTACATTCATACATGTAGTTCAACCGAACTCCCGTCTGCCCACTTCTCACTTGTTACCCTCCCAGAACTATTAATAGGTGTACAACTATTAAAAATGCTATGTCTGATATAATATGGCATTACATTTGTCTAATTACAGCCTGTATTGTCTAATTAAGCTACCATAGGCCCTTCTTGGTACCATTAAATGTGGTGTCTAATATATTTGGTTGTAAGGGTAGAATAGTGTCTAATACATTATTTTGGATCTGATGTGGTATTGTATTTGATTTAATTACACTATGATCTTGTAAACTGGCATCTAATTGTGTATTAGGATCGCCTATGTGGTTTTTAATTAGAGTGTAATTTGGTATAATAGTATATAATATATTTTGGGTCTAGTACGGCATTACATCTGGTTTCAAATTACAGCATAATTTAGGTGCACGGTGTCTAATTAGGGTGTAACTGTGTATTTTTACTGTCTAATATTATTTCTAGTTTCGGTCTAATTTTATATGGAGTACGGCTTATTATATCTTATTAGTGTACCGTGAAATAAAGTGCCACCACATTTTGTATTGATAGGTAACCCAAACATTCACAGATGTGATACACTCTTTTTTTTTTTTAAGGGTGTTGAAATAATCACAGCTGAACAGTTTTTGTCAACACGTGGAAATGCAGACATTGTTAGCAGCTACTGTCTCCAGATTTGCATATACCCTAATGATGTTCCTCATTTTGTGCATGGAATCTGTAATGAAGCAAAGAAACACCATGCAACTGCATGGCATCAGAGTATAATGCACATTAATAAGTAAATAATAAAAAATAAAGAAATAAAACCTGAGTAATTGGTTTTGCTGGTAATTTGTTTTGCTCTTGCTAACTTGTTCTGTTTCTGTCAAACAACACAAATTCTGGTGCTACTGTCTGTGATAAAACTGCAGCCTCATTTCAACCAAACCAGAGCAGTGTGAAGTAAAATTCAGAACGCATATATTCTCAAGGACTCCTACAGGCATTTTATACTTGTCCTGTGTGGTAAGTGACCTCAGTCCCCAGTGTGACGTCCCAGGTTGTCAGGCAAAATAAATACAAATTATGTCAAAATGCTTCTTGTCATTGAATGAGCAGAACATTTATGATACACTGTGAAATTTCTGGCTTCCTGCATTTTAATGTCAAATTCTCCTGTGAATTTTATTAATATGAAACTATGTGTTAGTCTGCAAAATTCAGTGACTGTGTAGGGAAAGGAGACAGGTTGATGCCAGCGTCAAGGATGGGCAACAGTTACTCCAATCCTAACAACAAAAAAATACTGTTTGTCATTGCCCTCCACAGGGACATATTCGAGTTTTCTGATCTGCCACCTATGACGTTAGGTTGAAGAACCTAAAACTTTTTTCCATTCACCCACACATCCATGGCAGCAGGCTATTATGCAATGTAGTGGACCATCAGGAGCCAATGTGATTTGAAGTTCACTGTCTTGTCCAGTGACACTTCAACATGTGGACAGAAGGATCTTGGGATTGAACCTCCAACCCTGTGATTAGTCGATGACCTGCTTCACCCCCTGAGTCACAACGACCATAGTGGGCTACAACATGAGAAAACTTATTTAAGTTATTATATGGAGGCAATAAGACTGGAGCTGTAGAGAAGAGGCAGTGAGATTTTTCCTTCTCTTCTAATAAGACATGTGGCAACAACCTCCCAAGTGAGATTAATTTGTAGAAGATGAAGGGTGAGGTGTACATGGAGAAAGCTGAACGTTTTTTATGCTAATGTGAAACCAACCTGAAAATCACCAACAATCAGTCGGTAAGAGAGAGCGAGAACTCTGATCATAGTTGTGTACATAGTTGTGCAGTTTCTTTGTTCTGTAGTCTGGCTGCTTTTGATTACATCCAGGCCACGTTTTTTCATGCTCACAAGGGGAACAACTAAACAACTCATGTTATAATGGCATGATTGTAAAAGTGCATCTAATAACAACAAAATTGGCACTGCCAATTTAGGTACGCATGACAAAAGCAACTGGGGATGTCTGACTTTCCCAATTCAGAACAGCGAAAAAAAGGGGGAAGAAGGAGATAACACACCCATGAGATGCTGCACAGTAAAAAGCAGGTTTACAGTGACTTGTTAAGGTGTAGGCTCGAAAATAATGAGAGGACCTCAATCATTGCTGAGGTGATGCGATGTAGTGCATGTGGAGAAAATATTTGAAAATGAACAAAACTAATAAGGTTGTATCTCATTAACATTTTAGAAATGTATGCGTTTACACCAAGGAAATTTAATGCTACAGTGCAGTTGAAGTAAAACATTCCCACAGAGCATATTGCATAGGACAAATGATCATTACTTATTTACAGAGCTCCAACCAACTTAAAAAAAAAAAATAATTTCAAGTTTCACACTGCAAGTGAATGTAAAGCAGATAATCACATATTATCACAACAGCAAAATCCTCTATATCTCAAATTAAAGACCATGGAATAAACAGTAGCGCCTAAACCATTTATAAGCCCGTTTACAAGTTTCATGTTCCCAAAACAACATTGCAATGTGCAGCAGAAAATGAATGAAAAGTAATTTCCCTGAGAAATCCTTCGCCAGAAACTGAGCAAAGGGATTCGCTTTCTAATCCTCTTTGAAAATGTCCATAAATGCTTTGGCACTGCTGACAGTGGTCATACTAATCTATATGCAACTCCTGCTGCATGTTTTACAGGGCCTGCCCTGCTCTCCTTCCACTGTCCCCACAGCAACATTTCCTCCCTGGTAATCCCACCAAACCTCACAGTCTGACCGCGCAGTCAGAGCACAACCTGGACCGTGTTACAGTTATCAACCCTGGCCACATTATACTGGAAGTCTGCCACTTTCTTTCCTGTGCCAGAAAAACAAAACTCAGATCTCTGTAGATCCACCACACACCCTCACGAGCGCAGAACACAACCAAACTTAAGTCAAATTGTTGTTGCGCTTAAGTCTTAGTATGGAAGGTAATGCTGTAAAATGTACAGTTTTAATTGTTGTAACAAATTAATAAAAACATTTTCTATTAAGGTTTGACCACAGTTCTGTTTAAATTTCTAAAGTCTCGCCTAAAAAAAAGGTATTCAGATATGCCAGCCTGCTCTACGGTGGCCCTGAGGGTCAAATCACAATGACATTTCGAAAAACACATCAACATTAAAGTCGTTAAAATTGTTTCAGCTTCACCACAATCCAGCCAGCGAGCAGGTTCAGAGTCAGTTAAGTTACCTCTCTTATAGGAACGGAAAAGGCTTCCCCTTGTCTCAGGGTTAACAAACTTGTTGTGTTTTGACCCTCAGGGACACCATTCTTCCCTCACCTCTATACACTCACTCACACACACACTTTACTCTCCATATATCTGTTAATTTGGGTCACTGTGTCACCTCAGTGGAGACCAAGGTCCTCTCATTACTACCGTGATATGAGCTAATGCATCACTGTCTATATGTACACCACGGGGGGTGGACAAAGTTAAAAGAAGAATGATTGGTTTAATGCAATTATGGGGAAGTTTAACCTGGATGATATAGCAAAATTGTCATATTTTATGGATTTCAATATGCCTATGATTGGGGCACAGAGGGGAGAGGGAAGGTTGTTTTTCAATGCTGAGAGAGGGGCCATCAATGATTTTCATTTCACAGCCTGGTGAGCACATTCACTGTGGTCTTGATAAGGATGGGAAGAGAGAGTGCCTGATACGATGGTGACCATCATCTGGTCTGAGCCATTGACCACTATAATTATTGTAAAAGCTCTAACGGTTGGCAGTGTTTGATGATTGAGTGTTAATGGATAGAGAGCTAGTTACTGGTTGCATAGATGCTACCAAATACGACTGGATAAATGGTTAAATTAATTATTGGATACATAGTGAAATTGGAGGGTAAACACAAACTGGGATCCTCAGACTGTGATATGATGTGAAAAATAGTTTTTGGTTGAAGAGATGCACGAGTAGTTGTAAGAAGTTGATTTCATTCAGAAATGTGGCTGTTCACGCAGACAGGTGAAGGTCATGGGTGATATTTCAGTTGGAGATAATGTAGTTTAAATGCCATAGCAAAATGCATACTGTTACATTTCTAGTGTTATAGCCTGATTAGATCTCAGTACAATGGTATAGGAGCCATCAATGTGATATGAAAGTAATAGCAACACGGGCTGTCAGCAAGGCTATTTTTATTTTATTGAGATTTATTTTGATACAAATAGAATTTTTCCTGCGCAGTGGTCGACATGCAGTACATCATTTACCACAGCGTAAACTGTGTCCAGCCCACAAATGTTTAGTGTGCATCGGAATTGGAAAGGAATGATTAGAAATTAAAAAGTGAACTTTGCAATTAAATTAGCTTTAAAATACATCAATTACTTACTGGTATTCCTTATAAATTCGGTGAAACCTTTGAGAAATATTTGAGAGCCAATTCAATATTTTTATTTTAAACTTTTGCGCAAAACAGAGGGGCAGAGGGGTCACACTGACTAACAGCACACAAGTGTTTATTTTGAACAACAGCAACCCACATTAGCTTTCTAGCTAATGACTTTTCTTTTTTTTTTTTTTTAAAGACAACACACGTCTTGCTCTGCAGCCTGGCTTGCGTACCAAACAAACATCCACAAGAGAAAAATGCACTGCTAACATCAGTTTGCAGGCTAGATAGCGAATTAGCTAGTCAGCGGTAGCACACTGTACAGCTTCAAAAACCTACATGCAAATGCAAACATTGGTCAGTTCAGATGCTAGTGTGGTCCTCATTCTTCAATAGCACTGCTAACAAAATGCCATCTGTCCTTGGCTTGTAAACTACAAGTTTGCTTACTTTTTCACTCCATGTTCCCGCTGGCTCTGCTGTCAATCAAACTCGGACACTGACATGCTCACTCAGAGGCTGAGAGGAAAGGCGTTGTTCTGATATTTTTAAGATCAATAATAATAAACAAAAAAATAACAGCAACACATTCAAAAATCACTTTGACGTTATTTTTGACAACAAAAAGGGCAACTTTCAGACCCACACACTTGCATACAAATACACATTCACACACTTTCTCCCCTTTGAATGCTGGCCCTCTTTGGCCGATTTAGTACCAGCCTCTTGTTGCACTAAATGATTTGTGCCATCTGTGTGGCATGCCTTATCATTATCGTTAACAAAACAACCACCTCCTTCACTCCAAGTATGGAATCTGGTCACGGATGACAGCTCACTTGCTCACAATGGATCTCCAGGGAACCCTTAACCCCAATAGCAGCAATCTGTAAATACATTTTCAGCCAATGACGTTAATGTTAAAAATCTAAGAGGAAAATAAAAAAAGAATGTATGGTATGTTGGTTGATGGCTGGGGTCTGATGCTTTTGTGGTCCCACCAGTATGGCTCGCAGTTATCTCCTGTTTACCCTGCTTAATTAACCAAATTCCCCAGCCTTCCAATCCTAAATAGCCACCTGCACAACACACCTAAGAACAGACGCAGATTATGGTAGTGAGTCCCAAGAGCCGCTCAAATCAACAGCCTGTAATGCCTTCTCAGTTGGGACGTACTGATATTTGCTCTGAACGCAGAGTAAAATAACAGCAAACATCCACCGACTGTCACACGGACACAGAAATGAATACATGGATGCAACACAGAAAGACATGCACCGTACTGACTCAAAGCCAAGTCAATGCCACATTTTACCGAACATTCATGTACAAGCACATTGGTAGGTGTATAAAAAAAAATAATACAGACATACACACACACACACAGTCAGGTGCAAGTATGATGCAAATGCTGTGCAATCATAATCACACACTTAATGTATTCCACACCATTATTCCAGATTAAACATTATGCAGAAATACAACTGCAGTGTAACTGTAACAACATGAACAAGAGCTTTACTTTGTAAAATATAAATAAATAAGAAGCATGAGGAAAAACAGACTCAAACATGTGATAGATAATGCGGTACTTAGTGCTTGGAAGAGTCGCCTGTACTCTAATTTGGGCAGATTACCATCTGCTTATTTGATTTTCCTTACCCCATAAATTGGGGGCGGCAGAAGCAGATTAAAGAGTGGCTAAGCAGCCTAAACTGCATGTCAAGCAGTCCATTAATGGGTGGGCAAGGAGTGTGTTGGAGAGTTATACAGTATGTGTGGATATGGATGAATCCATAACCGAAGGACATGTTTACAGCCCTCCTAATGGATCGCTGTTGTAAACTCATTTTAACTCCACAGGATATCTCCACGTTCTCGTCTGCATCTTGTGTTATGGTTGCACTGTTGCAGAAGATGTGTGTTTTAGTAATTTCATTAAATTGGAGTGAATGGGAAAGCCTCTGAACATGCTTCATGTATAGATATTTAAAATAGACTGAATTTACAGCAGAATACAACTTTGAATTACATTATTCATGGGCAATTATCCAACTACTCTCATTTTAATAAAAACAGTAGTACTGTAAATAGTAGAACAAATAAAAGCATTTTACTTTATTTTTACATAATTTAACAAAACACTTGCTAGAAGATGCTACCGGTTAGTGTTGTAGTGCAGAACAATCCAGGCAGGAATAGTGTACTTAATGTATTAGGATTAAACACTACAGATGATTTCAGGCTTTGAATCTCACATGATCAAATGTGTCTTGACATTTAAAAAAAAATGTGTCACTTGGATTATTATTGCAAACCCTTATTTTGTCTCCATCATTGAAGTGGATGTTGAAGTCAGCTATCCAGCTGCGTTCAGTCTCCACTCCATTGACCTGCTACTTCCCTCTGCTGGTGCTGCAAATGTCACACTGGTGCTGACGCTTCGCATCCAGATAAAGGGCAACCAATTAATGCGTCTGCTGTACAGATTATTCTCAAAACGTTCAAACTTTGGTTCACCTGCCAATCTTTTATGGAGTCTGGAGTTTGCCACATGCAGGAATAATTATTCACTTTAATTGGTTAATTATAATCAGAAGCGTTTGACTGCTTCTGCTACTGTGAATAGAGCAGAAGACAGATGAATGATCAGATAGATTATGATATAAATACATACAGTATTTTTAAAATGCACTTGCAAATCCATTAGGAAATGAATTCATTAAGTCATCATTTAAAGATAGTACGTTGAAAGATGAGAATACTGAAACAATTTTTAAATGACATGTTAATTTTAAGGACTTCACTAACAGTCTTAATATAATTAAAAAACTTTGATTAATCAATGCAAATAGTTTTTAAAGGCAAAAACGAATTAACTGATAATGATTAAACATTGGATATGTGTGCAGTTATTCAGGTGTCATGCGCCAGACTCCTGCCTTTGAGTGCTGTATGAAACAAACTACCTTCTGGCTTGTCTGCACCATACTCACAGTACACGTCTGCACTGAATGTAAAAAGCTAATTATTTTGTATTTTAGTGTCAGTTGTTTATAATCTTCAACAACCACCTATTTGAGTGGTCTTGCTGGCTATGTATGTGATTTTCTGTGTCTTGGTCTTCCAATTGGAAAATCGTATATAGTAGCAAAGCCAGCCTGATAAAACAATTCAACGTGTTGTCTTTCAGAGAACTAGCAAATACTATTTTCTCAGAGCCCATTGCGGCCTTGCATTTATCTTTTTTTTCTATAGTAACTATAGTATAAGCTCACTGTGTGCAAGTAAATAATATCTTGACTCTGTCAGGTATTTGAAGGAGATTGAAATATCTGGTATAACTGCTCTGGATGTCAGTGGGAACTTGTGGAAGGACCTGCGGACAACAGGTCCTTCACAGGGCCTCCACAGGTCGGGGACATGTGAGTTTTATACTGTCCATACATTATGCTCTTTGTATATATTTTGAGTGAGTGCATGTGAAAGTGCATTTTTTGGTGTACATCCATCCATCCATCCATTCATTTTCTACCGCTTATCCTGGCCTGGTTGGCGGGGGCAGCAGTCTAAGCAGAGACACCCAGACTTCCCTCTCCCCAGACACTTCCTCCAGCTCTTCCGGGGGAATACCGAGGCGTTCCCAGGCCAGCCGAGAGACATAGTCCCTCCAGCGTGTCCTAGGTCTTCCCTGTGGCCTCCTCCCGGTTGGACATGCCCGGAACAGCTCCCCAGGGAGGCGTCCAGGAGGCATCCGGGACAGATGCCCGAGCCACCTCAGCTGACTCCTCTCGATGTGGAGGAGCAGCGGCTCTACTCCGAGCTCCTCCCGAGTGAGCGAGCTCCTCACCCTATCTCTAAGGGAGCGCCCAGCCACCCTGCGGAGGAAACTCATTTCGGCCGCATGTATCCGGGATCTTGTCCTTTCGGTCATGACCCAAAGCTCATGACATAGGTGAGAGTAGGAACGTAGATCGACTGGTAAATAGAGAGCTTTGCCTTGCAGCTCAGCTCCTTCTTCACCACGACAGACCGGTACATCGACCGCATCACTGCAGAGGATGCACCGATCCGCCTGTCGATCTCCCGCTCCATCCTACTCTCACTCGTGAACAAGACCCCAAGATACTTAAACTCCTCCACTTGGGGCAGGAGCTCTCCACCAACCTGAAGGGGACAAGCCACCCTTTTCCGGCTGAGAACCATGGCCTCGGATTTGGAGGTGCTGATTCTCATCCCCGCCGCTTCACACTCGGCTGCAAACCGTCCCAGTGCACGCTGAAGGTCCTGATTTGATGAAGCCAACAGGACAACATCATCTGCAAAAAGCAGAGACTAAATCCTGTGGTCCCCAAACCGGACTCCGTCCGGCCCCCGACTGCGCCTAGAAATCCTGTCCATATAAATAATGAACAGGACCGGTGACAAAGGGCAGCCCTGCCGGAGTCCAAAATGCACCGGGAACAGATCTGACTTACTGCCGGCAATGCGGACCAAACTCCTGCTCCAGTCATATAGGGACCGGACAGCCCTTAGCAGAGGGCGCCGGACCCCATACTCCCAGAGCACCCCCCACAGGTCACTGCGAGGGACACAATCGAATGCCTTCTCCAGATCCACAAAGCACATGTGGACTGGTTGGGCAAACTCCCATGAACCCTCCAGCAACCTGGCGAGAGTATAGAGATGGTCCAGTGTTCCATTGTTCCTCCTGAATCCGAGGTTCGACTATCGGCCGAATTCTGCTCTCCAGTACCCTGGCATAGACTTTTCCTGGGAGGCTGAGGAGTGTGATCCTCCTGTAGTTGGAACACACCCTCCGGTCCCCCTTTTTAAACAGAGGGACCACCACCCCAGTCTGCCAATCCAGAGGCACTGTCCCCAGCCGCCATGCGACGCTACGTGTCAACCAAGACAGCCCCACAACATCCAGAGACTTGAGGTACTCAGGGCGGATCTCATCCACCCCCGGTGCCTTGCCACCGAGGAGCTTCTCAACTACCTCAGTGACCTCAGCCCGGGAGATCGACGAGTCCGCAACCGAGCCTGCAGCCCCTGCTTCCGCAATGGAAGACATGCCGGTGGGGTTGAGGAGGTCCTCGAAGTACTCCTTCCACCGTCCGAGGATGTCCCCAGTCGAAGTCAGCAGATTCCCACCCCCACTGTAAACAGTGTGTGCAGGGCACTGCTTCCCCCTCCTGAGGCACCGGACGGTTTGCCAGAATTTCTTCGAGGCCGACCAATAGTCCTTCTCCATGGCCTCACCGAACTCCACCCAGACTCGGGTTTTTGCCTCTGCAACCACCCGGGCTGAAGCTCGCTTGGCCCTCCGGTACCCATCAGCTGCCTCCAGAGTCCCCCGACGCCAACCAGGCTCGATAGGACTCCTTCTTCAGCTTGACGGCATCCCTTACTTCCGGGGTCCACCACCGGGTTCGGGGATTGCCGCCACGACAGGCACCGGCCACAGCTCCGAGCAGCCGCGTCGACAATAGAGGTGGAGAACATGGTCCACTCGGACTCAATGTCTCCAGCCTCCCTCGGGATCTGGTTGGAGCTCTGCCGGAGGTGGGAGTTAAAGATCTCTCTGAATGGAGACTCTGCCAATTGTTCCCAGCAGACCCTCACAGTACATTTGGGTCTGCCAAGTCTGTCCAACTTCCTCCCCCGCCATCGGATCCAACTCACCACCAGGTGGTGATCAGTTGACAGCTCCGCCCCTCTCTTCACCCGAGTGTCCAAGACATACGGCCGGAGGTCAGATGAAACAACCACAAAGTCGATCATCGACCTCCGACCTAGGGCGTCCTGATGCCACGTGCACTGATGGACACCCTTATGCTTGAACATGGTGTTCATTATGGACAAACCGTGACTAGCACAGAAGTCCAATACCAGAACACCACTCGGGTTCAGGTCGGGGGGGCCGTTCCTCCCAATCACGCCCCTCCAGGTATCACTGTCGCTGCCCACGTGAGCGTTGAAGTCCCCCAATAGAACAACGGAGTCCCTGGTCGGAGCACTTTCCAGCACCCCTCCCAGAGACGCCAAGAAGGTCGGGTACTCTACACTGCCATTCGGCCCGTAAGCACAAAGCACCGGCCTCTTACGGCTCCTCCTGCAGGTGGTGGGCCCACGGGAGATCGGCCCCACGTCGCTTGTTCGGGCTGAGCCCGGCCGGGCCCCATGAGGCAAGACCCGGCCACCAGACGCTCGCATTCGAGCCCCAACCCCGGGCCTGGTTCCAGGGTGGGGCCCCGATTGCGCCGTACCGGGCGACGTCACAGACCTTGTTTTCAAATTTGCCATAAGGGGGATTCGAACCGCTCTTGGTCTGGCCTGTCACCCAGGACCTGTTTGCCTTGGGAGACCCTACCAGGGGCAATAGCCCCAGACAACATAGCTCCTAGGTTCATTCAGGCACGCAGGATCCGTGGTGAAAACATCTGAAGAGCCACAATGCTTTTCAACAATTATTCCACTGTGTGCAGATCAAACAGGGGAGCGGGTTACAGGTTAATTGGTGTGATGTAGAGAAAGTGGGGCAACTTTTTAAATTTTTTGGTGTACATAAAGAATGTTAATATACTGTATGTATTTATAGCTGAATGGGGCTTTATCGGTTGGGCAGCTACTGTACACATCATGATTGTGTTGGAGGTAAAACACCTAAACACTGATATTGTCTAAAGTGTTGTCCATTGTCCTGTATTCATGGACAAAGTCCTGTGCAAACAGTTCAATACAGCTTCATCTCATTAGACCTTGGCACTAAACCATTCCATGGTACACGTGGGACATAGCAGAGTTGCTGCCAACTATAGGCCTGAGGAAGTGAGAGGGAACGTTTGCCTTGTAAGGACCACACACAGCAAGTCCCAGCAAGTCATTTGTTCCTTTTGCCACCTAATCAATGCCCCCTGAGCTACAGATAAACCAATGGGTTCCTCCTAAATGGTCATGTAAGCCATTACAGATCTCTGTTTTTACTGAATTAAAGAGCAAAGACATTCCTTTGCCATGGAAGTCCTAGTCTCAAAATGTGGCAGTGCAGATCGGCATGTAATGCACATGCAAATGCACACGTGCAGGATACATGTAAACACACGACTGAATATTTGTGGGCAACCTTGCCTCCAAGGAACTATATCTGTGTCAGCATCTATCTTGTTAAAGGTGAAATGGGCAGAGCAGGCAGTGTGCTGTCAGCTTATTTTTCTAAAACCATAAATTCAGTGCATAAAACTCACTGGAGTAAAACTCTCAAAGGGAAAAGTACATTTTCTTTGCAGCCAGCAAGATTATGCTCTGGCAAACAGCAAGATTTAAAGTGTCAATAAATGTTCAAAACAAAGCCTTTCTTTCCTTTTCCTACCAAGATGGAAAGATGAATCTACATTTAACATTCATGCTAGCAGTGCAAAGCAAACAATAAATAAATATGACTGGAAAAACACATTTAATTTAAAGTTGTTTACTGTAAATAAGTCATTCAGCTTCAGCAGGGATTTTGAAGCCACAACTCACAGTCATTTTTTGCAATAAAATCTAAACCTTATGAGTTAAACTTTTTTTTCTTTCAATGTGACACCAAAGCAACGTAGAATCACCCCCTGTTATCCCGAACATATTGGAACATTGCATTTGGAGGTATAGAATAGATTTAAGTGTCATGAGCTAAATTATTTCTGTGTCACACTGTAATAGATCACTTGCAGAACGATGTCAGCTGCTGAGGTGATAGTGTTATCATTCGTCTATGACCTGTGATCAATCACCACATTCAATTTGAGGCTGATGGCTGGTGAGATGCCAATGAGCCAACAATGAGACAAGGTAAATTTAGGACACCAGTCCCTGTTGGGTGAATGCAGATGACCTGAAGAGGATAACGTTAGAATCAATGTTTAGATAACGACTATAGATTGTTTCTGCTCCACAGGGGGAGTGGTCGGCCGAGACATGTTTTTGCCTTATTGAATACCAATATACAGTCTTAACTGTGACTCAAAAACTGTTTTGTTTTCACCCTATACTCTCAACCTGGAACACTGATAATGATTTTCTCTTTTACATTACAAGCCCTGAATATGTTTCGTAAGGGTAAGTGCTGCCCCAGCAACAATTAGAGAAGAGTAAATGCTGATCATCAAACGCAGCTCTTGCAGCACAATTAGATTGAGAGCTAATGAAAGGCGTGGTCTGGGACAAGAATATGGAGTGCTAATCGAGAACCCACACGGCTTCGTCTACCACATGACATCCGTCTCGCTCTCCCTCTCTCTCTCCTTAACTCTCCGCCTCTCGCTCCCTCTCACTCGTTTTGTCTGGCTGCCTCTCGTCCTCTCCAGCAGCGCACAGTGTAATCTCCCACTCCCCTGTGGGTGCGGGGAGTAAATCAGCACAGCTGGATCACAGGCATCAATCTCAGCCAGCCCTCAGGATGGGCCACTTGTGAGCCCACAGGGAGGCATTTCCTCTTCATTCGAAATGAGAGACAAATGTTGCAGGGAGAAAGTGGCACAGCACGTTGGGGGGGGGGCAGGCAGGCGAGGAAGGTGGTGGTGGTGGTAGTGGGGAGGTAGGCAAGATTGGCAGGGAGTAAAAGTGATAAGAGTGGAATGGAGACAAGTGGTGAAACAGAGGAGAGTATACTGCACAAAAATGTGCAGTCAGCACTTAAATCTAACTCTTTGTCTTTAAAAACTAATGAAAAAAGTGCCAGTGGGGTGAGTGTGTTTCAAATGTAGTGGATTTTCTTAAAAATTGCACTGAAATTGTCGATGAGTGAGTCACCATATTGGCACTGGAGATTTTAATACATGATAAAGTAGGCAGGTTGTAGTGCAGTTTGACGAACATAACACCAAGTGTGCATGGCACAGCAGGTGTTGAAATACCGAAAGGTAATGTCTAGTGGGATTCAGTGCAGTGTAATACAAACTTGACAACAAACAAGGGGATAAAACATCAAGGGGAAAAACCATTCACAGGTTACAGGGCGATGACATGCTCCAGTCACTAGTCACAGAAGTTGGCCGCGGGTCTCCGAGTCAAATGTCAGTCATTGCCATAGGAAACGCCCAGCCAAAGGCTCGAAGCTCGGGCGCTGCTCCTACCAATACCAAAGGTTTTATCCGCTTTCAGGAAAAGTGGAAAAATATGCACAATAACTGCAATATCATTATAGTTTATATTTCCCTACACTAAAAGTGAGGAGAATTTAAATGTCAGCTTGACCTTATAAGCTTTACCATTGTAATAATAAGCGCAAACTACTGTGCATTAGATATGCCGAAGACCCCCCCCCCCCCTCCCCACACACACACATTTATAATAGCGATGACATGATACATAACGTTTCATTAGCTGCTGCCAGTTTGGGCACTGTAATAAAGGTATGTGAGTAAATGATTAAAAATAATAGATGTTAAGTTGATAAAGTTGTATATTGTGACTTCAAAGTGTTTCTTTTAGATGAAGATACTGCCAGTCCTCTTAATAACCTTGATCATAATTAATTTTCATCAGTAAGAAAAGTGACGGGGCTGATGTGACACTGTAATCCCACACTTCTGCTGCCTCATCTTTACTTAAAGTGATCTGTAAAGGCAGCGCGCGATGAAGTTTGAGCAAATGGGAGTTGACATTTTGCTAAAGTTGAGCAGACTGTCATTTCTGTATGCGCATGTAACTAAAAACGTCTATGCCATTGTCACCAGGACATATCTTTACATTCACATGCCTTGTTTTTGAATGTGATTCTCATCATGAAAGCTTCTAGGGATTCTCCAAAGTCTGCATATCTGATATAAGAATTGTAGGCAGGCAAGAAACTTTTAATGTAATTTCTTCTTTTATGGATGTGTATTTATAATATGGTTGTCCAAACATTTGGGTCATACCGTATAAATTATTTTCATTATTAGGTTGTGGGAGCTGTGGTTTTATTTCCCAGCTGACCATACAGAATGAGCAACTTCCACATTCAGTTTATGCATTACGTACAGTAATATAAATCATAGTTATATTTCAGTATCGCGCTAAGAAGTGACAAAAACAACAACAAAGTCACTTGTTCAAACAGTGTCCAACATTGCAGTACAGTTTGTATTCTTTCAACTGATTACAGATGTACTATAAAAGCATAGGTCTTCAAGGAAAAAAGGAACAAGAAACTCGAAAAGAAAATGGATACTGAAAACAATCTATTTGTGTTCATGTGCACAAAAATAGATTTTTTAGCGGACAAGAGAAGAAGAAAATGTAGTTCCACACTACAGCATTAATTCTCAACATGGCTGCTTCGAGAGTTCCTCCACTTGCATTGAGTTGCACCACAAGACAAATGATGAGGGGATCTCTGTTCAGTAAAGACAGGTTGGAGGATATTACAGTGGTAAATACACATCTGTTGTCCAAAAGTCCTGAATTGGCAGTCAAGAGCTGTTCCATTTTGCTGATTAAGAGTCTCAATATTTTATGGATTGTCCTGGCAAAGTGTAAATTTGCTCAGCGCTGTCATGCTTGGATTGTATGTGTACACTGAAAAGATTTAGTGGTCCACTTTGTACCACATTTTTCATGTAAAATGCAACTGCTACAATGCTTCCAGTGGAATGTATAGGTATTGACCACAGTGGTTTTAACTGCTACTGCAAAGAGAGCATTTTTCTCGAGAGGCTTTTCAGCCTGAGCCCATTACCTGTGGCTTCAGTTTATACAGATGAAACTGATTGTAGAAAAGAATTTATTTCCTTTTTTTTGTTTCCTACCTATTTCCTTTCTATCTCACTTTCTCTTTCTTTTTTCTGCCCATATAGATAAATGGCTTCCTCTTTGTGTTTATGTTTACAGAAATAGGCACAAATAATGTGGTAGTGATTTTAAAACTGGCCATAGCTCCAGAGAGACAGTATCAATCTGAATTCATTTCTAGCACAGTGATGAAAAAATCCCCTCATGCGAGGATCCTTTTATTCATAGACATTTTTGAAGGGGCCAGTGTTTACTCTTTAAACCTTAGTGTAGCTTGTAACAGCATTGCAACATAATCCTCCACTAACAATGAGAAATACGCATATTCACACTAACTAGCTAATTAAATAAGAAATGTGTTTGGTGGACAAAAAAACATCCATTGATATTCATACACGGTGTTATTTTTACAATAAAATATGCAGGGTTGCCTTTTAACAAATCCCACAATAAGGGAGGCAGCTCTGGTCTTCACAATCCCTGGATAGAGACTACAGCTTTCCTCTGATATCTATAGATTTCTTTATTCCACATCAAAGGCGCCGTTAGCCTTGGGTTATACTTGTAAATCACCCAAATGACACTTGTGCAGGGATGTCTGACACTCGTCAAAGGCTCGCGCTCGGCACAGTCTATGTTCTTTTGTGAAGGGGTTCATTCTCCGTGTTTTGAAGCTGTCTCAAAAGGGTTGAAGTGCTTCAGCAACACAGCCAAAGGATGTGTTGACAAATCACACAGAGAGCATACCTGTATGTGGGAGATTAGACTCCTCAAACCTGAGCAAACACTGGAAGGTTGACAGTAAGCAAACAAGAGGTAAAACCATTATTCTAACAGCTACATAACAATATATCTATTATGAAATTGTGAGTTTCCATCCATATGGAGGGACATGACCTGCAATAATTCAATCTAAAATGCCATGATGACATTTATTATGTTTCATTTTTTTTTAACATCTGCAGGTAGGGAAATGCACAAAGGACAATAAGGCTGCCATCAGCAATACATTTCAGTGATAGATGTGATTTCTGGTATGCTGATTTATTTATAATTGGAAGCTGGCTCCTCACTGTAGAAAATAATACTTCAAGAGCTAAGCCGGTGCGGTGGCTAATGCTCTATACAATCAGACATTAGTCATACTTTGTAAAAGTTGTGACGGATGCGCGTTTGCTGAATGCTGTCACTATACCAATATTAATCCATCAGTTTCCCTGAAGCCTTGCCTAAATAGAAATTCTAGTCAGGAGATTGTGTGTTATGCAGTGCAAGGCTTTGAGGGCCCTCAGAGGAATCACAACAGGCAAACTGCAGGTTCTGCCCTGAATTAATCAGCTGGTTCAATCTGTGAATGAACAGTCATTTTGGTTAGGAGGGGCCCCAAGCAGAAAAAGCCGATTAAGAAACATTACATTTCTTTTTTGTCAGTACATTTTAGTGCCTTGGCTATAGCTCAATAGAACACATCCTCCAAAAACCTCTCCATAAAACAGTTCTCCAAAGAGATCAAACTCTGCCTCCTATGAGTGATATTTACCAGTCACCCAATTATTTTTAGCATCCTGTCAATGCGCGGTATACACACCCACGTACAGGGAGACTGGGTTGTGGAGGGTGTTTGATTGCGGCCTTTATACAGGAACCTTTGCGTCAGATGCAACAGCTGTCAAAGGAGCAGCTCCCTTCATTAGCAGTCCTACCAGAGTGTTCCAGCAGCTCTGCGCCAAAAGCCAAGAGTTGTGCTGGAAAATGCTCTAATCCTACAGCAAGGAATGATGGGGAGGGCGAAAGAAAAAGAAGATCTGGAAAGGATTTAGGCAGGGAAAAGATTAGAAACCCATATCGGCCTTATCGTGCAGCCTCCACACTGGGGAGTTGAATGAAGCAGCTGTCAAATTTGAAACATACAATAGCAGTAATCCTACAGTAAACAGATTGCTGGGTTTTAAATACAGCAAAATCCAGAGAGAGAGAGCGAGCGAGACATAGAGAAAGAGGCCAAGCAAAGAATCTATCGGCATCCCAGCCTGCCTACAGAGACAGCACTCTGCTAGGGTCTTTCAGTGCATGGGCTTGACTGTCAGCACTGGCAGAGGAGCGCAGGCCACATGGGGAGTGGGTGAAAGTGAGAGCGTGTGAAGATGCTGACAAAGTCTCCCACAGAAGAGGGCATTTGGAGAGTGTCGGTGTGTCATCTTGAAAGGCAGAAGGGTCTCTGGTTAAGTGAAGAAGAGTTCTACATGGCTCGACAGCGGAGATTAGGACTGTACTCGCCTCCCACTGTGACCCCAGTAGGGCTTGCGTCTTTCTTTTTATTTTGAAACTCAGAAAAATAGATATAATCTGTGTGACAGGAGTGCATGGGCCTCATCTTGGACTGAGCTAGCTAGCAGACAAGATGCTCTGTTGTCCTCCAGCGCTGCTGTTTGAAATGGCCGTCAGCAACTGCCAATGGAGAGGTTCTTGCGTGAAAAAAGAGACATATAAATTATGAACACCCAAAATGAGAATACACTGCCCCGTATGCTCTTGGCAGGAGACAGATGCTAAGAAAGAAATGTGTTATGTTAAGCTTAGTGGATATTTTCATACTTGATAAATTGTTCATCTTTCTTATCTTAATTTTTTCAGACTATCTGCGACTCATCACCCACAGATAATATCATCAGTGTTTTTGAGGCACAGATATTAAAAGCATGAATATAAAAAAAAAACCCCACCAATATTCACAATGTCCGCAATTAGTTTTAACTAGTTTTCCAAGTCAGGTTTGAGCACCTTTGTAGCTTTGGTTTAATAGAAGGAGTACTTGGAGGACTCTTATCTGAGGAAGTCAGCAATAGAGATATTAAGTTGATAGTGAAACCCCATACTGGCTAGAAAAAAGTTACAATGGAAATAAAGTAAGGGTATAATGTCAGTAGAAAAAGCAAGTGACTTTTAAACCAGTTTTTCACATTTCTTAATCCAACATCTACTTGCTGAGGCCCCAGGAACAGCGCTGCAAAGGTGCAGCTACAGTATTTTGGTGTGGGGGCCACAGTTTGTGTAATGCCCCCTAGCCCAGAAAGACTTCCGCTGTATAAGTCCATCACAAAAGAAACAGATGTGGTGTAAAACTACAAAGAACATTTATGTCAATCATTCTTTGGATTACCACAGTCTGAACACAGTTTTTTTTTTTGTTACTGATGTGACGTTGACACATACACCATAGCGTTCTTGCAATCATTAAAATTGTGAACATTAAATTATTTGTTAGATGCACAGCAGTTTCTTTTGTAATATACTGGCATATATTATTTGCTTACTGTATATACCATTATGCTATATTCTCTGAAGTAAACTACTTTCATATGCACATTATGTGTCATTATGTTGAAAGAGAACAACATTATTATCATATAGGAACACATATTTTTCACTCTCATTGCTGAGCCAACAACCAGGCAACCAATCAAACTTAGCATGGCAAATGCTACAGGCACTGAACTTCTGTACAGACATAATATTAAGTTTTAATCAGAGTTGGTGACCCTTTGAAGAAACAAACTCTACCTCATGCCTATGCAGGAATTAAAGCATTTTGCTTACGGAACACAGTCAGAGTTTACTCTGCGTGAGTACCGAAATGCCTCCAAACCACTGATTTGAAAGACATATTTGTGGGACTAATGGGGCTGTGGCCCAGCTGTGTCAAAACAGCCCCCAGAAAAGCTGCTGTGTGGTTGTTCATGATTACTGAACAGGTCATTTATATATGCATATTCAGCAGCGTGTTTGATACCCCACTCGACTTCTTTGGCCGCTTGCTTTTAAAGCAGCCTTATACTGCTTGGTATGCAACCCACACAGGCTCTCCTTCAGGGCATCATCAGTGGAGGCTAAAGTCTGATGAGGAAAACGAGAGGGTGAAGAGAGAGAGAGAAAAAAAAAATCAAAGAGAGAATTCTTTACACAGTGTATGAGAAAAGGCACAGCATTTCCCTCCCATGTTTTGACCACAGTGTTTTGATTTGATGAACCATAGCTCAAAGGCTACAGCTCCTTGGCCTCCATCATAGCCATTCTGCCATCGATTGCAAAGTAACTTCTGCCACCAAACTTTCTGACAACTCTTTGACTCGTATACAACATGTTTCTGTGTTTCATAAAACCTCACCTCATGAGCCTGCAGACAGTGCCTGAAAATGAGTACCTTGGTTGCCTTTATCCTTCCTTACTTCTCCTCATAACTCCTTTGGGAAATGAAGCAAGTTGATTTGCAATTCCTGAGCCAGGGCCTTAATTACGTACTAAGTCACGCCTGGCACAGAATTCTCATCTCCTTCTGCTGTATTTGGCCGACACTGTGTGCTCTGCGTGCAGATTGAGGATTGGATGCAGTGTGGGTGCCGTTTGGACTTGGCCCTTGATGGTTTGTCTCTCTCATCAGCCCTGATGAGCAAAATCTGAGGTCATTGCGATGCCCGTTTGCAGTCTCTGTACAGTGCATATATCGATATACAGTAGAAAAACACAGCGCAGCTTCAAAGCCTATGTGTGTATAATGACATACTGAACTAATAAACGGAGTCAATCTGTTTTGTAAATCCCACTTGTCCAATTCCAGAATTAAAGGAAAATTCGAGTGGAGGAAAGAAGGAAGAAAAACAAGAAGGGGAAGAAAGAAATGAGATTGCCTTCCATTGCCGGGAGCTTTCCAAAAATCCTTTTTTTCCCTCTCTTCACATTCTCTCTCTGAGCTTATTGGTATCTTATTAGATATGTCTCTGCCATACAAAGTTATTGTGCTGGGAGTCTTTTCAAGGCCCAAATCCCAGCAAAGCCTGCAATAATCTGTCAGTTGAGGGAGATGCCCCCACAGACAACGGCCTCCTAATCCACATAGATCAATAGCAGACTGGCTGGCTGGTTCCCCAGCCCCCTGTACCACTGTCCACCCAGTGACAGCAGCTTCCTTTGTGGCCTGTGTCCCACCCCCCGCCACCAATCGCATTCTCGAAGTCCCTGGGGGCCATTATGAGGTTAATGAGTGGGATAATATAGGCATATTAGAGTCAATATCTGACCTTTGGTTACGGGTCAGCGAGAGCGACGGGAGAGGCACTGCATACCACAGCCAATCACCATCACGAGAATTAATAGGTCCTTTATAGAATACAGACTTTCCAATTACCCTGCATGCTTCAACACACAAATGCGTACAGCTGGTCCCACTGGGCAAAACACAGCTGATTCTGGTTCTACGAGATCCAGCCATTTTGGGTAGTTAATTTCCATATATGGGGAGAGGCCTGCATGACAGGTCCCACGTTTTTAATGTGGATGAGAGTCTCCGAGCTGACCGATAAATGAATCGGGAGGAAGACTATCTCTGTCTCACTCTCCTTCCTAAAACAGAAGGAAGAATACTTTCAGTCTCCATCTCTGTCTTTCTTTCTGTCTTAGCATCCTCTAAAAAAAACCCCAGATCTCTCTGCCTTCCCTTCTCCCTTCATTCCCCTCCTCTCGAGGGCAGAGCAGACAGTGTGCCATAAGGGATGGACTTCGAGAACGGTGAATGGCGGTGATTTGATACATTAGATTGGTTGAGATCACCACTAGATTATAAACTCTGACAACTGGCTGTCATATCTGAGACAGGGGACCATTGGTATTTTGGTCCCTAATATGGCTATCTCCAGGGATGTCCAGGCCAATCATGGCTCTAATGAGGGAGACAGAAGTGAGGAGCAGTACAGGATATTGTTCCTTCAGGCTGGTTAGTCTGCTTTATAAATCAGTAGCTTGGTGAGTGAAGACACATGTCAAGTGCTCGCAATACTGTGGGTTAAAAAATGCTTCGTGACACATTTCATATTTTCCTCTGTGGAGAGCGATAGCAATACACAGATGAGACTGAGGCAACAGCCAACTGTAGCACCCTTTAGTTTGTATGGTTTTATCTTTTATATTATATAGATTCTCATCTATCTATCTATCTATCATAAAAATAACACAAGACTGGTGCATAGAGTGCGTAAATGTATACAGTAGATGTATATTGTTTACCAATTTTCCAGATGAATTCATTGAAAACATAAAAGACTAGACTACTAGTAGTTTGCTGTATTGCTCACTGCCCGGGAATGCAAACCATTAAAAATGTATGTTCCCAACTGCATTTGGAAGAAAAAGAAGCAAATCTTTGTATTCTGTACCAGCTATTTTCTACTTCATACTAATGAGTAAATGTACTTGGCACAAGAAGCTCTCAGCATTCCTATACTACTGAAGGTTAGCTTTTCAAAGGGGAAAAGTACTGGTTATCATGGAAAGGAAACACCTTTAAGGTACACTGCCTGATTTTGTAGCACCTAACATCAGCCCACAATCTTCAAATCTCCTCCAGCTTACCACTTATGTTTTGAAACTCAACAGCGGTTCACATGATGTAACTTTTAAAGAGCAATCAATAATACTAGTAGGCTACTGCAAGAAAAATAATCTGAAACAGTAGAAATAGTTTTAAACACATATTTACTAAAGTTGAAGCATTTCCAGCTTTAAACCAGTGTATTTTTGTAATTCCATTCTACAGTGCTTTATATTACAGTGTCCCGTTTACCCCTTTCTGCCTCTGTCTTGTGTGTAAGGTACAGAGAGGAGATCAGTTTTCTCAGCGATGAGGAGCACGGCCACAGAATACACAGGGTCTGCTCTCTAAGGAAGGAGTTAACAATGCAAATGAGAGTGAAGTGCCCTAAGTGCATCTATACTGAATCACCCTGCCCTAAGGAAACATACTGTCATCCTGCTGCCTGTTCAGGGACAAAATGTCTCTGCCTTTGTGTATGCATGTGGACCGCCACGGATATCTGCGTGACGGTGACGTGTGAATTTGTCTATGTATGCTTCTTATGAAGCAGTATCATTTGTAACGCACGGGGACAAATCGCTGGATGATTTTAAAACCCACCCTTCAATTACTCGGCAAGCCGTGTTACATTCCTGACTTGGTGTAGATGTACATTTGTAAAAAATGTTGAGATGTACATTTTTCATCTTTGGCTCGAGGCGATGGATTTCATATGCAAGCCTTGCTGCTGATTATTTTGGAATAATCACTCCATTACATGAACATGTCTCCAAGGCATAGTGTGTGTAGCGTGTGTTTGCTCAAATATTTTTCTCAAAGCAATAGTTGTTTCATCTGGGGCAACATATGATTTTTCTCTCAGCACTGAAAATAAAAGTTATCAACACCATAGTACGAACAGAGGAGATGCCCACAACTATTTAAAACCCACAATATTATGAGTTTTTGTTATATCACAGCTAGAAGACATTATTTCATTAATCATTTTTCAACCTCTGTAAACAACAGATTAATGACAGTAAATAACTAAGCAAATGTGGTTTTACAATGATTTAACTAGTTCTACAATAACCATAACGCTGATAATATTATCATAACCCAAGGGTGTGCTACTTATGAGCATGTCTGATGTTTGAGTATGAGCATTTTCTCAGCATGTTTTACGATTCCTGAGAGATACACAGAAGCAATATGATTAAATAATATATATATATAATCTATCCACAAGAGTGACGTTCTTTGTGTTGTGCACCGTAGAAAGAAACAACAAATATACGTAGAACAAAAAAATCCAAACACAACATGTGCAAGCAATTGTCTTCCAGGATTAGCACATGACACACATAATCTGTCATGAATGTTGTTGTTTTTATTGCTGTTCTAAAACTCTTGATCTGTTAGAAGCATAATTTAATCTCTTCCACAGCTCCTCATTTCACATTTTAGTCTTTGTTATCTGTTTGATACTTTGTTTATAAGGGCCTTGTTTTACACTAAGATACGAGTGTTTGCTTTAGCACTGATTACTGCAGGACTGAGTAAGATACGTGATGATACTTTCTTAATTGTATGAGGAGGCTCAAATTATTATTTATGGCATGCAAAAAGGATTGGAATTTACATTTGTTTAGGTTCAGTAAGTGTAGGTTCAGCGGAGTTGCTTCAGAATATAACGAAACCTTATTTTATGTATTACGGCTGCATCTGCAGTGTGGCTGGTCTGAGTAGAGAGCACAGAGCTTTGCCAAGGCTCCGACAAGGGGCCCGCTCTGGCTTCCATGCACCAGCCTCAAACTGAAACTCTGCAGGGACACAAAGCAATCACACAATCTCGTCAGCACAGTCGGCTGGGAAGGGGGTAACCTGGAAACTGGCATAAAATTCACTGCAAACGCCATAGGTGCCCCGATAAAAATGCACAAGCCCCACTAAGGCCACATGAAGCTTAGCTGAGCCTAGTTTGTATGTAAAACAGGGCCTTGCTGAAGAAGAGGATGCATGCTTACCCGCTCCCATGAGTAAGTAAAAACTAAATACATGAGCTATAGGCTGAAAGGTCATGCAATATAGTTGCAACAAATAGAAAATGACTCAGTTAAACAAGAGTGCTGCTGTCAATCCCTGTGGGGGCAAACACAAACAAAACATTTCTCTATTCATGAATTAAAACTTAGTCCTCTCGAAGGCTAGATGATGAATTGGCCAAGTGTGAGCTTGCGACGGGAACTGCATTGTTCATGGACGATCAACCCTCGCAGAAAAGTCTGGGGCAGTGATGTGTTAGCACATCCTCCTGAGATGAGTCACCCTGATGCCTTCTGACAGGCCTCATTCCACTAGTGAGAGAGGCTAACCAGCAGTGCAGCTTCGCCCCAAACACATGCTTCAGGGCAGACTCCATCTGGCCCAAATGAGACCGAGAGAAGGGAGGTTAAAAATAACCAAAAGGGAAGGTATGGCAGCAAGACAAGGCAAGGATGAGATGAAAGCATGCGCGCACAGTAGAAGGCTGCCATTGAGGCAGAACTGTACAACAGCCTCGGATGGGCAAACAAGCTTTATTGATTTGTTTTGTTTTTCTGGCAGAATATGGTTCAAATGAAAACATAATCCTGACAGTTAAGCCTATTCAAAAAATATACAAGAAATGTGTAGCAAATGCTAATCCACTTGTTAATCCATTGAACTAATAGTGCTATACATTTTCAGACTTTTCACAGCTAATTTCTTCTTATTTTCAGTCAGCTCAGACAATATCATCATGTTGGATGGACATGTGAATGGCATTTTCATAAAGCAGCCCGGTTTAATATCTAATCTGTCATTTTGAGAGGGATCAAAGTCAGTCTCATCATTATTGACGTTTTTGTTGGTGGTTAAAATATTGCCTTTCAAAGCGTTTTTGTCAGCTGAAATTGTTGGAGAAATAAAATTCTGAATTCTTACTTGGAAAAGAAGATATTAACAAAAGAATAATAAATCACTGGTATCAGATGTAACCGAAACACCCCACATACAGTATGCTGTTGGTTTATTATTCGTGAAAGGAAAGTAGAGGTTTGTTGTTCAGATTAGTCAAGACATCGGCTGAATCTAATAAAGTGGAACATTCTCTAAATCGTAAAATAGATTTAGTTTTGAAAGCTGCTTTTTTTTTTTTTTTTTTTCAACTTTCTGTTACACCTATCTTTGAAATGTGTTACCCCTGACTGCATTTGTAGTCCGTTGTCAAATTAGCTTTTTCGGAGAACCCAAACACTGCTCCGCCCCAGCCTTTTCTCTCACCCATGAGTTGTTATCAGCTCAGCAGACTGTGGGCAGTAAACGAACATCAGACAGAATCCTTGTTTGAAGACCTGCTCTCTGCTGTCGCAGTTCGTTGTGGAAAGATATCTGTCCGTTTCCTGATTCAGTTAGGGTGCGTGGCCCTGTGCCTCAAGCCTGGTATTACCCCCGCACGGCTCTCTCTTTTTGCCCCCTGCCTTTCTTCCACATTCTGGTATCTTCATGGATGTTAGCGGGACTTGGATGGGGGGCAGTGTGAGGGGTGGGGGTAAGAGGGTTGGCTGGGGATGAACTGACAGGTTATTACTGGCTTTGTGTGGGATTAGTCCATAAAAGCCCCCTCAGCCCCATGGCCAGCACTGCCAGAACCTCAGCAAATAAGATAAAATAATCTCTGTAAAAATGGACTGAGAGACAGCGAGAGAGACTGACAGACAGAGAGGGAGAGAGATACCCAAATACCCTAGTGCTTTTGAACGAGGAAAAAAAAAATTCTTCTTCAATCTGTCCTAATTTTTTTGTTTCCGATTTTTTATTTTTTTTTCTTCTTCTGAAAAACCATGCCTGGGGATATGTCAGTTGGAATGAGATTAAACTCCCACAGTATAGAGATGGGAAACCGGAGTGGAACACATCTAAAATGCTTAAAGCTCCTGTTTAGAAAAGCTGCGCTCTCCTCTGGTTCAATAGATGAGGATCTGACTCATGTGGGCTGTTGCATAAGCAGGTACAATCATTATCAGGGACCTAGTTTGGTTGGGGAACTCTGCTCTCTCAATGCTGAATTTAAAATCAGCTTCTCTAAGGCATAATCATGTTCTGTGTTTACCTGATATGAGTAAAAGGTTGGCGCTGGTCGTGTAGGTCCGTGGAGTGGTGGAAGTATTCATCTGATTATCAAATGTGAAGTATAAAATATGATAATTAAATCCAGTATAGCACTGCCTAAGAGATAACTGCCAAAGGCTATTGCCCTCTGGTTGATTGAAAGACAATTTTACCTCCCACTAAACAGAAATGAGACAAGTCAAGTTTGATGAGGTCCCCCTGCAGGGGATGAGACCAATAAGGGGCGAGAAAAAAAACAGACAATTCTTTAAATAAAACACAATTCGACACAACTCCATAACAATGGACAAACACGACCAACAAATTGATTCATCTATAACACAGAATAGACTGTAATACATAAAGTCATTTTGGGAAGACAGGTCAAGATGGTCCAGTTTATGGACAAAAACTCACAAAAATCAAATGTGTATCCTGTATGAGACAAGACGTCTAAATAAAAAATGCCAATGGAGACATTTATTTTTAAGCAGTGCAGGTGTTCTCCCTGTAGTGCATGTGGTATTCATAAAACAGTAGTGAAGTAAAGCCTGCAGTAAAGCAAGATGGATTTTCACAATCCTAAACTGTTTTAAGAAACTCCCTCCAGAGTCAGTCTTCCAAATAAACTAATTACCTTGGAGTAGATCCAAATTCATTTCCAGACAATACAAAACAGTCAGTGCTGAAAAATATAAGTAATTTGAAGAGGTTAATTTGTGTACATTTGTTTTTGAAAATGCCTTACTCCCTTTGAAAACAGTCTTTACCGTCAGTCCCCTGAGAAAGATGCTTGAACCCTTCATATATGTGCTGAGCAGTCAAGCTGCTGGACAGCCAGACTCTAACTGTGTGTCCACATACACCCAAAGTTTACTGCTCTAAAACACTATTAGGTAGTGCATTTGCGAACCTCAGTATGTGCTGATGGATGGAAATGATGGCTCAGCATTTTCTCTTCACTACCACTTCTACAGTGGGCAGTGGAAAACTGTTATTATTTTCAAGCATAAAGGTTTTAACCAGTTACAGGAAATAGAATTCGTATAATAATTGGAAATACATATATAATAGCATACTGAGAAGAAAAAGGGTAATCTAATCTGTGAGCTGTACAATTTGAATTAAGTAAACATGGACTGAAGACGAGAGGTGAGAATAATAGCTACAAGGGCTATTTACAGGGCTTTAAGGCGTGTTTATCATATTCAGTAACTGCACTATAATGCCCACTTTCTGAAATAATGGCATGCCAACAAACGTTTATTTCCACCGTTGTGAAATGTGTTGGAAAAACGTTGACATATGAACTTGTGAAACAAGCTTTTGCGGTGTCAAATATAAAAGTCAAACATATTCTTAAATATCTTGTTAGACCTTAAATGTTGGTGATCAAATAATAATGGCTGCACGCAACCTCAACATGCAAACGAGCAGTACCCAAATTAGTCTTAGAACTGAAAGCGTAGGTGTCTATCTTGCTCAGCACTCACCACCCGTCCTCTTTTCGTACTTCACACGAGCTCAGCTCGTTTGTGGTTACCAATGACACAAGAGCTCATATGCATTGGTACCCATTTATGTAAAACATGTGGGTGTGATCTGCCAGTTATCTTTGAATGCCACTTCCCACATCTATTACTGATGTTGCAATTAGCACCCTCATCATCAGTTAATTCCCCCCGACCTACAGTAAACAAAAGAGAATGATGATGAGTATTTCGTAAAGCCAAATGAAAAAGAGACGCAATGTTTTTATCTACTCTTTGCTACGCCTTACAATACACATGTTTCCTCAACCTTGCTACAATGCAGCTAAGCCTAGATGATTTAGTATGTCTGCCACTAGAAAAGACTGTAGGTTCATAGATATGTCCAAGTACCTTAGAGACAGTCAGTGATATACCATCACCACAACTACTAGATAGTATTACAGCATTTTACTAAAATACAAAATATCCCTGATCTTTTTGATTATTTCAGTAAATGAAAACAATCTGTTCAATAAAGCAATCTAATGCGCTCCTGTGCCTTTCTCCTATAGAGCCAAGTATTGTGGAAAACTTTGCCTTTCTTTTGCTTCTGCTATAATAATGCATTATTGATGCTAACTTACAGCCCTCAATCAGGCATGCTGGAGCACAGTTTCCCTTTAAGTAGACTGGCACTTCATCTGCATATACAGCCACACATAGGGCTTCAGTGAAAATCAAATTGCTGCCCGTGAATTGCCGTTCAGTTGTGTGCCGGTGATGTTTGAGAGCTGCTATGGCATACATTTTAAGTACGCGTCAAGATTTAATTGTCTTTAAATAACTCTGTAATGCAGTGTATATCTATAAAATGTAGGGAGGCGAGTCATGATAAGAGTATAACAATATTTCAGTCCAATATCACATTAACTGAATACAATAGACAATGGTCATTGAATTTAATGGGTGATAATTTTGTCTGATATAAAACCCCTTATAATTTACCCATTAATTTAATGGAGATTAATGCAAATCAGATTAATATTTACTGCTGGCATATTGTTATTAGCGTAAATGATTCCTTTTAAAAGACATATGATGTATTTTATGAGGAACAATCCCCGACAATCTGCGTCCCAATTATGAATCTTGCTGTGAACAGAGAAGGATGAAGCTTGATTAAATATCCTTGAAGAGAATGTCACTTTACAGGTATGCATCATTATTACAACTCATTAATCTTGATCTGCAAGCTTGCGATAAGCCTGTTCATTAATGAGAGCCGGATTCATTCCAGCGGCAAATTTCAGAAGGAGTGACCATCAGGGTCCTTAGATCGCCAGTACTAAGGATTACATCATAATGCAGCTTTCAAAATGGCTCCATCCTCTGTTAACACAGAAGTACATTGTTGTAGCTCTGAACTTTCATATTTCATAGTTTTTTTTTTTTTCCCCCTTTGAAATGAATAAGACATGCACTGTAACAAAGTAGAATGAGAGCTTGAAATGAAACTCTTAACTCAAAAAGTTTTCACTGTACAGTGGCACAAAAGTCTCAAAGTGTAATCTAGCATGCTTAAAATTAAGATGAAAAGCTTCCGGGACATTCTCATCGAGGTGAAAATTGTTTCCCCTTTTTGTTGTAAAAGTGAAATTCAAAAGTAATATACATCATTGACAGGATAATAAGCAGTTAATTAATCATGCTTCAGTTAAAAGACCCGAATAAACAAGCAGCAGATCATTCTTATTAAATTCCAAAAAGATAAATAAATAAAATATTGTATTCAATCCAGGTGATGGGTCCAAATGTGAAGGTGAATGTGTTTTATCGGCCTTTTACTTAATATTCCCTCCTGTAATACTGTGTGACATATGCTTTCTCAAAAATATGATGACAGCAAAAACATAAGTGAGCTCTCAAACATAATGGCTTGGGTTGTAATGATCATCACAGTTTTGTTTTGCTTCATTATTTCATGTTGCATTATTTTACATAACTGTACGCAATTTTATAATAGTCATATAATAAAGGTAAGGGGATAGGCATGTGGAAAATCATCTCAGCTTGTGCTGGCTGAATGACTGGCAGAGTTATCAAAGAAAGAGAAAAGAGAAAAACAGCTGCCTGGAGAAACAGTGTGATCGCTTATTGAAAGGCTGCTGGAGGTGAGGCCTGATGTCCGTGACATGCCTGAAATAGCATATAGCCAGTGTCAAACTTTTCTCTCTGAGACACAGTGGCACCGAATAGGTGACATTTCCAAGCAATTTCCTGTTGTTGGGCAAAGTTCATGCAACACAATACAAATCTGAGAAGCAGCCTTAGGCTAATGGTCACCTCTCTTGGTCATCATCAAAATGAAGTCAAGCACAATTCAAGACCGAAGCACGCTGGCTGCTGACAAAGACAGCACATGAAGGACGTGCCATACACCTCTTCTCTTGCAGGCAGGCTGTTAATTCCAACTGCATAGTTCATTGGTGTGAATTAAAGGTAATTAACAGGTATGTATTTAGTCTTGTTGACAGTGATTGAAGACTAAAATTATTTTGTGGTGTTTTTTTTGTATGTAAGCTGGTCATGATGACTGGCAGCTTAGTCAAGCAGGGCAAATATGTGGGAGGCAGGCAGCTGCATAACTTAATTCATTGTTTGGAGAACAAAGTCAGCACAAACTTCTCTACACCAGACTTTGAGGACTAATAGTTGCCATGGAAAAGGGGCTCTTGTATGACCTTCGGTACTCTGAAAAGGTTGATGTTGTTTATCACTCTATTGTATGCAGTTACCAGTTTGTCTGTTTTCAAAATAACATCAGTCCAGTGGAGTCCATGTTTTTAACCTTGACGTGAAGCCCCACTGTTCATCAGAGCAGCCCAATTAATGGGCGGCAAGCAGGGAATAAACCAGAAGTTGTCTGGCCCTGTCACTGTCTCCACTCCACTGCATCAAAGTAGTCATCTCGTGATTAAGGTGTTCACATGAACTCCATTGACATCTGTGCATGCTGACATGCATTTTTTTCTAAATTAGACAAGCCAATTAGAACTGTCCCTTGATGGTTGCCTAGGACTGGGATGAGCCAGTGATTGATGTGAGAAAGAAATTGCCACGCAAACTACTGATCCCAAATTGACTTGACAATGAATCGGTAGAAATGCGATGGCCGCACACTAAATCATGTCTTATTAACTTTCTATTTAATCTTGTTCAGTCTGGCTGCAATTGAGGGAAACACTGTAAATGAGTTGCCTGAACCACCACATTAGATGCTCATAAATGTCAGGACAATGTGTATTGGGGTACATTTGTGAAAATAAGTTTTAAAAACTCAAACTTTTTTGTTTTCTCATCGTGATTTTCTTCGCACTGTTCTGAAAGCGCAGCAGTATAAGAGCCTTGTAGTAGATGACACTTTGGTTGAATGGTGGGGTTTTTTTGAGTAATTGCTTTGATTTTACTGTAGCATGCTCTCTAAGAAATTACTCCCACTGTATGATTACAATGGGTCTGAGTTGACTGGGCTTGGCAAGCACACACCAGGGCCAGATCCATGGAGACACAGTTCCCACTGGGGCACCAATTGATCATCCACACAATAGAATAAAAAGAAGGAAGGAAGAATGAGGAAAACTTTCTGGATAGCAAAACTCGTTTGGCTTCGTAAAACATACCTTTATGCCATGGGGGAAAAAAACGAGACAACTTTTGAAAAAGCTCAATATTTGACTGGGAGTCAAGAAGCACTCAGTGACTGAATGTTATTTTATTTTCTGATAAACTACTCTTTTCTCCTGCTGAGTTTCAGTCATTCTCAAAACGGAAGGCACCTGCTTATCTGAGGAGTTTCCACACCTTACATATTCTCCTCCTCAAAAATGAGTGGACATTTCTCCATCATCTTTACAGCATCCCTTCAATTCTATGCTGCAGATAATTGTCTGCTGCAGGATGTTCTATAACCACATTCTCATACTATCACTCATTTAACATAGAAACACACCGAACTGATTATTTTGTTTTAGAGTGACAACTTAGAAATACAGTACTTTGGACTTTTGAGTGGCCTGTTGATTTCGAAGGTCAAACAGAATTGCATTCAAAGTCCCATTTTGCATATAGACCAGTGCCTTTGTTTTTCAGCTCTCAGTTAATAGTCTTTCAATCTCTCTGTGTCAGCTGTCCCGTGGCACATGTGATTGTGGGTGACAGTTAAGGCTCTGTGTTGGATACAACAGTTGGCAGTTTGGCAGCCTGATTTGCTCTAAGCTATTGGGGTACAAGTATGCTTTGTGAAGTGGATCTGTACTGAGGGTAAAATAAAAATAACTCATGCTTTACAAAAGGAGGCTGAACAAGATGGGTCTGACAAAAAAAACCAACCCAGATTAGTTCAATTAGGTTGTGTCCAGATCTGGAACATTGCTAATTTCTATCGCCAGAACAGACCAGGAAACTATTGGCAGTGAAATGAATCAGTAATATGAGGGGCCTCTAAGTACAGCACTTAACTCTCAGCTTGTTGCAGTGGAGTTGCTCAGCGGCCAAGACTAGAAGACTTGGGATGCGCTGAGCAGTCTCAGGTTTCACAAAAGTATGAAAGCGGAGCAGGGCATTACTGTATGTTCATGCGTGCTCAGTAAACCTTCTTGCATTATTAGAGGTTCTATTTCACACAGGCTTTACCTCTACACAGAGCTTTATAGGCTTGACCACATACCTTTGCAAATCCACACACTGTAAATTTGCTTACCCTATTTTATCCAGTGGGCACTCTCAGTATAAAAGGGCAGCACTCAATCAATTTCTCAAACACATTTTTTCAATGACAGCAAACAGCAAGTTAGTCAAGGATGGCCTCATCATGAGACTGCAAATCTATATCTTCCTAACCCAGATTAGTTGCCATGATCGATCCACACTGGCAGTGCTCTATGTTCCTCACACTGATCATGCAAGAGAGCCCAGAGCAAGTTACAGCCTGCTTGCACGAAGTGGCGAGTATTCTTTCAAAAATATCTGTTCAAATTTAGCGTTGCTGTAATGATATCATCAGCGAGGATGACCCTCTGTGGCAGAATTGAGCACCTTTGCCATTCCCCGTGTTTCCCATGCTGATGATGAAGCAGGACCTTCGCCAAGTCAGCAAGCCAGTCACGGATAAAACAAAAAAAAAACTCTCCTTGCTGTGTCCCCGGGTCCTCAGTCAAGTGAGGTTAGTAAGATGGTGTTTTGGCTGGGTTTTGCTTCCTGAGAGGGTCACAATAAATGCCTATGCCCTGAAGATAGGACATAGGCGTAGGCATAGAGCTGAAGATCTTTGACCAACGGGTTCGGGCGGGTTCGGTCTTAATTTCTATCATTTTACACGGGCTCGGGCTTGTGCGGAAAATGAGCAGTCAGGTGATGCGTTTCGAATAGCGTGAAAATGGATGCTGAGGAGGTGAAATGGAGGTTGGCCTCTGGCGATTACGTTTTGGTGGCACCGGCAAAGCGTGCGCACAGACCAGTGTAATATCTAGAATACAATTTGTTGGTTTTTTTGGTGCTAAAAAGTCATGATGTTACACACTCCGATACAGTAGGTGGCGGCATACACCTTTTAAAGTTGGTTGGTAGCCCGCAGGTAAAATCAAAGAAGAAGAAGAAGAAAGTGTGCGCACATTTGAATAATGTTGGCCTGTAAATGGGTTCGGGCTTTTGAAGAGCTGTCAGTCAAAATGTACTTGTCGAGCTCGGGCTGAATTCTGTCGGGCCTAACTTTTAAGGCCCGATTACAGCTCTACTATGCTCTCCCCCCAAGTAGAAACCAGTGTGGGAAGAGTGCTTAGACCACTGTGTGTAAAGTTTATTTCACTGCAGTCTTTTCTACTGACAATAGAAGACAGGGGACAAACTCACACTGGGAGTGAGGGTATACTCTTGTTTTTAGTTTATTTTTTCTCTTTGGACCATTAGCTTGGAGAAATGTAATGTCTGTATTCCAGATGGCGTCCATAGTCGTCTTGCAGCAGGTTGAACTGTGCTGTGAGGCCATACTCCTACATATTCTCTGCTCCATAATATGGAGCAAAAGCTGCATATTCTGCTGCCTTACCGCTAACACTGTTGTACGATGGACAGTCTTGACTGAGGACAGTCAGTCCTTGACTATTCAGGCTTGAACTTTCTCACCTGTATGGTGGAAGGACCAATGCATGCCGAGCTGCCATTCGGTTGCTGAAAAGCTAACTCATCTTTTTAGCCAACACTGAGTCACAGCTTTCCAGAGATCTGCTTGTTAAAACCCTGCACCTGAAGAAAGACTAGATGAAAAATACAGGCCTAGCATATTTCTACCCTTCACCTTAACCTCATGGGCTTACATAAGAAGCAATCAATCTATTTTTTTCACACATATTTTATATCGAGACATATCCTTCCAAGCTTTCAAGAGATCGGATGTCAGACTCTGCAAATTACTTGTCATTAATTTCAGTCACCAGTCAGCAATTTGACTGGCCTTGAGCTGCAAACTTGCAAGAGTAGCGCTCTGAATAGATATTCGACATATGCTATTTGCAAAATTGAAAATGGGCTCTAACCCATGATTTAATCTAACATTAAGGTTAGAAACTGGGGAAAGCCTGAAAACATGTGAATAGAAAATGAGCATTGGGGATTGATTAGGTATTTCCTGTTAACAAACCCTTGAAGAAGAATAAATCATTCATGAGTCAAAGAGTTCATTTAGACCGATCCGTGAATTCTGATGTCAAGGATTAGATGCATGAAAAGCTGAGATGAAAAAGAAGGAAAGCCTGGCCAAACATGCATGCATCGCTGTTAATCCCTTATTCCTGCTTTTAGTGGTTATAATTCATTAAAGGATGTATGGCAGAAACTAAGCAGTAATCTCCAAAGCTGTGCCTTTTAATTACAGCTTCAATTTTTATAACCAGTGCCTAAATGACTGGTAATTCTGTCTTGGTTAGCACCAATCTCTCCCTTCTCGGCTTTCTAAAATGTCTACTCCACCCCCCTTAACACACACACGCATACACACAATTTCCCCTGTCTCACCTCCTTCCCACGGACACTCCCGTCTCCCTTGTTCAACATCACTCTCACTCCCACTCCACTTTCTTACTAGCCATCTCTTTAAGGTGTGATCTGTTTTCAATTGATGATAGTTTAATGAGCATTTTTCTATTTCACTGGAGTCTTATCATGTCATTAGGAAAGAAAAAAACCCAGATGAATAATAGATCTGACAGTGAGACATCCCTGGAAACATCTCATATAACTCTGCTGGTGAGATGAGGGGGAAGAGACAAGGTGCTTTTGTTAAACAGGACTCCATTTCCAACTAATTAATGGCTCATATGGCTGATCTTGAATCCATCTGAAGGACAGCTGACAGATGTGAAGCAGAGAGAGTGGAGTAAAATTGTATAGAACTCACAACTGCACCACAACTGTTTGGTTTTTTCCCCAGCGCTAAAGGAGTCCTCTTTTGGAGCTGTGTGATGTCACTTCACACCCCAGCACGGCTTGTGAGTGGGCTCAAGTGAACGTAAGCCCCCCCATTGGTTCTGTGTAGCTCCCGAGGCCAGCACGCCCTGCCAGTTTCTCTCCATACATAGCACTCTCAGCTCTGTCAGCTTAATTGGCTCGCCTCCCATCAGCAAGATACCCCAACCCCATCGTAATTGCCTCCCTTTTAGCTACCCAGCCAATGCTATTGTTCAGGTACACAGTGTGTCGCTATGGATGCGGTGATCACTCACACATGAATTCTGGGACAAAAGGCCCATGGGCTGTCTCTCAACCAGTCTCCTGAATCGCAGCTATATTTTTTCCAACAACAACAACCACAGTGTACTTAAAAAAAAACTCTCTCCCTTCAAGCCAATACCCTAGTGCCTTCTTTGGTAAAAGGTAATTTATTCACTGTCTGCAGTTCCTCCACATGATGTAGGACCCCACACCAGCAGCTGTGCCAGCACTGTCGCATGTGTTTAAGTTCATCCTGTGTTATGTTTACATAGGAAGATCATAGGGCTCCACTGAATGTCAGTCAACGCACAGAGACAGGAGTGAGGGATAATTATTGAGAAAAGAATGAGAGAGCAATAGTGTGTGTGTGAGTTAGAGAGATAGAGAGATGAGACTTCCCACAGACCACATGGACTGAAGCCAAGTCTGGTTCTGTCTGAGTAACGGTAGTCAATGTTACCCTGATGAGTGCCACTTTGGCACTGGCTGGGTCAATTTCCTGCCATTGTGTAATGAGCCCCAATGAGGGTGAACTCCCTGTTCTCCTGTGCCCCGGCCTGCCTGCGCTAATGAGCTTCTGAATAAATCAGCGTTGGTGCCCCCCTATCTTCTGGTCGGTCCTCTAGCCCATTTCAGTTCACTTACCCCCCCCCATGCCTCTCTCCTCTCGTACCCATCACCTGGCCTTGTCACCCTACCCCATAATGAGCCCTCAAGACCACCTTACATCATCTTCCAACATTCTCTGTCTCCTAATTGTGAGTATTTGTTTGTGGGACAGTCTGCCTTTCCCATGTTTGTAGACTGTGATATCCAAATCTCTGCATGTGTGATTGTCACTGTTGCTACTGCCTGGAGCTGAGATTGCTTCTCTGTGTTTGGAAAAATGAGTGATATTCTCCAGCTCTTTGCAGCTTCTTTCTGGGCCATCATTGCCATTGGTTTTAGGGTGATAAATAAAGAAATCAAAGTAACTTTTGCTCCTACTGTATATGCCCCATTAGTCTGGTCCTAATTTGCTTCTCGTTGGAGCATGGCGGAGTGAATGTCTGTACTTGGCATCTGGTAGACAGACATAGGCTGCATTATAAGAGGTGATGATGAATATTGCTAGGGATGGATTATTGGACCACGAACCAGCCCACTCTGTCCCATAAATAGTCTCAAGCAGTTGGACTCTGACTGGTCAGGCTGCGAGTGAAATAACCAGGGGATATTTCACATGCAGCGCTGGATAAAGTAGGCCACAGCTTCTGGTTTTGGTGATGAAGTCATATGTGGCAGGCTGACTCACAGAAAACATTGGGAATTCAATTTAGAATATGAAAATAATAGCAAGAAGATACACAAGCATTTGTTCTGAGATATGGTGGTAATCCTTATTGGAGAATCTAATATAATTCTTGGTTGTGAAATGAACAAGTAATGAATTGCCAGAAAAAATCAGGCTCCATGCCATGATGGTGATATTCCAAATGAGGCATTACAACACAAGCAAACAAAGACAATCTGTCAGTGGTAACTTATTGGGAACCCCAAAGAAAAAAGTAAGCCCTGAGGTAAGAACAGTTACTTTACAGTATAGTCAGCACTGTTGTTCCCCATAGATTGCCTTTCCAAGGTGACTGACCCCTGAGCAAATGTTACTAGTCAAAGTATTGGCTGCCATGCATCAGGATCAAACATTGTTTTTCTCTCACCTCAACTGATTCGTTTCTTCACAGATTGCCTACCCCAGAAAACTTATCAGTCTGCTTGGGGGAATCAATCATGGGGTGACACTATTCCAGACCAGAGTGTTGTTTGCGAATCTGTTGTCTGTGAAGCCTGCAAAACCCCGGCTGTGATTGCCAAGCCTCTCGATGTGTTGGTTTTGGAGTTATTTTTCATTGTAGGCCTTTTTTTCTGTCTCTTTGGCTTTGATTCTCTCCCCCTCTTTTGCTGCTTTTCTCCCTCTCTCTCTCTCTCTCTCTCTCCCTCTCTCTCTCTCCCTCTCTCTCCCTCCCTCTCTCTCTCTCTCTCTCTCTACTGTTACATGTATGGCTCTCAATACAAACCTTGGAGAGTGTTGATGTAAGGAGTGCCAGTGCTTTTTTTTGGAGACGCTCACAAATAAGCTTGCCCCACAAAGGTGACTGCCAAGCAGGGATTAATGTAAAACAGAAAATATTAGTGCTCAGAGCCAGATCTCGGCAGAGAAACACTGCATAGTCAAATAGTCTTTCCCCCTCGTGAAGTGATTCATCTTCTCTCTTCCCTTCCTATAGAGTACCTTCGCTGCATTTGGCAGAATGATTCAACCAATTCATGTCACTTTGTGTCCCGTCTTTGGATGCATAAGGATCTGTATTATGATGTATTACTTCAGCACAAAGAACTCAAAATCAGTTTAAGCCAACAATGTTTGTCATACAGTATGCACTGTATGTATACTGTATGTATGTATAGAAATACAATACAACACTACACTACTACTAAATCCATACCCCAAAATGACAGTAATTGAATCCACTCCTTCACAAATGTTGGATTTATTGCAGGGGTTTAGGTACAGGTGTATCGAATAAACAGGAGCTTGTGTAACAAAAATATAAGTGGGTCAGCACTAGCTCTTTATTTCAGCCTTTTGAGGCATATCGCATCCCAATATGCAGATTGTACATGTCCGTGTGCAGGGAACGGTCACTGTCGCGTATTACTGGTCTTTAATATTGCCATGCAAACCACGGGCTGTAAAAACAAATTTCCTCTTGGAAGACAATAAAGGATTTATCTTATCTATCTTAACTTTTTGAAAGTCTGTGTTTTAGCCAAACAATAACAATCTAATCCATCATGGACTAGAGAAGGGGGGTAGTGATCCAGGAATAGTTTAAGAGAAAATATCACCCTTCATGATATGCATAATTGAAAAGCAGAAGAGCATGCTTGATTTATTTATTTATTTAAATTTTTTTTGCCCAAGCCTTAGTTAATACTTACTTCATCAGCCCACTGACAGCAAAATCAGATAAGGAACAATGGCTGTATTGGTCAGACATGATTGTGTTCCAACTAGGTGCCTTATATCCATGAGGCAACTTGGCATCATTCCGTCTTTTGAAAATGAGACTGTTAAATAATTGTAAGCTATTGACTTTATAAACTGGTTCCACATCACATTGCTCTTGCTAATTAATGAGAATGAGAACTGCCCCATGTATCCTTACTGAACAGTTACACAGCAGGTAAATTAATTAACTGTAGTTAGTGGTGGCTGTGCAGAAGTGGCAAATAAATGCCTTTTAATTGAATTAATTTTCCTTTAATCGCAATAACAGTAGATGCTGTTTATGTAAAGACAACAGAAGGGTGTATAGGTTGTTGATGAGACTTGTGTTTGTTGAGATTTAAATCATGGGAATCATTTCCACATTATCCACTTCATACACCTCGCGCCGCCTCTCAAATATAGAAAATCACAAATTACTTTCTGCATCCCTCCAGCTCTCTATTAGCATCCCAACACCAGACACACAGATATGGTTTTGGTTCAGTGGCTCCATACCAGTATTTCCATACATTAATATTCGAATGCATAGTAAGCTGTTCCACCAGAAAGACTTGGGACTGCAGCGGTTTGCATGTATTGAGAATGTGTGTGGGCTGCCACAAACTAAGTTTCACTCCAGCAACTTAGCCTCAGTCTACATATGCAGTGTATCCAGACATAAAATGGTATATACATTTTGGTATGTCGACCACATTTTCACCTGATCAGCAAAATATTTTCTTGAGATTTTCTCTCCGTTATGCTGAAAATGTAAACTGAAAAACAAGTGAATGCAAGTTAAAGCTACATTCCAGACATAACCATTATCAGTTTGCTTAACTTCAAGAACAACCTGATTCTGATTGTTGGTGTGGACGTACAGATGGAACAACAACATCAGAGGACACAGAGAAATTGAAATGAGTCAACTCAGTCCCATTATGTAATTACTATTACTTACGTTTTGGGGAGAAAGCTCATTCTTTAAATAAAAGAAGAACAAGCTCATTGCAAACTAGTGATTACATCCAATGGCAACATTAAGTGCCAGTACAGGAAATTGTTGATTGTTTTAGGACATATAAATACACTCTGCTCAAGATAATAATTTATGTATATATTAAATACATATATTGATGTATGTAAATATTGGACCACGATTTGCTTCCAAAATTTAACAGTAAAGCAGGCTTCAAGTGTCAAACTCTGCACTTAAATCGTCCGGCCCAGTAAAGAACATCCAAGTGAAGTAACAGTAAGCATAACACATTATGAGTGAAGAGGAACCATGAACCATGATTATTCCTAAATCCAAACCAACTAGTGTTTTGTTGTGTGACCAAACCAAACGTTAGATGCCACACAGAGAAAATGGCGGAATATCCAATTAAAATCAGTGACCAAACATAATGTACTGTAACTGCTAATCCAAAATATAAGCATTATGAATGTAGTACATATAATACACATTAGAATAACTGAATGCAAGATTAAAAACAAAACTGGAACAAACAACAAGTATCTATACTTATCTTGCTTGAGCCCTAAATGAAAATGGTACAGTCAATCAATAATTTTTGATAACCTTGCAGATTTATGACTCAGGTAGTGTGAGACAGATGATTATATACACCAATGTGTCAAAATATGAGAACAGTATTATTACTGGCAATTTTTTTCATAGAAAAATCTGAAAATATGCTTTGCTTTGACAATGAGTTTCAACGTTTTTCAATATTTATTCCATTAATGGTTTTAATTTCCTTCACTTCACTTTTGCCTTTGTTTCAAACCAATTAATTTGATGCTTATCAAATAAATTACTACACTTAACATAACTACAGCATGGGCCATAATCAGTCTGTGTTCCCTCTGTGTCAGATGGATTTTTCAGACTAGTTGAAAGACGCCATGAAATGAATGATCTCAGATGTGAGAGTACCAGTTCAAATTATTTTGTAGCTTATTTTTGGGTTCAGGTTAACCTTTTCCCCAGCCAAGTCCTCTGAATGTGGATCGCAGCAGCTGTCTGGGAAGCTGGGAGAAGCAGTCCCTTCACCAGCTTTTTGTCCAAAGATCTCCTCCAGCTTCCTGCCCAATACTGCTGCTAAACACTGTTGTCACTAAATGCTATTGACTGGCCAGGAGTGAGTGGTCCAAGAAATATTCAGACCCTTTACAAGGGATTTAGAAAATATAAAATAGATTTTATTTATAATACATAAAAAAGAGTGGGGGGGACAGCACCACTCATCTCATTTTCGATACCATTTAATAATAGATGTTTGTTTTGGGATTCAGAATTTTGGCCTGCACGACTGACGTTGCTCTTCCTGCATCTGGTGTCTGACAACTGACCAAATACTTCTTTCCAGCACCTTGGCCTATCCCAGTGTAGTGTAGCAGTGCGCTAGCAGTCTTTGTTTTGTTTTTTTTGGTGATTTGATCCACAGGACATGTCAACCAATCATGGCACCATTGCATCCATTTCCATTTCAGTCACAGCACCCCAACAAGATCAAGTGCCTTAGAAATTCCATGACTGGTCCGAACTTTGCCACAGCTCTTTATAACTTAGTTTAACATTTAAATAAGAAATAATGGAAAGCTTTTAGAATACAAGATACAATTAATCAAGCAAAGGGTGGGGTCCAACATTTGCTATTTATATATTTTTCCTGTCTTTGTAAGATGAAACATGTGGAAGAAGATGCCCGGATACTTCTCATGAATACATATGTTTTCAGATTCTGAGGTGGGAATGGAGGGTTGAGATGTAGAGTAATTTAGTACATTTTCACTTGGAGGCTTGAAGCTTTTTCTCTTAAATCCTGTCAAGGTAATGGATGGTGTATCCTGTGCGTATGCATTTAACATTTTTAATGGCAGATTAATTCATGGCCATCAGTTACACATAGTTTTTGGAAGTTTGATTAACTTATTTAACATATTATGCGTTTTTATCTTTTAGGTCATGAAACACCTAAGTCATGAAAAAGTGGTTCAGAGTTGTAGGCTATTACTTATTCAGCTCCAACACCACCGTTTTTTTTACTTTGCAGTTAGCAGTCATACCATATTTTTTCACTAAACATTTGTGGGCTACAAGTAAGAAACAAAATGTCCCATTCAGCTGTCTTTAGAAAATGCAGCTCCACGGCTCATGATAGACTGCATGAATACTTAAAGCTGGCATGTGGAACTTTTAACTCCCCCTTCTGGCTGTGAGAGTAATTACACAAACACTTTTGACTTATCGCTGATGTATGCCTACAGTGTTCACAAATAGTTACAAAAACACTGAGAAATGTCCACAGTTCCAAGACAATAATCCATTATTTAGGTAATTGTGATAGCTATACCAACCTGTCCAAGAGCAGTAACTTCTCGTGAGTCTCGGCGTCTGCCCTCAGTCCCTTATCATAAGGAAAAGCTAAAGCTACACCAGTGGTATCCGTGTTTGTCCTCGCCGTCAATTGCATTCTTTTTTTGACAGTAATCCTTCCTCTGAACCCCCGAGTTTCTTTTATCTGGAGCATCAGACACTTTTCTTGTATGCTTCTTAGGTTTTACTCCTAGTTGCTGATCTCTTGGCTCATGGCTTTATTGGCATGACTGCACGCAACGCGACAGTGCCAAAGCATATTAACACAAACTATACAATCATAATAGTAAACAAAAAAAACAGTAAACAAAGCTCACTAATAAATATTCTCTCCAATTACAGCAATGGCGGATCGCAGAGCTCGCTACATGGCTCTGCGTGGCTACCCACTTCCACTTTGGCAAACCGTCATTACCAGTGTGCAGCGCAGGAATGTCGCCACAGACAGCAGATTTAAAAATTGGTGTCTGCTGCGAAAAACTGAGAGATTTACCTGGCAGGGATAGGCTTAATCAGCATTGTGTGAACTCGTTTGGCAAGGGTTTGAATGTAACGGACATTCATTTATATGTAAAAGTCCCAGACTCTATGTTAAGGCCTTTTTTTTAATCTAACAACTGGAATATAAAAGAGGGACACCGTTTTAATGACACATGGTTTTCTGTCTCAGCAGGGTCACAAAGATCATTACAGTGTTAGCATCCATAACATTTAGTTCCAATTCTTTTCTGGAAGCTTAAAAGAAAAATGTTTGCTGAACTGCACAACGCATGATGGCATGGATATTTACAGCAGGACAAGATGAAATGTAATGGACTGCAAGTCAGCTGACTGACCAGATGGAGAGTCCTTGCTGAGGGTGACTCACTCCTCTCCTGCGGTACTCCTACTGCCACTACTCCGACTGTCCTTTCCTTTCCTCTCCACTCCACCTACCCTAACTGCCACTGCTACCACTACTGCTGCTTCCACCTTTTGGATTGCTATATTTGTGGCTGTGCCCACTGATGTGGAAAAAGCCATCATCTGGGCCAGTAGATCTGGAAATAGAGAACTCGTCGAGGTCGGCCAGAGACAAGCCTTGTTCCTTGAGAGCTCACCAAGCAAAGGGTGTAGGGGGCAATGAGTTCCAGCTGGAGGTCTCTGCTGGCAATTTTCTCGACATTCACTCTGGGGCCTGTAGTGATCTGAAGACAACACTTCCCACTGACTGAGGGCTGTTCAGGCCTTTCGGTCCCTGTATCGCTATAGTGCTGTGAGACATGCTCAAATGCACAGCATGTTAGATGCTGCCTTCTGCCTGAAAATTTTAATTTTTAAATGATTAGGTGAAGTAGAAGCTGGAGGCATGAATCAGGGAAGCCCAGCCAAGTAGGCCAACTGGGGGCTTTTGACAAATAATATGAAGGCTTAAAAGGAAACAAAATGGCAGCGTGATTTATTGGCTATTGTGCTGTATTTGATGGCATCTAATGAAAATTGCAATACTCAATATTGTCAAAGCTCTAATGCCTTTTCTTCTGCACTCTTTTTAGTAATAAAAGTAAGGTCATGACCTCAATGTACATTCAAACACCAAGTACCAAGATTCTAGAGGCAATTAAAACCAGCAATCAAATACCCATTTTATAAGCTGAGGTGAAAACTTGTCCTTAAATCTTCATTCATTTAGGTATAAATCTTCATCACTCATGATATATCATGATATATCAGTCAGGTAAATCACCAATCAGAGGAGCACCTGGTGCTGTTGGAGCATTGGCTCCCAGTTCTTTTAGATCAGAAGAATAGCTGAAAGGTGATCCACAGACATTGACACTAAAACACTAAACACTAAAAAAAAAAAATGTTTCCTGCCATTTATAATATAATATGCCAGTATTGCCTAAAGATCAAATGTTTTTTATTTTCTATTCTCATAATTACAGGTATGTTTTAACCCGAGAGATACTTAGCTCATCCGGGAGTGAGCTAACCTTTCTCCTTCATCCAACTCTAAAATGGCCCTTAGGCCTATACTGTGGCATAGTTAATGGAGTGTACCTACATGCATTATTAACAGTGCTTACATTCCCTTTATACTTGCCATCCTATCGATATTCAACCCCTAGCATACCCATGGGTATGTGGGCGAATTTTTACACATCAGGATGAATTGCCCTTTTCACATACAGTACATGCTGGTCCCTCTCAGATAATGTGGGATGAGCCGACTATGTTGAATAAAACATCTGACTGGGAGAAAGTAAAATAGACCAAATATATTCTTCCCACAGTAACAGTCAACAGATCTGATTTTAAGTGCTGGTGACAACAGTGAACTGTGAAAATGCACCGCTCTCAGTCCTCCAGCTCTTTGAGTTTACACTGCAGGGACACCTTGAGGTGTACATTGTTAAAGCATACTTGGATTTATAACATCATCTTCCATGGGGAGTAATCCATGAGGTGAAATCAATGGCCAAAAAACAGCATCCACAAACTATAAAACAGCTCCTCTCTTGCAAAGTGCTTGTAAACCTTTTTGGTCTATCATTGTTGGGCTCGGAAAGGATAGCTCTTGGGACAGTCCCATTAAGCAAAGAAAAAGGGGGAAAAGCAACCACCTTGAATTCTTATAAGGGACATAAGGAGTCATTAGGGAGCTGTCTTTCTCTCCTGGTATGGTGGGACCTATGACTAGATTGTTCCCAGTGCACTGGAACCACATTCTAGGAGTGTCCTCCCAAGGGTTAATCATCTCGGTAGCTCAACTATTGATTGTATGAGTAGGCTATGTGTGCGAGCGGGTTGTTTGTGCACTTGAAAGATATAGAGACTCCAAAGCAGATGGCAACTCATTTACCACAGGCAAACCAGAGAGACAGCCTTTAAGCCATTTCATGTAAACAGTCAGCCTGTAAACAGTCCTGAATTATGGCATTTCTGGACGTGCCACCGTAGCACTGATTATGTAATTGATGGAGGGGCATTGCAGGGGTTTCAATCATATATATCAGGTTTTGTTGCGTTCCGTCTGAATTTAGATTTCACCAGTTTTGCTACGTAACCTCTTTGACACAAACAGGACGTAGGCAAAATAAAAATAAATTAATCTCTGCAAAGCCAAGAAAATGTATTCAGTGCAAACTTCAAGGAACCAAGAGAGTAATGAGTAGAAATGTATTCCCATATGTAATAGTAAAAAGTTGGTGATAATTGCAAAATAATGTTTTCCGCATTTAACATTGTGAATGTGGTTGTTTGTGTACAGGGTCGATAGCATGGTGATAAAGTATGCTAACTATACTGGCTTTAATAGCAGCTCCAAAATGATGAATGTTTGAAAATGTATGATATTAAAATGAGTTAAAGCAATCTTTCCTTCTCTCTCAGCGCTCTTGTTCTCTCCTCTATACCATTTTTCCTCCATTCATTTTATTTATCTCCCCATTTCTCCCTTTTCTCCACCCCACTCTTGCCCTTTCCTCCTGCCTTTCCAAACAGTCTTCTCTTTGTGCAGCCAGCCAATGTTTTCTCTCTTTCTGACTCAGTCGGCTCATCTCCCCCCCCGAGGTCTCTGGCCGTGCAGGTCCTCAGTCTCCTTAGCCTCTGTGTTCCCTGTCTGACTGTATGAAAATGAATTTCTATGGGGTGTTAATAGACTGGCCACTCCTATACATCTCATCACTCTCTGCCATCATGAGGTAGATTGCCCACAATGGCCTATGCAGTAACCCCTTCAGTGAGAGATCCCCCTTCTCTTCCTCATCAATGCTGACTCACGGCACACAGGTTATTGGGAAGCTTATTGTTTATCCAGGCACTCTTATACACATCTATCAATTGCTGCATCTACAGTTTGGAATACAAGCTTACAGAAAAAAAAGTACGCTTCCAGGTAATTATTTCTAAAATGCATTATTGTTGTTATTGCTGTAAAATACCATAAACAGAAGGGTTGCTCCCTCAATGTAAAGTCAAAAGTCAAATACAGTAGGCTATTCACAAGAACATTTTCTGTTATCTGTCAACAGTATTAGAAGTATAATATTTCCTGCATTAAAGCTAGTAGTCTTTGGGTAACTTGCTGAGTATTTGACCTGTAATGTGATTAGAGGACATTGTTAATAAACTGATGATAGGTCAGGAGGATCTGGACATATGGCACTCAGTGGTTAATCACAGTGATCTAACATTGCATCCTCAGGGTTTTCTTTATGCACTGCACTCTTCACGAGCCCCTCTCTAATTACAGTCTAATACACAAGACTTGTGTATGTAGTACTTTACAGTTTAAATAACTGTACATAATGAATGGTAATGAGATGCATGGTAGAGAAAATGTGATACTATGAACATACTTCTTCTTGATGAACCATTAGAATTTAAAATTCTATTTTGGTAACTGGGAAGTGAAGGAGGGGGCAGTTTGAACTCTATGAAATTCATTGTAGCATTGCAACAATTTTCTTATTCATTAGAAGTAAATGTGTGGCTTTCCCTTTCTCAAGAGTATAAACTGAGTTTTGGGCCCAAACTATTCTTAACACTGAACCCAGCAGGGCATATTTGAGCTATTTCTGTTCTTATGCTAATTTGCCAGTAATTGTTGAAGCCACACATAGACATAGTAATTCAAGTGTCCATATTAATGTGCCCTTACAGTAACAATTTCTATTTCCAGAATGTCAGCACCTCTTGGCAGAGATGGTATCTTTAAAAAGACCCTCTCACACTCATTACAGCACACAGAGACACTGAAATGGAACATCTTTTTGAACAGCCAAAGGCAACATGCATACTAACGAAGTTATTTCACTGTGATGAAATATTGACACTTTGTGTAGAAAACTGTACTGCAAAGTAAACTGCTTTTGTCCAATATACACTGAATAGATTATTACAAAAGACTTCAATGCAAACTTTAAAGCTCTGAGTTGCAAATTCAAGGTCAACCAAAACTTACTTAAAGTATACAATTATAAACTTGATGAATCTCTTAAGTCCCATAATGGTAATACCAGTGGTAATGAAATGAACTCTTCATGAACAAGCGCAGGCTCAAGAGTGCACGCACATGTTGGTGTGCCTAAAGAAGAAAAATATTCCAAGTAATTACAATTGCAATTAACTACAGTATTTGAGTCAATATGCTTTCCAACCCTTGTGTCCTCTCTCTTTTAAAACCCACAATAAACTACATGAAGATGACCTAAATGTCCAACTATCACTGTCCTGAGGCAAGGTAGTCAATCAGCTGCTGATACCTTAGATAGGCTCTTACCAGCCATGTCCATGTGGTCATTTTCAAAGTGATAGCATACACTCAGAAGTATGTATGAGTCATTACTTGGGTGAATGATGGGGGCAGGTTTTGGGCCCATAGAGGAATCATACTACAGGCACTGCTACACTCAGAAATTGTATATCAAATCATAAAGCTGTTTGAGAGCCTCTCTATTCTCAGCTGCACTGACACTGGCACTGGTATTTTAAAGGTCTTTGGTATATGGAGTTACTTAGTCCTCCTCTGGGAATAAGCAAAGTCTACAAGATCATCGTTACATTACACTCCAGACAAGTTTATGAACAAATTATTGTAGCACTGGCACTGAAGGTCTACCTACCAGTCAGAGAGCTGACTGAGAATTAATGTCAGGGACCATGCACATTGTCTGAATCCTGAAATGACCTATCAGCAGTTCTCACGGAGTTGTTTGGATAGAGTTGTTATCTTCTTCATCATTTATTAAAGTGGCTGCGGTGTGAATTTTTTGTTCACCATCTTATAAAACGTTACATGACAGCAAAGCAAGCCACGAGTTTTCAAATTACCCAACTTTTTTTTAATAGACTAATGTACACCAAAGGCAGCAAGCTGGATTCAAACCACATACCTTGACAGATGTGCTTTCAATTTTGTTTGATTTTCTCACTTGAGAATTGGCAAAGTACAGGTATTCCGTTGCCACAGTGACCGCTATTGCTTTTGGAGGACAAAGGCAAGAGATGATGAAAGACACATTTTAACTTCATAACTGCCTCCACAGATATACGCCAATTTGAGGAATTACTTTTAGTTGCTATTTAGTTTTCAGTCATCTGCCTGCGTCCTCCTCAGAAACGACTTTTTCTAGGGTTAGGTCAATTTTAACAAACTGAACTGCTGATGAACTGGAAGCTGCAGCATGCTGTGGAAGTTCCATTCTGTGAGTTTTTTCTATCTATTTAAGAAATCACCTGAGCAACTTTGTGCAGCAACATGTACTGGAGAACATCAGGGGTGTAATCTAAGTTAGAATTCAAGAAATGTATTGGACAAAGGTTTTTGTTATGTGGAAATCTATAAGAATTATGTTTAATGTTAAACAATTTCTCCAAATTACGTTTCAGATTAAATTCAAAATGTGCCCAAAGTCAAGAGTTATGAGGGAATAAAGTCAGTATGCAAAACCTTTACTGTCATTGACCTGTTTACCTCTTTTTTGGATTTGTCCGTGTTCTTCATGTTACAGATTTACAGCACTTACGCTAAAGCACAGTGGTATCATCATCATCGCTATCCTTTGTACATCATTTTTGCTGTCCCTCTATGCTCTCTGTCTTTCAAATTTTAATATGATATATCAGGCAGTTTTGAGCCCCGCAATGGCACTATTTCATAGGTAAGTTGTTTTTACAGAAATAAAGGAATCACATTTCTTTTTGCTGGCACACTGTACACAACACAGTCTTCAAAAGTAAAGACTCAGTTTTCCAATTTTTTTCATTTCCTGATCAGGGATCACAAAGTATTTCTTGGAATCTAAGAGGTCAGTGAGCACATATAGTATGTGTTTCGAAGTATAAAAATGTGAAGATTTTATTGCAGCGTAAATAGTTTTTGCTGCTAATTACATAGAATGGTCTGTTTTGTGCTGGGAGAATCAGGGGAGGAATGATTGCCAAGAGTTTTGTTTTACGGCTAGAAAAATGTTGGAGGCCTTTTTAACAAGGCTCACCGTCACACATAGTGTACCAAAGGTCTCCCACATCCCACATTTTTTAACTTTAGTGAAAGGAAAAATAATTGGGTAGCAAGCTCATTCCTCACAGCTTCCTGTTACTTGTCCAAGGCATTAAATAAAGAGACGTAGACAAATGTAAAGCCTAATGAAAAAGATACATTAAGTCTAGCTACTCACCACAGAAACGCCACAACGAGGGCACACATTGGATGTAGTAGTATACTTAGAGTCCCAAAAATGTTTCAAACAGTTTGACAGTTACTGTAAGTTAATCATTCCTGGTGTTTATATTATTTCCTTATTCAAATTAACACATAAAGTCTGACTTGTCCTGCTAAACCCTAATATGAAGCTTAACTGATATGTATTTAATTTAGATGTTGTCATATTAGAATCAAGTAGTATTTGACTTATGTAAATAAATGAAAAATTCAACCCTAATAGGTTGTGAATGCACTAGATGAATAAACGGTCTATATCTTTGTTAACACTAGAACTGTCAACAGGTAAAATGTAACTGTTTTCTGATTGTATGTAACTTTGTTTCAATACAGTATTCAAGTCCCCCAGTCTTTGACTTTTCCTAAAAGGATGTTATGTAGCACCCCATACTGTTAAACATTGTCAAGATAAAGCCAGGTTTAGAAAATGGCCATTTATACCCACAAGTGCCAGCGGGTAAAATTTACCTCGATAGAGAACGCAACCATTTTTGCCCTATTAATTTCCCACGCTTAGATAAACATTCTATTGGCACCTTTGCTAACCTTCAATTTGGATAAGAGAAAGAGAATGTTGAACGCAAAACAGGCATTAGACTTGTTCACCGCATTGAGTGAAGGAGAGTTTGATGGTGGGGAGGCTTCAGGACTGAGCGATGTGTCCTGGGTTGATTCTGACGGGTCATCATCTGACAGTTATTACAAAACATGAGGCAAAACTATTATACTAATATTATCAAATGCAGCCTATAAACATTCATGAAATAGACTTAAGTCTAAGTCCTTCTGACACAGGTGTGATTTGAGGTACTTTCAGTCAGGTTGTGTGTTTTTGTCTCTCTGCGGAGAGTACCCGACTGCTGTGTAGGCCTATTGTTTAGCAAAAGGGATCATTATACATTTTTCCGTTGGGTAAAAACTTAGAATTTTCTTTTCAATAAATATTTTTGTATGTATACCAGTCCAAAACAAACAAGCAGGAAGAACACCTTAGATTTTATATTCTATATAATTATTATTATTATCATGTCAGCCTATAAAAACACTGCAATAATCATTTTTTTCTAAAATGTATGCTGCATTTAAATTCAGACCGTCCACGGCATGTGGACGTGCCCTTCACAGGTGCAGAAGGGTGCAGGTGAAAATGAACTTTATGGTGAAGGCGCAATGCAAACACAATAAAACATTCTGTAAATGCCTGATGCCTGGGATGCAGTTTGTGGGAAGTACACACCCAAGGCGCTGAATGTCTGTGCAAAGTGTTTTTGAGCATCGTTTAACAGAAATTATCACAAAATCAATGCATTTTAATAGTGGGTAAATTCTACACGTTGGCAGTTTTAGGTTTACAGCAAAGATTATTTTATTGTTTTCTAACCCCATATTTAACTCACAGGCAATCTTCTACCAATGGTATTTCAGAGCAAATGTCATGACATGAATGCAATTAAAAGAATAGTTCACTTTCTTGCTGTGAGTAGATTCTTACCCAGTGATGTCGGTAATGCATTACTTAGTAACGCGTTACTTTAATCCGACCACTTTTTTCAGTAACGAGTAATCTAACGCGTTACTATTTCAAAACCAGTAATCAGATAAAAGTTACTTATCCAAGTCACTGTGCGTAAATATTATTTTCATTTTCCTTAATAAAAACATATTTTTGCTTTCTTCTCGCATCTCGGGGAGTAAAGTCACGTATGCGACAAGCCACGTGTTCAGCATGAGGACAGTTCACGTCACGTGCAACGACACACATATCACGCAGCGACACAAACGGAAACAACAATGGAGGCAGGAGAGCGACGCGCGTTTTCTAGCTGGAAATACAGACGCTATTTTGAGTTTGTGTCAGCTAAAGGTGGCAAAGTGTTATCTAGCGGCAAAAACACCACGCCAAATGTAAAGAAACATTAGGAGTCGCAGCGCTGCGCGGTCAAACTTACAGAGCGAGTCCCACCAGGTGGTGCGAAGCGGAGAGCAGGAGGCCCCCCACCACCCAAACAACAACAGCTCGACTTCGGTAAAAACAAGTATTTATGTTAAGTGAATTCAAGAGAGACTGGCTTTATCTTTTATAAAAACGTATTTTTTCAGGAGAGGGTTTTGAAGTTCAGCTTCAAATGTTTGGAGATACATTGTTGACATTACTGTTAAAAATGCACTTCCAGTAAAGTGAGTGTTGGCAAAGCCGGCTGTCACTGTTATGTTGAGGCGGCGGGGGGGTTGTAGGCAGAGGCTGAATTTAACTAATTAATTTAACTTGTAATCTAACTTAGTTACTTTTAAAATCAAGTAATCTGTAAAGTAACTAAATTACTTATTATAAGGAGTAATCAGTAATTAGATTACTTTTTTAAAGTAACTGTGGCAACACTTTTCTTACCTCTGTACAGTAAATATGAAGCTACCACCATCAGCAGGTTAGCTTAGCACAAAGCCTGGCCCCGTCAAAATGTAATTCAATCTGGCTACTAGAACCTCTAAAGATCACTAATTAACATGCTATATCTCGTTTCTTTAACCTGTACAGAGACTTAGTGTACTTGTATTGCGTTGCTTGGCTGATTGCAGTCACTTCATGGGGTCTTATCATCTGTGCGGTTGCTAGGCAACCAGCAGATACCCCAGGAAGTGATTGTGTCCAGCCAATAGTCTGGCACATAAATCTGCATAATGTGTTGTTTTTACACTTCAGTTTTGGGTGTATTTGGTTACCTTTGGACACTTCTAGGTTAGCTGTTTTGCCCTGTTTCCAGCTAAGCTAAGCTAACCTGTTGCTGCTGGCGGTAGCTTTATATGTACTGAACAGTGGTATCAATCTTCTCATCTGACTCTCAGCAATAAGCTTATTTCCAAAAATGGCAAACTATTTCTTTAATTGTTTGTATCTAAAATAAAAAAGTAACTTAATTTTTTACTTTCACACGCTGTTATGTGCTTCAGTGATCAAATTCTTTTAGAATGAATTACGATTTTCAGGTCAAACTGAGTGGATGATAGAGGAGAGGCATTTTTAGAGGCATAGCTTGACATGCACTTTTGAAATCATTGCCAGGATAGCCAATATTCTGACCAAACACAAGCAAAAAACTAAAGACATGTTTGTTTGTTGTTTTTTTTTGTCTTCTGCTCACTGCTGACCACTGTGAGCCCTTGAACACAGATAAGACATGGGTGCCAGGACGTAAAAAACCTACACAACAGAGATATTGCCTTTCGTACTGGTTATAAGCCTCTTTTAGCTGATAGCTCCTGAGGTGAACAGTGTTAGTAATGCCCCTTCAGAAACTATCTTGATCTGAAAAGGGCACCCTGGGTAAATGGGGAGACCTCTATCTCAGCCTCACCAAATTACAATGATAATTCACAGAGAACACACTCGTAAAAAGAAATGGGTTATTAATCTGTACCCCCCACTGGACTACTGCAAAAAATGCATTAACTTTATTTTGAGCACGTTACTCTTCTATCACCTCTTTGGAATACACCATATTCAGAGGTACGACTTAATTGTTTCCATATTTCTACTTTGCCACTGAAAGACTGATGTGAGGGTTTTAGCGGGTCTCGCAATAGAACTTTCCTCTGTGTACCTCTGTGTCACTTCCAGAGAGAAACAGATGTGTTTGATACATTCATTACCTTAGTGGCTCAGGAAAGACCAAACCTGGTAGTACTTTGCATGACAACCACACCAGAAAAATCTTTGGAAACCACTGAAATCATTTAACCGGGGGAAATTGATGCTGTAAGCAGAGCCACTGCTGCCAGATGGCAATAGGGGAATGAAAAGCAGGTAGTTAAAGCCTCAGGTTGTGATTAAGCGGACTGCTGGATAAAGCACACTACTGCTTGTTCCATGTTGCATAGTGATCAACAAATGCCAGGCAGCTCAGGAAGCATCCGTTCCATCCCAACAGGTTGTAGGATAGTGCAGATAAATACTGAGGATTTGTATGACTTAATACATGTGTATTTGATGACTGCTGTAACCCAACAGAAACCGACATTAAAGACATCCTAGTCAATTCTGTAAGTAAACATGCCAGTAATCTTTACCTATGACCAGTTTGTTGGTAGCTGGTAGATGCACTAGAGCTCTGTCTCGCTTGGTAAAACAACACAAACAGATCTTGGCCTAGAGCAAACTAGAGTCCTACACTGCGAAGATACATTTCTATCATCTTCTGAAATGGAGAGCCTATTTCAGACAGATGAATGACTGAGCACGAATGAAAGGAGACAGATTTTGAAACAAAGACAGTTTTCTTCTGCAAATATATCATACAGTTCAGCACTGCTGTGACTCATTCCAATTTTTGCCAAGGAGGGAAAGAATGCTTAGACGGAGAAAGGAGAGAGGTATTCTAATACTACCAGCAGCACTGCCCTTAGGGATATGGCAAGGTAAGTTAATTGATACATAAATCATAAATTATCACCATTCCTTAGACTGGGGAGCAAGAGCTTCAGAGTGTGCGTGTACCAGTAAGTGTCCCTTTGTGTGTGTATGTGCACAGATTTTTGGATGACTCTGACATTGGAATAGAATGAGGGACAAAAAAAAAAACCTGCTGGTCTCCTCCCATCCCTCGCCCTCCCTGCCCACACCAGTCCCCTGAGGAGGAGATCGGACGCGTCTGTTTCCCGCAGATAAAGGGCTGCTCACCACATCCCCAGAGCTGGGAGAAGTTGGCACCGAGCACGCTGGCAGTCTGCTCATGTAACAGACCCTGTCACTGACTCTGAGAGACAGACAGAGAGAGAGAGAGAGTGAGGGTGAGGGTGGGACAGAGGGGTGGGTGAAAGAGGCTGAATTAGAGTAGAAAGGGTAGGTGAGATGTTAAGAGGGCGCAGTCTGGCTCTCCACCAAAAAAAAAGAAAATATATAATTCATTGCGACAAGTATTAAACAAAACACAGTTCTTTACACTGCAATTCCATTGGAGGAAAAAAAGTTTTACTTGTATCAGAATCTCTGCCATATATACACACTGTGGTCCACATAAACAGGTATGTTTATGGCTATGTACCAGCTGGTACACAATCAATGTGCCTTCAAGGATAAAGTGTTTCCACTAGAAAAGGTTGAAGTTGTCCTGCTGAATCGATTGAAACTTTTACAATGTCCATTATGTCATTTCAGATGATTCACTACATTTGACAGCACAGGGGGAGCTCAATAGCCTAACACGTCATCTTAACTTAACGACAAAATAAGTGTTTGTCAAAGTCCCCCAAAACAATCCATATAACCATTTTCAAAATGATTCAGGAGCATTTTATGAACTGCCACCTCGAAATGGTTGAGATATAGTTAAAGAAAAAGTTTAACTTTTTGGGGAAATAAGCTTAAAGGCTTTCTTGCTGGGAGTTGAGATTGATACCACTCTTATGTCTGTACAACCTTTTCTCATCCCAGGGTGTCATATAGCAATGTTCACAGGGCGTCCTACGGCGAAGTTTTGTTATGCCCTCGGTGTTGTATAGGTACCCTTGAGCATCTGTACCAGAGGCCTTCAGATACTACTTAGTTCGGTAGTGGGAAGCCAACATGTGACTTCTAAGTCACGTGATGTTTAGGTTTAGGCAAAAAGACTACTTGGAAAGGTAGTAGTAGAAAGTCACATCATTTTAATTTAAGGTAATGGGGTGTTTCATTTGGTCGCGTGTCAATGGCATTATATCCCTTTTGCGAAGATATCATACATTGAGTTTTTATCCAGTTTTAAGCCCCATTTTTAGGATGCACTTTTTTTCTTGGCCGTTTTAAACTATATATATTAACCAGATGAATGATCTTAGTCACTGGACATCTAGATCTTAACTTAACAGAGAAACAACAAACGTTGGCGGCAGCTCGGCTCGCAGCCCCTCAGGGACATCCTGCGTCACATATTTTATGGGTTTGAAGAAAAAAATGAAAACTGGTGAGGAACCTCTCAAACAGCTATAGGCAATACAAAGCAGAAAGAAAAATCAATATTTGATTACTAAAATAAAGTGTAAATGGCTATACAATGCAGTTTAGCTTAATTTCAACACATTAAAGTGTAATTACTTTAATCTTTAATCTTTTACTTAGTTTCCCATTTAAAGGCTTCTGAAAATTACTTTGCATCTATCATTAATCTCTATTTTATAATTAATTTTGTTAGGTGAGCAATCTTTCCCATCTCTTCACACATGAATGCACGCTGGAGGCACATGAATCAAAATACAGATGTACACAGACATGCCCTTGTGGATCGTCTCGCACACACACACACACACACACACACACACGCACACACACACACACACACACTGAGACCAAGCTCAATATCAGTCTGTGTACAAGCTTTCCACAACAACCTCTCTGCTTTCATTTTCCCAAATGTAGGCTGTCCTATATGCTCCACCACAGGGAATATCAATAGACCAACTATAGTATTCAAAGAGATCAATACAGTAGAATATTGTTTCTCTCTCTCTCTGTCTTTGTCCCTCTCTTTCTCCTCAGATCATTGGAGCCTTTCTATATAGAGTCACTGTGACACATATTCTGCATGCTGCTATTCCCCAAAACACTAAATTAGACGTTTGGTGAGCAATGGTCTGTTTGACCCAAATAAGAAAGATGCCCTTGTATTTGGGTTGAGGCGGTTGAAGTTTTCAGATGTATGAAAAATAAATCCTCCTCACAGTTGTATACTAAGGCCGACGACTTATATCTTATTAATGAATTCAGTTTGACTGCAATTTTTAACTTTCTGTTTCTCTGAGATTGGCTCCCTTAATCAGGTCTTTGGAGAGAGCCAGAGACAAAGGGCCAGCTACTGGATATGCTAATCAAAGCTAATACAAGTAAAATTTTAGTTACATTTGGGGACTAAACAATTTATTATGTTAGGTGTTTATTAAAAATAACTCACCACTTTGCACAGGGAAAATGCCTGTTTAATGTATACATTCAGAAATATGTACACAACATCAGCGGGCCCCGTCGCAGAATGAGGCTATTATAACACGTCATAATAGGTTGATACCATACATTAAGTAACCTTACGCATGTTTCATTGATTAATATTAAGCTTAAGATAACAACAACTATTAAAATATTCGTTTAAATTTGTCATTAGAGTTGAAAGCAAGGACTCACACAAAACAAACCATATCCCAAATTATCACACGCCACTAAAAAACAGTTTTGTCAATACCAAACGTAGTGAGCCATACTTTATACAAATGTCATATTAATGTCTTTACATAAAGAGCAATTCTTGTTAACAGAGTCTCTGCGGTTCTTTATCAAAATCAGCATGTTGAAATAAACGTTGCATTCTTCCTATGACATTAATTAAAAAGGGTATATCAATTAATGTACATTGACTTCTATCAGTCTGTATTAGCAGAAATGTGTTTCTGTCTTCGCTTAGTTCACAGAAGGGTATGATTTTGGCTAAAATACTGGGATGAGGGGGTTATCAGATTAGTTTGGGTCCAGGTCAGTCATAAAATGGGCAATAGTCAATTAACTCCCCTTTGAGGTCATCCATGAGGACCCCCCCTTCTTCAGAAAAATCGAATAGTTTTTATCAATAAAGATACAAGATGTTCATCCGAATCGGCCTTCATGCTATGCATACACAGCCATGAAACCAAAGTTAATTCAAACGGATACAATAACTAAATAAATAAATGAATAAATGTGTTAAAAATGGGAAATGAAAATGATACTAATATTCATTTAAATGGGTTGTCTCTGGTATTCTGAATCCATTTAACTCTGTCTCTAATCTATGTACAATTAATTTTGAGCATACTCATTCGATACACTGCAGATAAAAGGATCTCCATGGGGCCTCTGATATGAGGATACACATCTCACAGTTAATTATTGATTGGTTACAACAATCGCTATCAATTGCTAATAATGATAGGGAAATCATTGTTATCAGTATGTAGTCATGTCCAGTGAGTAGTTAATGATTATTTGCTTCTTTTTTTTCCGTTGTTAAAATATTCTTTGTAATGATGGGGATAGTGTGCCAATTGGCATTTAATGTTTCATGTCACAACTTCAAGTTTTACTTCCTGAACTGGTTTGAATCAATACCCCATTATTTGAAATTCATTAGGAACTCATTATTTTTTGACAGTACACTCATTAAAATTGTGACCTGGGTGGATAACTGAATTGCATGCGTCTTACAGGAGATGTATAGTTCTATGTTCTGTAGCTGTGCTTGATAAATATTTTTAGAACATCGCGTTTTTCACAATATCATTTTAAAGGTTTTTACATTATCATAAAAACATATAGGCACAGTCCTATTTTGTCAAGTGTGAATTGAATTACCTTAATATTTTTTCTTTAAGTATCATTTTATAATTTATTTCACAACAGGTGAAGAGATACTACTCATGATTTATTTCAGGGCCTCCACACTTATAACACGTGCCCCACACCCAAACAACATGACAAGCTGATCGGTCATTCCTTGCCCCAGCAGCTTCCTCCAGCTCCTCTTGATCTGAAGGGTATTCTGAGAAGTGTTGTCCCTCCAGGATGTCTTGCTCTGTCCTGAAGTCACAGTCAGTCATGCCTGGAACACCTTCAAGGGAAGATGCCCAGGGTTGCATCCCTCTCTGTCAATATGGAGAAGAAACTGCTGTCCAGCCTTGAATCTGCACCAGTTGATTCCACCATATTTTTCAGAAATACAGCATCCAGACCTCAGTTACTATCAGAATGAAGATCAACTTGGCTATGACTTGTTGAAGAAATGAGGAAATCACCTGGAAGAAGTGATACTAGCATCAATGAATTTCCAAATCACTGGATTCTATGTTATGGTTTATTTTCACTTGCCGGTTCGGCAAGTGGGTCAGAAATGTACTTGCATTCAGTCAGTTTTTACTTGCCCCTATACAAATAGTTTGATTTATTAGCGGTTATCAAATAAACAACTAAAACTGAAGTGAATTGTTATGTTTAATCTTTATAGATAATGTAAATTAATCAGCATAACTTATATATCGAAAATGGTATGAGAATCCCCCCTTCTTCTCCCCAGACAGAGACTTGTTAACTCTGAGTGATAAATTATCTAAATACACGTTGTCTTTACCTGCCATTTTTTTTTCGTGAGTAGGGATCGGTATCGTTAGGATTTTATTGATACTACTATTCTTATTGATGCGCTTATTGGTTCGGGTTCTTTGGGGAGAGAGGTCTTCTACAGGCACATTTAATCAAATTCGATTAGATTTAAATGTTATCTCTAAAATTAGCAAGAAAATCAAATATTTCTCATTCTTCAGGTGTATAGAATAGTTTGACAATCAAAAGTTGCTTGGGTGCATGGAGATAATGTGTTTTGTGGCTTTGTTTTCCATGAAGTAGTGCTGTCAAAATTAACGTGTTAATTTGTACTCTACTTTTAATTAAGTTTATAGTGGTAGTAGTCCATTCTGATAGATATTTCCTACCTGACAGAATGAGCTACTCTACTTTTAAGCACATTTTTAAAGGTGGTAGTCCATTCAAATATATATGTCCTAACAGGAAAGAATGAGCTACTCTACTTTTAATGACATTCATAAGGGTTGTAGCTCTGCTTCTAACACATATCTGACCTGAGCAGCTAAATAATGTTTTTTGCTACGATAGGTCATTAGAAGTGAGAAGCTTATAGTTCATCAGACTAGTCTGACAGGAATAGGATCATCCGACTGGTCTGACGTGTAGCTAAAACTGTCAGAACACCGGCTGTACGAAGAGACCAATGTTATTTGTCCATCTCAAAGGATGGCTTGTTTTGATGAAAATTAAGTTGTAGCCCGTTGTCTATTTTACTACGGTAGGAGATGTTGTGTTTTAAATAACATTTTTTTAAGGAGATATTGAACCGTGAAGTTCGAATCTCGCTCGCTGTGCTTGTGTAAAACACACGAGTGACTGCAGAAAGAGCCGATTACAATATCGCTTTCTACATGTTCGCATGTATACCGTTATGCTTGTTGAACTGGTGTATTGATAGAATATTGCTTTTTACTCTCAAAGTAACGAGCGTAGTTGTCAACTCGAGTAATCTCCACCACTGTCTGATTTGGCACATCCAGGCTACTGTACTTTGACTTTGTCTGTCTGTATTGCACATCCAGTGTGTGTGTTAGTAACATTGAATAGTCAAGTTGACCGTTGTTCATTTAGGCTCCCTAATTCTTGAGCTACTGTTAATACTACTCTCACCCTCATTCAGCTGTTTTCTCATGTTTCTAGTGTTTACTCAAAAGTAACATGCATTAAACTAAACAAACAAAGTTCCAATAAGTGCCCCAGTAAGCAATGACAGTCAGCCAGTACGTACAATAGTAGCACCCAGGAACTACCTCACCTAATTGTAATGCAGTTGTTTATAATTTTATCAGTTACACCAGTGCTTTTTCCTGCTACCAAAATGTCTGGCGTGAAAAAGGTCTAGGCTATAGCCTGTGTCTAGATAAACTCACCTCTCTTAAACAATAATGAGATTATGATCATGTTCGTTTATATTTAATGTATGATCAAATGCAGTTTATGATCATTCATTTGCAGTAATTTGTTGATGCCGACTATTTGTTGGGCAGCATTTGGTAAAGTAAAAATAACATTAGTCCTGCATAAGCTCTGATTGACTGTGTCTCCAACACGACCACAGCCATTCACAAGAGCAACAACAGGATTATTTTAATCGCGCAACCAAATTTAAGATGTGGGGCGATTAAAGAAACAGAGACTGGTTTTACATGGAAAATCCAGAAACATGACAGTTGCCGAACGTGGAAAAGCATCCGTTTGATTTTGCTGGGTAAATGTGTGCTGCACATCTTATTGTACACAAAGTACTTTGAAGCCAACTGATTCTTCCTCAGAAATCTTCCTAGAACCAATCAGTTCAAATCACACTGATTGCTCTCAGCAGAAAATGAATCTAATTTTCTGTCAAAGCGGCTGCCAGTTACTTAAGATCTGATCTCTTTCATTCTTTCACTCTCATTTCTCCCCTCCCTCACTTTCCCACTCTCTTTAAGCCTTGGTTAATTAAAATGGAAAGGAAAGGATTTGCAGTCAGTAATTCAACTTATAGTGGAAGTTAATTATAGAGCCCAATGAATCATATAAAAACACATTTTCAACTAGTGGTGAAAAAAATCAAAAACCCAACCTGTTAGATAAAATCAACTAAATAAATGTTCAAACAACTCTTCAAGATGATGCTCAAAAGAGTGTAGACACAGCTTCACGTGACCCTTTGCACTGACAGACCAAATGTCATCAGATCATCTGGTTTCTTGACGTTTAATCATGCTTGAAAAATGTTACATAAAATATGTATGCTTTGAGTCCACAAAAATGTTGATGGATTGTTTAATTGAAATAGACACTGAGATTCAGACACAGATTTGGGGTTGATATTTCCGCTCACCCCTTTCTCACAATTGTGTACAGTTCCTTTTTTTATGCAAAAGATAGAAATTAAAATGTTTAAAAATGTTTTGTGGCTAAACATAGGAAGGTATTTGCCATAATTATGTCCATAGGACTATCAAAGTGTTTTACATTCAAAAGGAAAAGGAAAGGAAACACAGGTAAAAGACAAATTTAAAATTTTCAACGGAATATTAGTCAATTTCAATTTACATAAACATTTTAGACTATGTGGAAGCATTTCATAGTTTAGAGGCTATTTGCTGATTTAACAATGTACAAGATAAAAGCAAAAACAACAATGACAAAATACTAATGTCAATTAAAGTAGTCTACTTTTCTCTATGGGATTTTCAATCTCACTGGGGATCATGCATGCACTCCTATGATCAGAAAGTGGAGTGTACATGAACTTCCACATTTGAATCAATTTGCAATCCAAACTTTTGCAATTGAGATATCTCTATACAAGACCTGGATTGGCGATCACCCATTTCAGATGCCTCAGATCATGTTTGATAGAAACTCCACAGTTCATGGTTTGGTATAGAGTTTATAAAATGTAAACCAACTCGACAAGAGTTAGGCTTTGGGAGAAGCTATCAAACATTTACTGAACTCTTAGGGGATCACACAAACACAGAAGCATCTGTCATTTGGAAGTGGCCAGAAACATAGAACTACTGAGACTCTTTGCAGCTCTTCATCCGACCAAACTGAGCTCTGCAACATGGATCAGTCAGACACAACAACATTTCTTATTTGCATCGCATCGCAAGCCATTATTCTAAGCAACGTAGACAAATATTGACTTGCAAACTCTTGAGTGATAATACAGCGTGCTATGACTGGAACCGAAGTGGTGTCTGCCTCCAGCGGTCAGAGGCAGAGAATAGAGCCACAGTAATAATAGTGGCTATCATGAATAGAGTCAAATAAAGGTAAACTCATGACAGGAGAACTTGCATTAGAGTGCAAAGGACATTAAATTGGGGCTTCTGCATATTTTGGCCAAAGCATATATTTAAGTCTCAGGGTTTTCCTTTAATTTGTGACTTGTCCTTCTTATATGTACAGTAGTTCATATATGTCTATATGTGTGTGTTATCTTAGTGTTGATGAATTGTTTTATTTTTTGCTCACTTTTTTTTTTCCCTCTAAAAATATTCATTACCATTATATTTGACAGCCTTTAAATGGTTTATTTTTATATTAAATCAGACAAAGGGAAAATTGAGACAGATGGTTATCATGCCAAGGAATGAGCAGTAACTATAACATGGCAAATGTATGCTCTTGCATGCTTCTTTTAGTAGACCTAGACCTTAATCCTATGTTCACAGTTAAAAATCCAATTTGCACAAATTTCATGCACTGCGATACTGAATTTACACCAATCTACAATATCTTTACAATAACATTTGAATCAATTTTGCACTTACTGTATGTACAGTGTGTCCTAGACCTTACATGAAGTGCTGCTGGTAATGCTTTTATTCTATTTTCTCTTTCATTTTGGAATTTACAATACACCAAACACTTACTGTAAAATCATTACTGTTATCACACATCTATTTCTGATTACAGGAGTATGAACCAAAGCTGACGCTGAGTGTTAATATTTCACTTTTCAACTCAAAATCCACATGAATTGGCCGCCTCACCATATTGTCATAAGATGACATTGCACTGGTTTTCCAATTATCAGAGCAACATAAGAAATTCCGATTGAATGGGAGAGCACAGAAAGAGAGAAGGAAAATATTAACAAGGAAAATATAATTAAATGCCAGTCACACAGACAAAAAATAATATTAGCCTGTAATTGTTACTGTGGAAAATACAGTGGAAGAGTTGGTTTCAGATAGATTTATGGCAGTATCACTGACAAAAGATGATGTGTATCATCCAAACCATTCAAAGAGACCTAATGAGTTTCCTTATTATTGTTGCATGCCTCTCTTTCAACTTCTGTGCACTTGGATCATTGATGCTGCTGAAGTTATTCAGAAGATCATGTCTATGTGACATTTCATTATTTGATAACCAGAAGGCATTTGAATATTCTTTGTGCTACCATTCAGATAATCAGTGCAACCAACAAGCTTTATTGCCTTCTCTATGAACTGCTGATACTAACCCCAAAAAGCAACATGGAAGTCAAGTATGAAAGATAAACCGACGTGTGCTTCTCAAATAGAGGGGAAATAAAATCTAAAAACATTCATTCAGTAATTTGTGCCAGGGAGATGAGTGCATGTTTCAATGTGATGACGCACTATTTCAGCTTTCACTGATTCATTGAGAAAAGTGCTTGTGGATGCAGTTAACTGTGATACTTTTCCAAGATGCTCGTTGCATGGACAGCTATTAAACCCGGTTAACAGCTGCCCGACGGAGCCAAACAGAGATTCTTTGTTCATGACACGCTCCCATATCCCAGCACAGCAAGAGCACTAAGAGACTTTCTGCCATTGTGTAATGGCGTCCCCAGGGTAAATATGTCCATATCTGAGAAATGTTACATGCTAACTTCCCTACATTTTAGTGATTCTTTATTGTACTTCTTTTTACAAAATTTTGTAAAATGTGCATGTTGTTGATGCTGTCATAAACTGTGTCAGCAAGTCAGTAAATCAAGAAAACAAACTCTTATTGGCTATAAGTAGCACTCTCACTTCTAAGTACCCAATGAGGACACACCACAATGACGACAAAACACTGATGATAAAATGTTGATCATCCGTGAAGCTCAGGATACATTGTAATCCTTGAGCAAAATGTGCAGTAAAAAGTTTATCTTGAGTATGATTTTTGTTCTCTAGTGTCAGTTGTTGCTTTTCTCTTGAGTCAAAGCCTGTCCTGACAAAAATGCAATACTTCAACAATCAGCCAATATGTTCAATCATTTATATATCCACCAGTCCTACCAGAAGGAAGAAAATGGAAGTGGAAATCAATATTATCATGGCAGTATTGTGTTATCAGAGCGCATGTAGGCAATCACTCTCCACCTTATAGCTCCCTTTATTGCAGGCCCAGCACATGCTGAATCTCCCTGCAGTAACTAATATGGGATTTTTCTCATTACAGGCTTTGTGATCACAAGACAGAAGCAGGAGCTGTAAGTAGAAAAGGAAGAAAAACAGTTGCTGCACAGCAGATAAGGTCGTGCTGATCAATAGCTTCAAATTCTAATAAAAATTGACCCCCTTGGTGAAAAAAAAGGATGCCAGAAATTAATAAGTGGACACAGGGTAATGGTTACCCTCTCCATTAATGTTCCTTTCTACGCGAACATTAGCAATCACTTTGTGTGAGAGTGCATGGTGCTCCCATACAGTCAAGATTGGTTTTACTATACAGGTTTCCTCCTGTAGATACTTGGCGCATGTCAGAGATTATATGGCATTACAAATGCTATCAGGAATGATAGAAACCTTCCATATGGCCTAACATAACATTGTAAAATGCAAGCAAGCAAGCAAAATGCTATTTTATGTAGCACATTTCATTCCAGGTAGAAGCCCAATGTGCGTGAGCTACCGCGGAAGTTGTAGTCACAAACACTATGTGGATAGTGTAAACATAAAACATTAGACTTAAGTAAACACAGTTAAAATGGACACATAAATAATACATGTGAGTAAGAAATAAAAAAGACCAGAGACTAACCAGTAAAAAATTAATAAACCATGTGAATTAAAACCATTAAAAAGTAATAATAAAATAAAATAATACTTAAGACAGTTGACCAATAACACGTAAAAAGACATGTGGGTTTAAACCAATTATTAACAATAATTCAGACCGGCAAACTAGACTACTGAAAAGTGCAGCTAAAAATGAATGTTTTCAGTGTAGTTTTAAAAGACAGCATTGGAGCTCACCTAACATGATTCTGTAGGATGTTCCGGCAGCTTGGAGCATGAGAACTGAAGGCAGTTTCACCAATTTTCGTGGAGACCCGGGGAAAAAACCCAAAATGGGGATTATATTGAGCATAATGCAATATTTGGTTTGGTTTATATAACAACTCATTTTCCTACAGCACCCCTGAAAAGCCATAATCAGTCATTTTATAACATCACAATTAATAATAAGCAAAAGACAGTCACTGCTTAGCAAATCAAATTCTACATGCAACACATAAATTACCCCAGATTCATATGTGCCAATCACATTTATAGGCAAGAGGATAAATGTAGCAGATGGAGTCATAGCTGTGTGCTAATAAACAGACAGAACACGGTTTTATGACCTCTTTTATTTTCAGTGCAGCAGGAAAAACTGCAGGCACTTTCTAGATGATGGAATTATGCATCAATCAAATTCAGTAGATACATTTTGAGACTAACCTTTAAAGTCACCCTGTTCTGCACAGTTAATTACAGAGCTGGCAAACTCCAGTAAGGCCAATAATTCTCAAGATCAGGCCACAGGTCATTGGCTTCAAACAGTTGAGCCAGTATACTTGATCATCACTTTATGGCTGGCCTCTTCAGCTGATGAATATGTTACTTAGATGAGACAATTTACAGGCATGACAGGAAACCGAAGACTGCTTTCTCAACAATTACATGAACATAAACACTCGCAGTCTCTGAATGCCTCATATATTGTACAGCTTCAATGTATTTGTGTGGATGGATTGTTGGATGAAATGCCAGACTTGTTTCTTTACCAATGGAAGACATGTGACAGTGGTTCTTTCCCTTTAAGTCTGGCCATCCGTTATAAATATTATTCCTTACAGACTGCTGAAAGTCATTTCTTGCAGCACAATGACAACACATATCGACGTGGGACATATCGACGGATTGAAGTCAAGGGATCAGGCTTAAGATGAGCTTTTAACACAGTCTGTCTCCTCTTCATTCTTTTGCCAGTGTTATATATTAACCTGTATGGTAAAGCCTTCATTTAAAACAGTTTGTCTTGATAACATCTGCTTTATTTATCTGCCTCCTTGTCTTTCGTTCTACTATGCTATTTCCGAAAACCTTTCACCATTCCATTTTGCGATAAGATAATACAACATCAATACACTGAGCCCACCATAATGCTTTGTTCAACATTAATGTACCATATACTGTTAGTCTAACATATCCCTATCTTTTGATTGTATGCAGTATATAATCCTTCCTAAATAGTTCTAATAAAGTATTCAAAGGTGTAAAGTCCCCTAGTCCTTGAAAAGACAAGGTACAACATTTAGACAACACATAAAACTCAGTGGAACACTGGCTCACTTTATAGTCTTCCCCTGAAAGTACCGTTGAGTGCAGTGGTGCCATAAACAATGACCATTACGCGAGCGATAAGAAGGGATGGCATAGAAAAAGCAATGTCTCTCAGTGGTTGTGCACACTTGGCTCATTTATTAATTTATTTTAGTATAGAAGAAAGCCCCGGGGAGCAGAATGTTTTAAAAACCCATGATTAATGAAACAGTAATCATGAATTTTGTAGAAGGAACAGGAAGAGTTGTCACTCTCTATTTAGGCCCATTAGGATTTGGATGGAAAGAGGAGACAGGCAAAGGGAATAAGGGTGGCAGATCTTGTGGTGGAAGAAGACGATTTGGGGGTGGTTGTCAAGGAATGAGAGGAGGGAGGGGGAACAGCAAATGAAAATGACAGGGGGGAAGCTTCTTGGAATTCGAGAGATGTTGACATAACAAGAAGCCTTTGACGATGATATAGGACTTTATTTTAAGCCCCAGGCTAATGTAACACCGTGTGGGCAGTAATATTAAGGACACAGACAGGATACAAAAGTAGTAGCTTTACCTTTGGACCGCTAATGCTGATACTTATACAGTAGCTGATGTTTGTACAGTAATATTCATGAATAAAATAGCAAATTAGAATTGTTGTCTAAAACAGCCGGGGGTGTCAAAATGCTCAATATGGTATACTCATGCAGTTTCAAAATGATGAAGTTTAAGGTTATAATCTACATGGTAAAAAATCGGCTTTCTCTCAACCTATTGAAAAAAAAAAACATTACACTTGAAATCACTTGTGTCAACCTCTCCCTGAAATGAAATCATTTTGGCATCCATGCCTTTGTGCTCTGTTTATAATATATCTTCCCATGTGTATGCAAATCATGAGGCTTATGGAACTAAAATAGCACTTGTCAATATTTGTGCCAGGTACAACAATCCCCTCTTGCCTAACCTTCTGCTGAATGAAGTGCCCAAATTGAAGTGAGAGACAGCAGAAACATAAGACTTTTCTACTTGATGCCTTTGAGGCAAACATTTCTGTGTAGAATTGATGGGTAGGGATGTGTGGAGTGAAGGGATACAATGAAATAAACATGGCAGCTGTTTCTGTTGTGAACTTCCAGTGATTTCACAGCTTTTGGAATTTGACAGTGGTGACTGCTGATAACAGTGGTGGAGGCTTTGAGTGAACAACAATACTCAGTAGTGTTAACCCTGCATACTAATTCAGCCTGGAGACAGTGTGATAGATCTGACTTACTGAGGGCTGGATAAGGATGACGCACTGTTTCTCTGACAAAGTTTAGCTGATTATGCAGACTATAATATAAACACTTTACTCTAAACCATAAAAGAGGTCTGACAGTCATCACTTTGGTAGGTGAGTTTCCAAAGTAACACAAATCAACTAACAGAGAAAAGAGGAACAGCAGTTGCAAGGTGAAACTAACCAACAGGGATAGTAGGCATCATATGGCTAAATTGGCATGTAACTTAATTTGACTCACTTTTATAGCAGCGTTCTGTAATTTAGGTAATTTAGTGGTGATTTAGTTGCTCCAAATTGAAGTTCTTCTATGAATCTATACACAATTTTGTGCACCACACTTGTACCCAAAAATACACAAATAGTATATTGCTATCTAGCACAATGCAAAGATCAACAAGAAAAGAATGAATAGATGGTCACATCACATAATGCAACTTGTTTTAACAATGAAATCAAACATGTAGCTACTGTATGTCTTATGCTCCAAATTGTTAATATATACAAGATATCACCCAGGAAAATGTGTTGTTTAAATAGTTTAAGGCATCCACCTCAATATCAGGTGTGAAATTCGAATCAGTGGAAGTAGTCTTGATCTTGCAAATGAGAACGGAATATGGTTCTGATTCATTACTTTCCTCTGGCCAGGCGCAGCAGTGGTGTTGGGTGAAGGAGAGGACATGCCGGGTAACAGCGTGGATAGAATTAAAGGTGATCTAATGGTCTTGGGTAGCAATCAAGAGGTGCAGAGAGCCTTATGGAGGAATGGATGCAGGTTGGTTGGTGGCATGTACTAAAGTCAAGTTTTCCTTTCTGTATTCCTGCCATCCCTTGCCCTGGGGGCTGGGATACAAAGACATGCTGGGGCCAGGAGAGTCAAGTCATTTCCTCCCTCTGCACCAATCCAGCCCTTTGGCATAGCTCGCATTTGACACTGATCCCGCATCTGTCGGAGGCTAAAACGTGCCGGGTTTTCATAGAAAACCTCTCACACTCTTTGGCCTACTCCTGAATGGAGCTCGGACCATCTGGGCCATGCATAACTGAGGAACATCAAAGACATGACTAGACCAGTCTCCTCCATCAAACCCCAAAAGAGGCAAATTATGAGCTGGCATGATTGTGAGTACACTCTATAAATACGTAATGTGATTTAACAATGATGTAGTTTTGAAGTTAATGTATCAGAAATTAATATAAATACAAACATTTCTAGACAGGGAAATGTCAGAGTGCTTGATCCATGATGTATAGCAACTGAAGTGTTGTGTTGGTGTATCAACGGCCTTCCTCATGTTTTATTAGAGGTGTTCACAGTCAGATGTATGCCCCCTGATCCCACTTGCAGCACCCCCTCTCTTGTGTTGCTCCATTTATCAAAAGCTGAAATAATGTGGCAGGGATTTATTATCTTATTCAGGAGCCAGGCTTCATTTGCACAACAGAGGCCACAATCCTCAATCTGGCATTGATTTCTTTTGATGTATGTGGAACAAGCAGTGTTAGGAGTGCATGTTCACTGAGCCTGGTGCCCCTCTAGTTTCCTTTGTTTACAGTGACAGTGATATGGACTATGATGAAACATGGAAGCAAATCACCACAACTAGCTTTCCTGTGGATGAGCATTTAGGAATTATGTGGCTCAATATTAATTTAGGGGGCAAAGAATTGTCTCTTAAAAGCTACACTCTCATTGCATATTGCCAGCTTTACGTGGTACATGTGAAATTACTATTTTTTATATACTTGTGTGATATTCTTTGCATCATCATCCATATCTTCAGGTTGGCTTGCTATAAAAAGCTGATTTGAGAATGTTTAAAGTTCAAATAAAAAAAATAAAATGTTTTAGCTATATGTGTCAAAGTGATAGCCATCGTTTCAAATATTGCAACAAAATAGAAATACAATAAAAATAGATTTCATAAATAAATAACAAAGCACAATAAAGGAGAGCAGCAAACTGGAATTAAATATCCTATTTTTTAAACAAAAAATCCAAATATGTTATGGGTCAAATTGTATCCCACTGTTTAAGTAAACTCATATACAAGCAAATAATCAGTTCAAATTAGTAAAATTGTATTATGACTTGTCATAGAATTCAGAAAGAAGAAATATAACATAATTTAACACATATATGCCTAAACTACACTATAGCATTTTGACAATGTTTCTATTACCGCAATGCAGGGATTTTTACTTCCTCTACATAATCCTGTTGTCAACCTTACAGTGGCCTAGATGAAAGGTCAAGGGATCATCTGAACACCATGAATGTCTGAACCAAATTTCTGCTGCTCACAGTAACATCATTGTTTATACAACACCAGTGATCAATTCAAAATGGCACAGGTCAGAACAGGAAATTCTGTTGACTTTCAGGTTTGATTTGAGGTCGTTGTTTGGTGGAAGAACAACTTATGACTGTCCTAAAACTGCATTGATTACTGCTGAAACCCTAAACATTCTATTGGCTCTCATTGGATTCAGAATATTCAATACAATATCCATATTAACTATGATATACATTATCCCTTACAAAAATGTTTTTGTCTTGCTCTGTGTATCAGTGGAAAATACAACTAGACTGTCAGCTGCTATTGTGTGTGTGTGTGTGTGTGTGTGTAGCTGTTTTCTTCCTTTTTTGTGAAAGTGGTTTGAAAGTGTATGGCTAATGAAGCCTGTGAAGTCAAGGGTTAGAATAATAAGAGATGATTCTATAACTTGAACAATTGCTTTTGCTCGTTGAAGTCTGTTTCTGTTTGGATCTGGAAATCCTCTTGGAGTGTGTGTGGGCGAAGAGAAGTTATTACACCTCATGTGATATGATTGGTAATCAAAGTTTGGACCAACTCACTTTTCTCCTGGCAGGTCAAGAAGGTTCCTCTTACCCTATTGTCTTCCTCCTACTCTCCCCCACAGCAACAGCTGCGTCTATACTTAATACCTAACTTTTAGCAGCAACTATAATTTGAATCACGGCTCACTCATCATGCTTAACATGACTTGCCAGTGTGTTGTCGTTGCTTTGACTATCTTATGGAGATTTAAAGGCGATGTACGTGGTTTGAATACACAATTCATTTATTACATGTATGCTGTAAGATTTGTTTTTATTAATTTAGCCTGTGACATTGTTTAGTGTGCACACTGCACATGCTCCGGGTACATTAATATATGTGCGGGAAGCTGTCAAGTACATGAAAATATAGTTGTGTGGTATAAGGTCATAGGGGTCACCAGAATCCAAAGATTTCTTCCACTAAAGAAAATAAAGGTCCACAAATATATCAAAAATATCCCACACGACCATACCCACTGTCCGAGTTCAGGTTCAGGGTCCGGAATCTATCCCAGCATGATTTTGGAAAGAGGCAGGGAAACACCCTGGTGTTCATGTCAATGACAAACTCAGCGATTGATAACCGAGAGACCCATGGCTTCATTCACCATATAATGCAGTAAATGTGTAATTTAGTGGTTAACCAAAAGAGGAAAAGACATTTAGCGTGTTTGTAATTTTGGATTTTCAGTGAGTGTGTTTTTCCTACGTAATTGGAAAAGATTCTGATGAATAGTGTGATTTCACATGCAAGTAATTTTAAAAGGTGTAGGTATAGCCTCTTAGCCTGTGTTTAACACTTTTGTTTCTAAATCATCATAGCAATTTGCGACTGTTTAGCTCTCAACTATCATTAAAATGCTTTTTCTGGTTCTCAATTTTTGGTCTGAGTATGAGCCAGTGTAACTTTTGCTAAGCAGTGGCCCCACACGGTAATTACAGGATGGTGGCACATTTGTTAGGTTCTAGCAGGACACACAGGATTTGAACAGAAACACAGACACTAAGATGTAGGCAGAGCAGATGCAGTTAAATGTTTTTTTGAGGAAAAACCACAGGCTTGCTGTGTAGTCAGACAGGCAGTGGTCATAACTAAGAAATCAGTCCAAACACTGGCAAACAATGCCAATTGGAGCAGGCAGAAATCCAAAGTCTAGATAACAAGCAGATCATCAAAAAAGCCAAGGAAAGAAGTCCACAACGAGAAACACTGGGGAAACCACTGGAAACAAGGGCTAGTAGTAAGGCAGGGAAACCAAGAACTAACACAGAGCATAGGAATCACAGAACCAATAACAAGACACACGTGAACCTAATAACCACAGGTGGAAACAATCAAAGCAATCACAGACAGGAAGCAAAACCACATAAGACACAAGAAGCAGAACATTTACCAAAATAAAACAGGAAATTACAGAACACAACCCAAAAACCATGAAAACATTGAGTTTCCCTACATTTCCCAAGATTCTTTTGATTCAGTTGCTTAAATTACATCATCAGTGGGCAACCTGACAGAGAGCAAGTGGAACAGGGAGTCCTCCAGGAAGATTTGTTTACTTCGTGTATCACTAAAACCTTTGAAATGTTTGCAGGTGATATGCTACCATTTAACAGTAAAACAAGTCTGTAAGTCTAACGTGAGTCATGGTCTCTTAAATGTGTTCATCAATCCATATTGAAAAAGACTTCTCTATAATTAGCACCCACATCCATCCACTTGGAATTTCATCACCCAGGCACCTAAAGACACCACAGTGAATACTACCTGAGTATAAAGACTTGACATTTGCAACTCCTCCCTCTCACTGCTGCACACACAACAGATAAAAGAAGGTATTAAATTCACTGTCTTGCAAAGTGAAGGTGAACCTAAAAGAGATTGTGTGAACTCCCTGGCACACCTCCCAATTCTATTCCTCCTCCTCCCCTATCTTCAAAGAGGGAAGGAAACTACCAAGAACAGGGTATAGGTCCCAGGAGACCCTCAAAAAATGGGATCTTCTGACTACTGCATGTAATACTTCACAATTTATCCTCCTCGGATGATAGTTGAAGGTGGATTAGAGCACATCATTATTAGAAAGATAGTGATTTTCGATTTAAATGTAAATCAGTCTCTTTTTTCAATTATTATTATGCTGCATAACTTTAGGTGTGGGAGCAAGAATTGATAGGTCTCAAACTTTTAAAGGACTCCTGAAAAAATTAAGATACATCTGTAAAGCATCATGTTGGGGATTCACCGACAACTTGTAATGATTAAAATATCAGGATTCACTATAATGGAATCCTCATCAGACTTCTAGACACACAAGAAAGAAGCCTTAAAGAAACTGCATCATATTGATCATTTTTACAACAAAGTTTCATACAGCAACCCGCGCTCATAAAATCATAAGAATATACTGATTCATTGCTAATGATTAAATATGGTGATGCAATTCATCAAGACCTTTGAAGAACAAAATAAAGCCCAAGACACAGCATTATTCATTTTCTGTCAAGTTTCAAAAGTTTCAGAACCCAGCAATTTTTGAGTTTAAAGTGGTTTGCTATAGGAATCACCTGCAAATTCAATCAGACTCGTATACTGGGCACTACATTTTTTACTTCCCAGTGAGCAGCTGAAACATACATGTTCCAGTTTACTCAATTGGGACTCCGTACTGCTCCATGATGGTCCAGCCAAAACACAGATCAAGCATGATAGGGAAGGACTAATTGCACGCGCGCACACACACACACACACACACACACACACATCACCCAGCCAGACCGCGTTCAGTGAGTCCCCAGCGAATACCTTTGATGCCAGCAATATAACCTATTAGATAAGGATGTTCCAAAGGCATTTTCTCAGAATGATTCAAACATGAATCCCTATTATTGTGATCACATCTGTACATACAGTAGACTTAGCCACTACATGTAAAAGTGCACACAAAGACATATTCCTTTGGGACTGAGTGTAACTGATTAAATGCATTACCTAAGTGTCCAAGTTTAAATAAATGATAGTGTTTCATTTAATTTCATTCTAATTTCCTGTATGCAGTTGTTTCGATTACAGATGTTGTGAAAGTGTTGTACTTTGTAGCAACATTAGCTCTGCCCACATATAAATCAGCTTTTTTTCTTAATAATAATGATAATGATATACACATGGTCACAGTCACATGTTCATACTACTTTTTTACCGAAATATGTTTTTAGGACAGTAATACTACACCTTACTTGCCCATCTTCAAAATTTTACTATACGTTTGGAAACACAGCGATCTAAAGAAGCTACATGCATTACTACTTGCTTGTGAGAAATGATGTTGGTATGCTGGCAATAGCAACAAAATTTCTCCCTGTTCTTGTGGGCTGATATGCAGTTTGCTAAGTATTGAAGACATCTCTTGGAGGCTGGTCAAATATGGCCCAACATTGGCAGTTCAGACTCAACTTATTGACACAAACAATGGCCCAGTGGCCCGGGGCCAGTAAAGTTTATGCAGGGTAAATTGATTGACCAGCCATTTATGAAAAGATGGCCACTCTTCTTTAAGAACAGAGTGTACGTGGGATCCCAATATATTACTAATGTGTCAAGTCACAGGTACATTAAAGTCCAGAACTACTGTAAATCTGCTTGATATAGTTTAAGACCCAAATTGTGTTATTGAGGGTGTCATCTCATATAGCTTCCCCTAGGTACTTTTGGCTAGCTATCCATGTAGCCAGCTACGTTGAGCTTAACAGCTACAGTACTCACGTTAATATAAAATCTGAAAATACTGACATGATCATGCACATGTCCTTTCTCCCTGTAGCCATTGTTGCTGTGTAGCGCCTAGCTGTCTTTTAAAATCCTCTATGAGATTTGTTTTCAGTTTTGGGCTTACCCACCATGGGTGGAGAACAAAGACAGAGGCCTGAATATGTAACAAAAGGCCTGGATTAGGAGAAATAGCGTCAAACCCTCTCAAACCCGTTATTAACACCTGTGCGCGAATTCTGTTTGAATCCAAACTCTGTATTTCTGCTAGACGGGCCACCACAGGACCACAGGAAAAGCTGGTGCTCCGGTCATGACGTCATCATTCCTATAAAGGCAGATCGCACTGTTCACTCAGACTGTATAAAGAGATGGATGTCATGACAGCTCCCCAAAAGTGAAGCCAGAACATCTCGATCGCCCCCTAGTGACTGGCTGCAGATTAGGCCATAAACCCCGCCTCCTACACGAAAAATACATTTTTCCCAAAGACGGTTTCTGTCATTGTAAGTAGTTCCTATCACGCTGATGTATGTTCAAGTGTTAATTTTTCTGATGTTTGGTTCTAATTAGCTTTTTAGTGGTATTAAAATGATTGACCGCTGAGCCCAGCCGGGTTTATGGGCGGGACCTTGATACTCCAAACCCCGATCACTTCTGCGCAGGGATGTAAAAGTTTTATATTTACCTAATGTCTTATAGTGTAAGGGAATGTTTGAAATGTCCCTTTACAATAAGTGTTGCAATATAGTGGCCCTATAATTATTAAATGATGGAGAAAAAAAAAGTTAAATATTTTCAGTTTTTGGCTTCTTGTCCAGTGAAAAGTGACAAGGGCCAGTAAAACTCTGATCTACCAGTCTACCGGGCCAGTGCGGAAAAAAATTTATGTTGGACACTGCTAAACAGTTGGTTTCAGTTTCATCTGTTCACAACACTCAAAATAAAAAAGATGGGCATCACAAATGAAGATGACACAACAACAAAAAACCCTACTCTGTCTCTCAAAATATCTCTCCTGTTGTTCCAGGGCAGTTCACTGTAGGCTACAAGCTTTTACAATGTACAGTAGTGCTTCATTGCACTTAACATTTGCAGTAACATTCACATTACCCAACATAAATATTTTAAAGTGACTTAATCAAGATAACTTTCACTTAATCTTCAACTAGAAACTCATTTTGATTAGTAAAGTCTTTAATAGACATTGGTCCAAGTAAAAGTGTGCACAGTAGCAGCATGCCCCTAAGAGTGAGGCAAGTGGAGGTGAAATTCTTGCTGTTGCAAACGATCTGCATTGGTGAGCATTGTTGTTAAAAGTGACTTCTGCTCCATTCATTTTTCTTACCCCTGGAAATAAATTCGCATTTACTGATGCCAATGCCACTTACCGTTTTCATTACTGCTTCAACTAAGCAAAACATGTTTGAAAAAGCTAGCTAGATCAGGCAAACTTTGACTTAACAGCATCACACTACAGCACAATATGCTACACCAAATTCAATCATCACCAATTGTGAATGGTGCTCTAACTCGCGAGTGTGAATATATGACAGCATTTTATCTTGCGTTAGCTATTTATTTTACCCAAATGAAATTAGTTTGTTGAACACAATATTCGAATGCATTGTTAAACAAAGTTCGCTCCTAAAATGGTGCTGCAGCATGTAGGCCACAAGCTTATCGTGGAGTTGTTCTTTTCCAGTCTCGACATAAATTGTTAGATAATTTCGACAAATCTCTGGTTGTCTGATTACTCTGTCATAATGCTGTGCCTACGTAATTTGGTTATCTGGGTCCGCAGACTGAAGAGGACTGAATGGAATAGATGAGAGCCCCTGCGAGGGGCCTGGCAATTGACGGAAGAGCTGAACTAAATTAGAGGGCACATAAAGTGTGTCTGACACTGGTGAATCAGTTTTCCTCAGCAATTACAGCAAGATAGCTTTTATTTCATCTGGGGAGGGCAAGAGTGGGTGCATCACTATACGGCTGTCAGCAAATACAAGCAAAATCTACAGCCTACAGTAAATCTTGTGGGTTTTTGAGGATATTTTAATGACCTGCCTTGTCCTTTACACGGCTCACAATCTGATTATTAGTAGTGGAGGACAATGGGCTAATTGAAGTGTCACTCAGCGCTAAAGTGTCTTTCTTTTTCCGTTTTTGTGCTAAGAGAGGAGATACCTCTATTTGAATAAGGCATCAGTCCTTGAAATAGAGATGGCCATTGATTACTTCCTAAAGGCACACTTAAAAAACAGAAGAATATAATGTAAAGCGGAATAAGTGATGAAGCAAGACGCTGGATAAAATCCATGTTTTATATGTATATATTTTTGGCTGGACTGCTGGAAAGTGTGGCCCTGAATTTCTGAGTGAGTGATGAAGTTACACCATTGGTCAAGTGTTGGAGTTTCCCCATTGGCCATTGCTCTTTCAAAATGAATAGGTGCAAACGGTCCTCAATACCATCATCAGGAAGCTTTTATAGTGAGGCACGTTTAACAATATGGCGAGAATTTTTCACATTGGTCATACATGATCTTGCCATATACTAGCTTTAAAACTAGTCTTCTTTTCTTAAATTATTTCAACTTAAAATGCAATTCAAATAGGGTTTGACCAAAATATAAACAATAGCTGTTGCCTTTTCAAAGGAAGGGTTAAAAAATGAATGGCTAACCTCACTCTAACAATAACAAACCAACCTTTCATCATAGGGTACATAGATTTATTATGCATTATTCCTGTGCTAACTTCCTTAGTTGCTTTTTAAAGTTTAGCTGGCAGACTTTGTGTAACAGCCATTGGCGCTAAACTTTGTTGCAGAGATGTAGCTGGCCCTCGCGTGATTGTAAGAGAGAGTTCCATTACTGTGTGTCTGCTCCAAGCAGATTACATGGTGGTGGTAGCAGCTGCATCAGCTCTGTAGACGAAGCCAGGAGGAAAGAGAGCTTGCTCACTCTCGGTTAGCGGTGAGCTAACCAGGCACATCTTAAGACAAAGATGTTGCGGTCTAATCCCTTGTTCTTCGTTGGGGGGTTCTGAGTAACACAGGCCTCCCAAGGTCCGGCCGTAGAGTGAAGAGAAAAGTGAATAAGAGATGGTCGCTGACCCCTTTTATTGACCTGGTGACATCCGGGTCACAGGTCATACTGACCAATTGCCACTGGAAGACTGCATTCGATGCTCTCTCTTGCAATACAAAAAAGCCTGCAGTCTCCTAGTGAAAGTTCAGTTAAAAATCTAACAAATGAATTAATTCATCCGTGGAGTACCAACAGTTTATTGTGCCATTTACATTAACATACTTGTATTTTGGACCTGTTGAGAAACACAATTGCATTTTTCAAACAATAAAGCCATCATGTTTTGAATTACTGCTTATTATTATTATTATTAATATTACTGTTGTGAAGGGATGGACATATCAGTATCATATAATATAAATAATCATATCATATAAAAGAAACAATGGATTGAGCTGTTTTGTACTGTTTCTGACGATGAACACCTTCCATCTTAGGTCAGTGTGACACTGCCTCATTAATCAAGACTGCAGCAGAACAGCAGTGTTAAGAGGTTGTCAAAGGAAAACACTGTCTGACCCACATAAAGCTCTCATTCAACAAAAATACCCCCATTAACACCCTTAGGTTCTGCATGAAGAAAAAGAAACCGATAACTTAATTCTACAGCTACCATAGTAATACAGACAACAATATAAAATATAAAAAATCCGAATCACCATTTGTATGTGTTATGTCTGAAGATTCAGTTTAGGTAGTACTTATTTTACAGTATCTACTACCAAATAGATGATTGATAAAATTGTTATTTTTACCTTAGTGCCAGTTGTCCTTTCTATGACAAGTAATTGCCTATTATGTAGGAATTATGTCAATTGTCACCATGTTAGAGGGAGCCCAAATGTCATGTTTTTGCTTTGTCGCCCCCCCCCCTTATATGGCTATTGTACAGATAGCCTATATGCTGTGAACCACTATCCAAGCATCAGAGAAACCATTTACATTTTATGCATGAGCAGAAACTAATATAATAATTTCATTTTCGGCCATTAACGCCCTCTCCTCTGTGTTAACTCCCTCCCTTCAGTGCTCCTCAGCACCTGGCTAAAGACCAGCCATTTCAGTGTCGCCTTTTCTTAACTCTTGCATATTTTATAATAACGTTCAAGCATCATATTAGCGTTTATTGCATGCTTTATTACAACTGGTTGAAAAAGTCAGACGCAGACTGCTCTCTGTAGTTGTGCTTTTCTGCTTTGATGTACTGCGCTGTGTTCTATTAATTCTATTCTATTCATTCATTCTCTGAGTACTGTTACTGCATACAGTTTACATACTGTCTGAATTCTGTTTGCTGCTGCAATTCACATTTTTTTTGCGAAAATAATTACTGTTACTTTCTGAAAAGTATGCACTGTATGTCTGCTTGCATACAATTGGAAGATAAATATGTGCTGTTAAACAGCTGGATTCAGCTCTTTCCAAAACAAATACACAGTGAACGAAAAGTAAAACAAAAGTGTTGTGTGATTGATTTCTTGAAACAAAAAACAGTGTATGGATTCAGAGATAGCACCAGATTGCCCTTTCCTCATGCTTATATTTTTAAATCTCCTTAGCAGAAAGGCTTCATACTGTGAAGCTGTCCAAACAAGACTAGAAAAAGAGGTTAAGGTGTAAGACAAACACCATCTCTAACAGGATTGTCCACACCTGCCAAATAAACCTTTGCCATCCTGGAGAGAATGCTTTTACTTTGAAAATATGATTAACCCAGTCACAGCATCAACAAAGACTTAAACCAAACAATAAGAGCATTTCCATCCATCCATCCATCTTCTTGCGCCGGGTCGTGGGGGCAGCAGTCCAAGCAGAGACGCCCAGACTTCCTTCTCCCTAGACACTTCCTCCAGCTCTTCCGGAGGAATCCTAAGCCGTTCCCAGGCCAGCCGAGAGACATAGTCCCTCCAGCGTGTCCTAGGTCTTCCCTGGGGCCTCCTCCCAGTTGGACATGCACGGAATGCCTCCCCAGGGAGGCGTCCAGGAGGCATCCGAGACAGATGCCCGAGCCACTTCAGCTGACTTCTCTTGATGAGCAGCGGCTCTACTCCTCCTACCGAGTGACCGAGCTCCTCACCCTCTCTCTAAGGGAGCGCCCAGCCACCCTACGGAGGAAACTCATTTCTGCCTCCTGTATCTGGGATCTTGTCCTTTCGGTCATGATCCAGAGCTCATGACCATAGGTGAGAGTAGGAACGTAGATCGACCGCCTTGCAGCTCAACTCTTTCTTCACCAAAACAGACCGGTATATCGACCACATCACTGCGGAAGATACACCGATCCACCTGTCGATCTCCCGTTCCATCCTTCCCTCACTCGTGAACAAGACCCCAAAATACTAAAACTCCTCCACTTGAGGAAGGATCTCTCCACCAACCTGAAGGGGACAAGGGCATTTAAGTTTAAAAGCAAATATACCTGACTGCACATTGAATGTACTCTTACTACTTCTAGCATGAACATATCACAGAATCTGTCAAGTTGCAAGCAAACAGTTGACAGTGTACCTGATATAAATGACCATATGAGCTATAGCTGCATTACCAGTTTAAGAATTTACTGGGTTTTTTTAGGCTTTTGTGAGAAAATTCCCTGTGTGTGGTGAGCAAAGTTTTCACTGACCACTACTGATCGATGCACCAGGCACGTAAGGCGCAAGTCTCCCAGGGGAGATTACACATTGAGACACCTTGTCTTCAGACACAGCCACAGGAAGGAGATATGCTGAGAGTGCTGCAGCAATCCCCCACCCTTAGGTGGGTAAAGTATATGATGGGTATTGTTTGTTTTTTGTGACATTACACTCCACCTCTACCAGTTCCTGTTACTCCTGATATCTTTTGTTTTATTTATTGCGAGCACCAAATGTTTTCCAGCTTTCAACCAACAGCAATTTAAAAATGTGGTTTTGTCATGCTGGATATTGCCCAACCATGTTTCTACAGTAGCCGAGAACGAACAAACCAATCAGTGGCACTAGACTAGGCATTTCACGTTTTTCACGAGTTTCGAGGTCACCGTTTCTCCTACACGGTTGGAAAACTGCAATTTCACCGCCAGATGCCACTAAATCCTACATACTGGACCTTTAACTATGTTGTTTTCATACTGTCATATTATTCCACTGACCAGATGGTGCTGTCAAGATGTGATTTACAATATTGCAAGGCATTTATAAAAGTCTTTTGCACAATAGTGTAATTAAGTCAAACTGCAGACAGGGGTGGGGATGACACCTTTCAAAACCCTGTATTGACATCTAAACACATGAGATGAGGTGAGGCAGGAATGAAGGACAGTAAGGTCTCTTGCCAAAGAATTGTCTGCCATGTGACATTGAGCAGACACTAGAAGAAATTAAAAAACCTCAGAGAACAAAAGTAAAACTTTACAGCAGTGCTAAGCATATAGCGGCTCATTGGCCAAATCTGGCGAAAGCTGACATTTTACCCTTTCATTGTCCAAAACATTTACATGATTTTAAATTAATCTACTATAGATACGAATGTAAATAAAGGTCTTGTATAAATCCTAATAAATATGATCTCATACAGTAACATCCAACACTGCCCCAATGTGCAGAGAAGCAACAGGCTTTCTGAAAAGTGGATGGTGCTGAAATTAAGTTTAACAAAGGTACCAGATGAATTACACATAAATAATATAATTTAGCCTATTTCCTATTTAACATGAACGGATATATGTATCAACAACAATACTTTTAGCCAAACAAAAAGGAAGGAAAGTATCAGTAACAGATCATTATTGTGGATTATACTCATTCTTAAAGCGATTTAAAATAAGTTATTTGTATTCTTGGCGAACCACAGGTAGATGTAGGAAAAGAAATCAGGAGCATTTAGCTTACACGCTGAAGTTACTGTATTTCCTGACCATCAACAGCTGGGCCTGGTGACTCTTAATGAGGCTGCTACCTTTGCAGTCTTACGGCAGGGACACAAAAGATGCGGAAGCTTCGCAATGTGCCCCGAAGTGCTGCCCGCTTCCTTTCGGCACCCATGTTAACCAATAATTCTGTTCAGACAGACCGCAACACGGCGCAGAGCTCTCCGGTCGGCCTGTGCTCAGCAGCGATATTTTCAGTGTCTGGTGCCTGCTACGAACGAATCTGGCAATAAAACACTCTAATAAGCTATTATGATATAAATGATCTGATGCTAATAAATAATATCCCATGCTTGCCAACCTTTTGATTTCTCTGCCCCTCTGTCTCCTGTTCTCCTGAAGTGATTTCTCCAAGTCCCCTACCCCCCATGATGACATTTCAAAATCTGCCCATCCACTATATTTATTAGAAATATTATCACTGCTGTTTGTGATTGTGTTTTTTTAATTACGTACTTCTTTCACATATTTGTCAGTTGTCTCACACAGGGCAGTCCTTTCAACTTCTTTGTTGCAGATGAAGCGATGCCCTGCAGAAACACATAAAAAGCTTTAAGTTATACATTCATGAGGTTATTACAAAGACCAGCTCTTCATTGTGATTAGAAAAGAGCGGAATTGCTTGTTGAACAGCGCAGATAAATGCGCTTCTGGTGTGAACAGCCAGGCTACAGCTCGCAGGAGAAATAACCTAGCGTGGTGCTTCTCGGCGCTTCTGCCTCCTGTGTGTCCCTGGAGTTAGATTTATTAGTTGCCAGCTTGATTAGTTGTTTCTTGGTTATAGTACCTGCGTGAATACGGGTGCAGCACTTTTCGACAGGTAGCCAAGCTAATAATGTTTGTCGTTGATGCAAACATAGCAAAGGTTAGCTTAGTCTTTGCTACTCCTCAATAGGTTGTTGTATTGGATTGATTTGGTGCACACAACATATAGATTTCTCTCGGTCAACCCTTATTGGCACACAGGGTTGTTTACCTCATGAGAATCACTTTCTCACACATCTGAACACCTGCCTGTGTTTTTCTGCAGTTTGAAATACATTACAATTCAAAGCAATGTTCCCTGCACATCATTTTCTTATGGGTTTCACATTTTCTCAAGAGTAATTTGCGTATGATGGTAAAGGCTTGGCTTTGGGCATCTGTGATGCTCAGACTTAGTGGCTCGTACAGCATTTTCAGTTAAGACCACTGGCAAAACACTTTCAGTAGGTTAACTGAATATCATTAGTGTAGGCTGGTAATGGGCTGAATCAGCCTATTATTTCATATTTTGTTTCTGCATAACATCAGCATTTTACTTCTTTTTTTTTTTTTTTAAAGAAATGCTCCGTTCTTGTGTTTATGCTATCCCAGTTCAGTGCAACGTATCCTCCGTGGAGACGCTTCCATTGGAGATTTGCCCCAAGGCACTTTGAATGTCTGTCTGCGATTTAAAAGAAAAAGACAATAACAAATTTTTGCAAGTTAAATGTGAGAAAACAAACATGGCCATATTTAACTGTTGGGAAAAAGTCATGTTTTATAAAGACATATGATTTTTAAGGAAAAAGTCTAAATGATAAAGTTAATATAATTATTTTACGTTGTATTTTCTTTTTTTCAAACACATTTTTCCTGATTCTGATTAATTTTCCTAACATATTCACTTTGCAAAACTGGAGCTTTTAATCCCTAAATTAGGATTTGAATGCCTTCCAGTTATCGTGCCAGGCACCTCACCGACCTCTGTTCATGAAGACACACTGGTCTACAAAATGTGATTGGAATAACATACATAAATTTAGTTCTGTGGGTGATATTTTCCCTTTAGTTGATGTATTCACTTTTCTTCCATTGACATACGGAGAGTCCTCTTCAAGCCTGAGGGCAAATCCAGAGTTCAACACACTGCTTTATTTACCATGCACCATGTCAGGGAAGTGAAGCAGCAGGGGTAATGCATGCAATGAAGATGTCGATGGTCGATCTGTCAGATGTAAAACAACATGTACCCATTTCCCTCTAAAAAAGGGAATCCAGCTTGACATATGCAAAGCCCTATGACCCCTGACAAGCTTTCTTGAGGTGCGTACTGCTGACCATTGCTCTTTACCTGTCTCCAGATGAGCACGGCAAACAAATCTTTACCGCTATTTTGCATACCATGTAAAAACCTCAATTCCATGGCGCAATGAAGATGACATTCAAATGGGGAAGAGTCAAATGACCCGACCGCCCTGCAGCAGTGTGAACTTGACTTGAGTCAGAGAAGAGCTCCAGGCTTAAACAGACTGTATATTTGTTTCGTTAACAACATGATATCAGTTTACATGAACAAAAGGACATGTTTGCAAAGAAATGCTGCAATGCTATCCTTGATAGTTGGATTCCGAGCACCGGCGCTCCCAAAATTGTGATCAAAATTTAGTGAACACGTAGTCTAAAATATTACATTTTTTGGTTGTGTGGATGGGATGACATCAGTCACTTTCATTATTTAGACATTTTTTGGAGTTTAATCATGCCCACAATGGTGTTACATGCTGTAATTCAACAAACAAAACAACCCTGCAACACGCAGAATAGAATAGAACCTAATAGCCACAGCAATTACTCATAGCAAAAAGGCATAGAAAGAAAATACTAAAAAGTGTTTTAGTGTATGTTGGTATTATTTAGGAATTAGGAGGCTGATTAATAGAGATCAAATGGCAATTTGTATAAATAATTTGTTATTCCGCAAACACATGTTAGTTTGAGTAACGGTTGGGGAAGTCTGTAGCCACAGCTTTTTTAGTTGTGCTCTCACTCCTCTTCTTGAACCCTACAGTTTTCCTCTTTTAGTTCTTGCTGTGCAGCTTGAATGTTACCTCATTTCAAAGCATACTTGTGCCTTAAGTTTATATCAGCAAACTCAGCAGAGTGTCGTCCCAAAGAAAGAAAGTGTCCTTGAATATGGGTGAGACTAACACATTCAGATTAAGGAGCACAGTGCAGCAAAAAGTGATCCCTGAGGTTATGATCTTGACTTTGCAATGGTATAAATGAATATAGTACAATTAATGTAAAGTGGCCATTAATTTATCTTTTTTTTACTGTCAATGTGAGCAATGGCAGCAGTAATTACTAAGCCGAAAGGGTGAGATCTGATGAAGGACGGAGTGTTCATTGGACATATAAATGTTAATCTATGCTATGCAGTAATTATTTGACTGAGATCACAAATGAAACAACAAATATATTCACATTGTTTTCCATCTAACACTAAATAAAATGTAAATGAACAGTATGCCACCAGCATCCTGTTTCTTTCAACGAGGGTCCTTGTCTTAAAAAAGAGCTCTGAGTGAAAATGAGTTGTCTTCACTCTTCCAGCTTCTTCCAAACACCTTTCCATACTGTTTAATTCCATTCATTTAGATCCTCTGCTCTGCCACTTTGCAGACTTGATTAGAATGAGAATCTAAGGCATCAGGGCGAGAGATGTAGCATCTCTGGGGAATCATCTGACTGACAAAGATTGAGTGAATGTCCTTCATTGAAAGACAACTGGCTGATTTGCTAATTTCAAAATACAAATTGACGGTAACACACACTTAACATACACATGCACACTGGGACACACACACGTCCACAGACAGCAGAGTTTCAGACCTTTTGGTGTCTCAACAGCGGATATGCAGACCCAGGAGAAATAAACAGATATGTCACTTTCTATTTAGCTCAAAAACAGAGTGCCTGTCCATCATCTTAACGTGTCACTTTTTGAGTACGAGAGTGAGACTTTGCATTTCATCTACTGAAGGAAAGGGGAGGAGGCAAAATATTTCATGTGTGTCGTGGAACAAAAGTGAGGTACAGCCTCGACACTCTTTTTTTACCCACCTGGCAGCCATATTGTTCAAAAAGGTTGCAATTAATGGATTAATTTAATAAATTATTATAATTTGTTTATTTTTCTCCATTCCATTTACATTGTATTACATTTTCCATAAATTATTTAACATTTAACATTCAGTGCCATGAAGCATTACTCATGTCCTCCAAATTGCATTTATTTTCTCCGCTCTTAGTTTTGGATTGATTCTTAATCTGTTCCCGGTCATTTTTAAGCCTTCAAGTTTCAAAGGTCACTTTGTAGCCCAACCTAATTAATTAAATTAGTTAGGAGCTGCTGTTTTGCTGTGCGGTGCAAGATGTGCTCCTTGAGCTTTGACATGCAGGCTTGAGAAAGTACTGCATAAATAAGATGTATTGCCATTTCTCACTTGAAGAGAAACTGCTGGCTGCCTTGCATAACCCTGTGTTTCGAAAGTCGGACTAAAATGAAAATCAGTCCCGTATCCACATGTTAAAACACTCTGGCATACAGTAAGTCTACGTTTTTTAATAGACGTATTTTATTTGTTGCACAATTGCATTAAATGATAAGGCCTGGCTCTGAAGATGCACGTTAACAGAATTGTGGCTCCGTGTCATATTAAACCCTGTAAAAAGCAAAACAGAAATTATACAAGATGATATTTGCATTGGACTTCCAAAGCAAGCAGTAGTGAGGCAAGGCATTGTTTTTCAGTAGTTCCCTTGATTTTTAGTTGTAAGTTTACAGGTTATCAAAGTGGGCATGAAACCTTTAGGGGAATATCCATCAATTTGACACATACAAATCTGTTCTGGAGAGTACTACTGCATATGTGAAAAAACGTTGCATAAAGCATTTTGTAACTACAAAAGGGAGCTGCGTGAAATCTGATGAATTGTGATGTCATTTGAGTCGGCGTCAGTTGCGACTTAAGACTACAAGTTTTAAAATGAAAAAATCTGGGTGTGTTGAGTAAGAAAGAAGTGAGCTTACCAGACATATGTGGCTCGGTCCTCGTCTTTGTTTGAGGTAAGAGCTCAAGGCTGCATTAGCCTCTACTAGCATAACACACCCCAGTCGCCCACCAAATTCCTGAGGTGGAGTTGCATTGTGGGTAATGGAGGCGCCAGGTTTTGACGAGGAAGAATTACACCTTGAATGCAAACGATATCTCTGGTTCTGCTGCATCGATTTATTATTTTTTTCAAAATTGTCCATTGTGAGTCTGACAATGTTATAGGAGTGCAATGCTAACGTTCAATTGTATTGACAAATATTTTTAAATTGGGTCTATTGTGTTTTCGATTATTTGATTGGAAGTGAAATGTTTCTGTTAGCGAAGCATTCCTCAAATCCATTTAAGATACACTTCAGGCAGTTTGCCAATAAATGTCAGTTGTGGATTAAGTTATGCCATTTCCACCAAGGGTATAGTGTATGTGGGAAGGAAGATATAGTATTTCTCATGAAACCAACAACTTTTAACGCACGTGGCAACTGAATTCCAGTTTATAACACTTCTCTGTTGTAAAGATGAATATGGATGATTTACAGGCAGCTCTGACCGATTGTTATATCTCAATCTTGTTCTAGCTTACTTGCACTTTCTTCTGAGCATGTCTTTTTGACTGTGGATTATGGTCATAGCTGGTATAAAGAGGCTTTTAAACTTTGAGAAGAAGAGTTCCCTGTCTCCTGAGTCATTTAAGATTATGCCCCTGTGGAGGCACTGTGGGTTTGACAGAGTATGAGCCCTTTACTAGACGTCATATCTCCTAATGTTTCCCCTCTGCCTGTGTATGGACATTATAATACAAAGTATTTTGTTGATGTTTGTTTGTTTTTATTTTGTTTATGTCTTTCGGGTGGAATTTGTGTATTCTGTTTCTCAGACTGGCTTAAGAATTTGGCACTTTTTTGTAAAACACTGGTGTTGTTACAGGTATCTGTTGTTTGTAAATGAAATTTGAATGACAAGCAGGTTTCAGCTAACAAAGGTGAGACTTTTTGAATAAACCCTTTCTAGATATTACACCTCAAAATTAATCTGGATTTAACATGTTCATTGTAGGATTTTGATCTCATTTAATATTGATGACAAGACAAACAAGATGACATTAGCTCAGCTCATCACCCTCAAATGTGTCCAACTATTTCAGACATTAAAGGGAAAATGTAATCCAGGCTACGAGTTTATTGTACCACATTTGTGTTCCTGTTTACCTCATTTACCCTCATTGCTCAACCTTCAAGCACATAAACTCCATTGTTATTCTTTGCCCCTAGTCTTAATGTTCTTAGGCAGCATGCAAATCTGTTATCCTCTGGTTTGGCCGCAGTGGGGTTGTTTTTGTGTGTAGCTGTTAGTTGCACTGATGAAAAGACCACCTGTCATCCTCTGGCCCTTTGAATAGATTAGAAAGTCAAAGGGATGGATTAAATTGACATGACGTAGACTAGGCCCTCATGTAGTACTTACTGTGTCATTATCAGAGCTCTGATCTAGATGTACTGAGCATTACTGTACATCTTAGTACATCTTAATAGTGGTCTTTCCCTCTAGTCCAGATTTAAATGTCAATCATTATTTATAAAACAGATTGTTATATGTATTATTATTATTGCTAGGTTCTGGATATGTTAATGAAGTTATCTAGGTCCTAGAATATCTAGAAGGACTAAGTCAAAGGGGAACTATGCTGTTTTCCCTTGACTATATTTTGTCAGTAATTTAAGAGGCTCTATCGGTTATAGATTATTAGAAAAAAAAAGACTACAGGTACAACCTATGACTTGTCTAAAATGTTTCAAAAGAAGAAATGGAAATTATACAAACTTGAGAGAGACGACGCAATCACTAATAATAAAAGCCATGGCTATAATAACAACAACCAAACAAGATTCTGATCTGATCTGTGAGGCAGTAGGCACAATGAACGGTGCTTTGAGCTAAATGCTAATGTTAGCATGCCAACACGCTCACAATTATGGAAGCGTATATGGGACTATTTTCAAATGATAGTGTAAATTTTAAAATATGTAGTTCGAAAATAGCATTATAATTTTCCACATTCTATGACCATATTCAAATGAAAAATCCGTTTGACATTTAATTAACCCTCTGTACTTTGGCCACTATTCCAGATGTTAATTTAAATTTGAAAATAAAAATGCAATATAAAAAATGAAACCTGAAATTCCATTTATGCTAGCAATATACTCTTTTAGGGTCAACATGAAGATTAAAATGTAATCTGTCATCAAGGCAATGACAGATGATGCTGATGATAAAGATGATGATGATCTTTATTGTTAGATCGAGTCTGAAATGTTTCTTGCATCACTGGAGCTGCATTTGCAACATCACAGAGATCCAATTTTATGGAGAAAATATTTTCTGGTTTTCCCTCCAATGTCCTCCGGCTCCTCTGCCTCAACTCTTGGTGATATACGGAGTTTTCTGATGGACAGAAAGCTTCACTTATTGCTAAAGTAACCGCTAACTTCTGCTTAACAATTTTGCGGTCCTATTAGCTGACTCTGCCTGGACTGGGAGCTCAGATCACCGACTGAGTGATGTCATCCAGTTTCACCAAAATCAGATCAAAATCAAGTTATAAAGTTGTGTTTTTGTACAGTAATCTGTGAGGCTCGGCCCCGAGAAACGCTGTGGCGTCTATTGTTTTTCAAACCTAATTCTTATCTTATCTTATTTGTGGTCTGATAAACAGTGTATTCATTAAATTCAAAATACAATTATAAAGTTGTGTTTTTGTACCTTAATCCAGTAGTCACTCGCCTTTCTGCTACTGGTCGACTGCGCACATGAGCCAAGCAGCAGATGTTCAAGGAAGTGTCGTCCTAACTGAAGACCCGCATTGATCAGAGCACTGACGGATTCCATTTTCATTTTCATGTCGACTCTAAAAGAGCGTATTGACATGTAAATGTAAATGCAGACTGAGGGCTCTGTTTTCCTTATTGCATTTGAATCTTGCTCACTTTACAGCAGGTTAAGTGTTTGAAAATGAAATGTCAAATGCCGTTTTCATTTCATTTTCATTTTGACTGAAATATTGCTTGCATAAATGGAAAATCAGGTTACATTTTTTATATTGCATTTTCATTTTCAAACTTGAATTAAAATTTTAATATTGTCCACTGTAAAGCAGGTTATAACTTTGAAAATTAAATGTCAAACAGCTTTTCCATTTTCATTTCATCAATATGTCCACAGAACACCAATATAAGTATGTGAAAATAAAATAACACATAAATATGTGGAAAATTATAATGCTATTGTGGAATTACATTTTCAAGTTTACATTATTAGTTGAATATAGTTCTGCCGTTGCTTCCATACTCAATGGCGATGGTAACATGCTGATGTTTAGCAGGTATAATGTTTATCGTTGTCATCAACTTAGTATAGTTTGTTTACCATTTTATAATTAGTACTAAGCAAAAAGTTATTTCTCCTCATAAACCTGCAAAGTTGTTCTGTATACTGTATTACCACTCAAATACAGAATTAAAACAAGTAAGGTAAGCACACAAACAGTTAGGGAGTTCCACCTCTAGCAACAAGAGACTTCATTTACTAAAGCAACTATAATTTCATACTATTCATCTGGAGAAAAAAAAAACATTTAGGCTAAAGTATTTATTTATATTAATTTGAGAGAGTAAATTTACTAATTTAATGGTACACATTTTGAATTTGAGGTACAAATTATTAACTGTGTGCATAAAGTATTAAATAAATAGTACATTTCTACCCATTTGGGCTCTTTAGTTTGCTCAATCTACAGTAGAGCATAGTGTTTTAATAGGTCAATGTGGAGGTTTCTCTTTTATAAGGTGACCTAGTCTAGCCTGGAACATAACGGTGGAAAGAAATGCCCCTTTTTTAAATATTTAACATGCATAACCAGGAAACTTGTTAGTAAGTATGTAAGTGCATTTAGGCATTTGATGACATCTTGCATCATAGCTCCTTGAGTGAGTAACTATGAATCTAATTCACCCCTGCTAAAAACTGGATACGAATGAATACTACAGCTTTGGTCTGGAATGCTAATGTTGTCTTTATCCATTCTCAAAAAAGGCGGGTCACGGTTTCCAAAATGCTGTGCCGTCCATAGAATCCAAAAAAGGCATTTGTCTTAACAAGGAGGAGGGGGGAATCTGCACTTTTTGTTTTGTGGATGTCTGTGTTATTTGTAGCTATAGAGGCCAAGTCGCTCCTATTCTCATTCTAATTGGAACTGCACCCTCTCTGTTTCTCCCATGGCAGTCCTCGTTCCCAGAGTGAGGACCCAAGCCTCCCAGCCTCACACTCAGCCACAGCCACCCAGACAGCCAGGCTGAGAGGCAGAGAGAGGGAGAGGGAGAGAGAGAGAGAGAGAGATTCGAAGGGAGGGAGGAGTCTAGTTGTGGAGCTCTATCCCCTGACTGTCTCTGCTATGTGAGTGGTAGAGCAAGAGAGAGAGAGCATGAGAGAGAAAGAGAAGGAGGAGGGGGGGG
>CM022478.1:21529208-21567932 GCA_011952105.1 Coreoperca whiteheadi | reverse complement strand
GGGGGGGGGGTGGGGGGGGGCAAGTGAGGGCTGAAGAGACTGAGAATGGATGGGCAATGGGAAACCGTGCGAGCGAGAGAGAAGGAGTGAGCGTGTGTGTGTGCTCAGAGTCAAGCAGCGAAGACACAGAAAGTCTACAAGCTCACATCAACAGCAGAGCGTGCGAGGCAGCGCTGACCACCGGCAACTCTGAAGAGTGACAGAGAGAGGAAAGAGACGCGAAGAAGAAGAATCCAGAAGAAGAGAAGGACTGAAGACAGACTGCCAGCCTTCCACTGGTAAAAGGAGACACCACTAAAGGGACTATAGTATCTGTCCCCCTCAGCAGCACAGAGGAGCACTGTCTCATCTCGTGCATGTGTTTGTGCCTGCCAACTTCAATTTCACACTCGCCCACTGTTTTTCATAGGTTTTGCCCTCTCCACTCCCCAGTCATGATCCCCTGGGTCCTTCAGCTTCTGTGGATCTCCGGACATGGTAAGTTTTCCAGATTAAGTTGCTTATTCATCACATCTCGCGTGCTTGTGAGTGCTATTTGACTGGCTGGCTGGGAACTGTGTCTCTGAATTCATCTTGCTGTGATGTCTGAGCTCATCCTACCATCTGTGTTTTTAACTGCTTATAATATAGCACTCCCACGTGCACTGTTATGTCTGATGCAAAAGAGAAAGGAAATGGAAATTACAGGAACAAGTCTGCGTGGCTGTACTGGGGTTATGGAGCTGGAAATATCAGTTTGTCATAGCTTTCAGAACAGAAAAGTTAAATACTTTCTATGAAGGTCTTGGTATTCCTGTCACACACACAAACAAAGGCCTCTAACCCCAGTCCAGTTCAGTCAAGCGTTCACTCCTGAGTCACATTGTTTTGAACTGACAGCCTTTCCCCACTGAGTCCAACTACGGGGGTTCTGGTAAGAAGAAAAGAGAGAGAAAAAGTTATCGGTGAAGTGCTTCAGAAGGCAGACTCATGAGTATAGCTTGGCAACTCCAGCCCTTTGGACAGTATCTGCTGTTATTTTTATTCCTAGACAGTCTGTTTGTGGACAGAATGAGGATGGATTAGTTGTTTCCCCAGCTTGCCACCAGGTGGTTGTCTTTGGAAAACAATAGAGGTGAGTAAAGTATAGCAGAACCCTACCTCTGTGGTGTCTGTGTGATATACGGATGCACACAGGGCTGAATCAGACAGGGGATGTTTGTCAGCTCCTAGCGTCATGCCCAGCCAGCAGCAAGCGCCCTGGTTTAAACTCCACACTGTCGGGGGTCAGTGACCCAGACACCACCTCCTTTAAAAGCCTGACCCCGTCACATTGGAATACATTCTAAGGAGGGCACTCACTGAATGAATGTGTGTGCCTGTGCATCTATATGTGTGTGTATATAGCGGTTTCCCAGTGGGAGTTGTAACCTTTTGTTGAAAAACAGCACAGAAAAGGCAAAATCCAGTCTTCTCCAAACGAAGGTCTCCGTTTGTCGTCAAGTTGTGTTGAAATTGGCAACTCAAAGTCGGTAACACGCTGCTGACGCCGCTGCTTGGAACGTGGTAAACAAGAACCTTTTGTACAGCACTGAATTCAGCTGTTCCACATGTTGGTTTTAAAGTCTATAACATGCAGAAAAAAATAACAATTTGCTGTGATTATACTTTTCTGCGGACTCGTTTTTCATTAAGAAACTGGGAGAGAATAATGATATTAGGACAGACCAATTTGAAACTGACTGGAGTGATGAAGCTTCTACCTCCCTCTCAGCATCTCCCGCGATTTAACGGGTGTAGATTCCTTCCTGAGAGGGTGTCAGCTTTACTGTCTGTTTTCTTTATGACTGTGTGTGACCTGGAACAGTGACACAAGCTGTGTATGTTGACCTACAGAGTGGAATGAGTCAAGGCAATGGACGTTTTTTCTCTAGGATTTTGTTGCAGGGCAGTTATAGTGCAACAGACATAGTACTGTAGATGCTGTAACTGTTCCTGATGTTGCTGCTTTGCTGTGTTCTGTTCCCCTGATTTTATGGTCAAATCTTCCTGTACCATCTGTGATGCGGAAAGACATGATCAGTCATTAGTCTCTTCTCCTCCACTCTGTTAACCATCTGCTAATCTTTGTATCCAGAACTGATGTCTGCTGTATCTCTACTGCCCTGTATTTCCATTTCTTACAAGTGTAGAGCATGAATATCATCCTAGTTGGATAAGACATTGAAACCGCAGAGTTGCTTTGATTTATTCACATGCAAGCACACTTTGTTTTAGACTTGTATTCTGTGCCCATCACGTTTTCATTCGCATACCATCACAGGCTTAGCCACAGTTCTAGAAACAACTAAAAAAATAGCTCCGATAATACCAGCTGGAATGAAGCAATTTCTACAACTGGAATGAGATGGGGTTGCTGTGCATTTTAGCAGAGTTGGTTATTACCATAATATAAAATACTGCTTTCCCTGCCAGGTAAATAGGGGATAACAACCTACCCTCTCTATGTTTGCCTCTGGGAATAAAAAAAAAAAAATTGCCTCCCTGTAGCTTACTGTTGTTGTACAAATTATGGCTCTGTTTATGTGCTGAGCCAGTGTCAGCAGAAAACTGTGGAAAACAATCTTGTTTTTATGAACAGAGGGACAGACCCAAAGCAGTCATATACTTAGACACAGCTATCATGCAAGAGACTGAGAAAGAAAGAACGTGAAAATGAGAGAAGATTCAGTCCATATGCACAGGCACTGAGCAGTTTTTTCCTTCAACTTTGAGAAATAAATGGTCCGGAGTGAGCAAGACAGAGAGGGAGAATAAGGAGAAGGAACGCTGTCGCGAGATGCTCCCTATCCTGGCTGTGCCGTAACCACGTCTAGGGCACCTTTTCTTTCGTTGTCACCTCTTCTGCCAGTGACAGATGACACAGCACTAGTCAGGAGGATCTGGGAGACAGTCTCCAGGGAACACATTCACCTCAGGCAAACTTGTTCAGGACATCTTCCATCTCGTCGCACCACCTCCTCCCCATTTCTCCTCCCATCCAATCTATACAGTGTCCATCGTCTCTCGCATTCTTCACTTGGCTCGTGGTCTCTTGATTTCACTCCTCACCTTGCAGCGGAACATTAATCTCTCTCTCTCTGACTATATTCTTCTGGGTTTTTTTGTTCTTTTGCTGTGAGATGCAGTGTGATTGAGAACCCTAGCCATTGTCAGGGAAAGGGTGAAATATGTGAGAGCATGATGTCCCGGCGGAGGAGGGGCAGTTTAAGAATAGTCCTGTACCGGATGTGCCAGGCTGTGAAAATGTGCAAGAGAAAAATCACACATTGTCAATGTTAAGTTTATGGGTTCTGTCCCTGTCTCCCTCTGCCTCGCTTCCTCTGTGTCTGTCTCTTTTTCTGTTTTTCTTTCTCTGAATGACACCTTATGAAATTAATATGCAAATTGTCTGAGCTACTGTGTTTTTTATTAAATCTTCTTTGTGGGATATCATTGACTCAGGGTTTGCCCACTAGGGGCAGTGCTGCTGCACAGGAATTACATCCCAATCGTCTTAAAAATCTCCTGACCCTTTCTTCCCCCCAGTCGCCCTCATTATCTCCCACCCCCTCATTTATTTCGTGTCAGAACTCCCGATTTCACCACATAGCCAGACTAAGCTGTTTCTTAGTCCTGGAAAGCATGTCTTAGTTCCCCCTATTTCATTTACTGCTGTCTATTAACTGCTGTCTGATGTCTCTAAATCCGCTTTTCATGGGCAGCAAGCTTTGATATATATTTCTCAACCAAAGTATAATTAAATGTCTTTCCAATGTCATGTCTGGATGTGTGGATTTTGTGTAGACGGAGAAATCATTCTCGTTCTCCAAAGGGGAAAAAAGAGAGGAATACAGCCCATTACGTTGCACAACACTACTCAGAAATACCAATTTTCAGCCTCATTATTATGAGTAGTTTTTTGTAAGCAAGACACACTGCTGTCTAATGCACGGATTATGACCGTAATAACTCAGAGGTAATTAATTGATTTATGCCCATTCGATCAGAATGCTTAAACCAAAATACATTTTTATTGCATGTTGTCATAAGCTTTGCCATTGCAGCAGTGATATTTTCAACACCAGTCACATGACTAACATCCACAGAATAGAGACTACATTCGTTGTGAGCTTTGTTTGTACTCTGATGGGAGTCTGGTACAGGACAATTAATATGCCTAGTAGGAAACACAAAAGTGTCCTTGTCCTGTTCCTGTGACTTATCCAGTCACCGTACATGACAGTTGGCTTGAGTAATGTCTGGATCATGCCATGCAAACACAGTGAGTGACAGATAATGTCATCAGTTTACGATGGGGCCCAGTGGCATGCAGTTAGTTTCCATGTTTGTGCTGCATGTCCCATCAAGGCTAGCCAGCTTAAGTCACCTCGGCCGCTGTGACCCCTGCTCATTTCTGTGCCACGATAGATTAAGACCCACTGTAATCCCTCTGAGCCGAGTGCCCCTGTTGGATATTTATGGTAATAAGTAAACATATGAATAAATAATCTAAGAGGCTGCCGCTGGACAGCTGGAATGTGTAAGTCCCAATGTTTGGCAGTGGTTGTGGCATTAAAAAGAGATGCTGCTATTTCCAAGAAAAAAATTACTTTTGGCTAAGACTTGTATTTGGTTGATGCCCTGTAAGAAAGCATTGAGCTTGGTTGACGGCTTTTCAAACACTAGATAAATTAATTTATCAATCAATCAATAAACATAGAGATAGAGATTATACTAAAGTGAAAAAGGCATTTGTTCATGTAAGAACACAACCTTCCAAATGTTTCAGTTGTAGGCAGTACCAAAATCAAAGTACAATATATCCAGTGACTGCAGTTTGGTGGAAAGCCTCATTTCGTCAGGATTCAGGTCAGCCAGGGAAGGGAATATGATTAGTTTGAAGTGTTCTTGGAAAACCAGGCAATGATCTGCTTCCTCTCATGCAGTCAGTCAAGAAAATCAAGCTGTTTACTGTTGGACTTCATTATCCATCTAGAAGACTTTCTTCCCAGCCCCAACAGTTTTCTTTAGTACAAACCAATCAACCCCCAAGCCCCTCATCTCCTCTCTCTCTCTCTGAGACTCTGCTGCTGGATCTCATTCCTCGGGGATGAATTTATCCAGATTGGAGCACTCAGCAAAAGGGCATTATCCCGGATTACATGTCTGTTGGGCGGCAGTGTTAAGTAATTCAACCAGATGCTGTTGTGGTCACTGGGTCACCTGTGAAGGCAGGGTTAGCATCTGCACTTATTCATTCAGCTCTTTATTGTCGCATCTCCATCCATCTGAGATTTTATCCTTGGAAAACAGGGAGAGCTGGATGATATTTAAAAAGAGCTCCATGTTACCGTTAAATGTAGGGAAGTGTGCGGCAGCCCTCTCTAACCCTAGTCAGGATTGTATTTGGTGACAGATTATGGGATGGATTAATAGCTTCTAAATTGCAGTTTAATGGAAACAACAGGCTATGTTTTTCCTGCTAAAAGCAACTAAAGGCGGCTCCACAGGGCTGTGTGTGTGTGTGCAGTTGTGGGGGTGCTGTAAGTAGAGTAGTAGTGGATCATACAGTGTTATTTTTCCTTGGAGAGGACAAAGCATTTACGCAGCAGGGCTAAAAGAAAAATGTTGGTGTTTTTAGCCCGACTGCGTCTTTTTCTCTGCTAATCCTGTCTCTACCTACCCGAGGTTTTGATAGATAGAAATGTTTAACTTGCTACTGGGATCTGTGATTGCTTGTAGAACACAGGTGCTCTATGATGTGGGTTCAAACAATGTACGAATACACTTTTTTTTTTCTTTTCTTGTCAAAACCCTGCTTTGCAAATATGAGGCATTAATAAGACTTTTGTTCACACTGACAAAATGTTCAACTTAAGTGTACATTTTGTCTTACCTTCAGCCTTAACGTATCATCCCCCATTTTTAACTGAATGAAAGTTCTCACCACAGGGATGAGTGAATTCCATTTTTTTCAGATACAGATTTACCTGCTCCAGGAATTATACTGTATAGAAGCAATGAGTTGACAAAAAGGCACTCACAGCCCATATTCAAAGGACTAAAAAGATCCATAAGTTTTGCTATTGTTCAGTGTGTTTTTAGAAAATACACAGCTCGTTGTTTACTGTGCATGGGTGACACCACTGAGCTTGACTCAACATCTGTCATGGAAACATGGAAACAGGTGAGCAAAACACGAACACAAGGTTATGCAGGTGAAAATGCAAATTGTGTGAACAAAAGAACAGTGAAAAAAATTATTCGTTATCCAATGCCATTATGCAAATAACTTCTTATCCTTTAGTTATTTTCTATTCATTTTCAAAAATATATTCATGTTAGGCTAGTCAGTGGAGTAAAACAATGTTTAGCTTAGGCTAACAGAAAGCAAAGAGCTGTAATGTTTGTAATACATGTATCCTTTTTATATCCATTTGTATTTATAAGTGTAATGAAACAGCACATTTAAGGTAGTTAGAGATGCTCTCTATGCTCTGCTAATAAGAAATCAGGTTTGTTAAGTCACACCCGTTAGCTTGTCATTGGGCAGGTTATGGTTAGAGCATACATTTGTTACCATGCACAAACCGGGTTGGTCAATGGCATTTACAATTCGTGTTTGTATGTGCAGAACGTTAAACATTGCAGCTAGAAACACACTCATGTATAAAGTGACTGTCCTGGCCTGAAACTTTCTGTCCCATTTGTCTTTAGGATGGTGTTGTCTGTGCAGATCTACAGCTTGAGTAAATCACATGCAAGCATCGCCACAGCACAGTTCTGTGACCTGTGTCATGTTATTTGTACCACGATTGCTCAAAACATTTGTGAGTAAACCAGCTAGCCAATGCATCGACATGATTGTGAAAGGCTGTGTTAGGAAAGAGCCTAGAAGATGCATGTGGAGCTTCAGCAAAGGAGGCACTTGAGGAATTGGGTCGCTGATCTGATAACGACTTCCTAGTGTTTGTCGGGAAGTTTCTGGGACAGCTCAATACACCTGGATGAACTCCCCTCTCTCTCCTCTCCTCAGGTTTTCTCCCCATCTCTGTCTCTGCGTCTCACTGTCCTAACATTCTCATGCCAAATAACAATGGACTTGTGGAGCATGTTTTTATTCTACACACTTCATATGTATTCTCTGTGTGTGTGTGTGTGTGTGTGTGCGTGTATGCATTTGCTACCCTGACAATTATAGCTGCAAGCCTTGAATGGTAATATAAATGCAAATCAGCCTTTTAACTTGTACAAGCAGAATCTGGGGAGGGAGAAGCTTCTCACCTGTAGATGAATGTGGATGTGTCTCTGCCTGCCATTACAACTGCTGTGCATGTTTTGAAAACGACAATGGCAATGGATAGCATGGCCAGTACTGCCATTTGTAAGCAAACCTTGGGGCTGTGATGTGTATGGACTCCAATATAATAAAGCCCACTCGTGGGTACAGTTGTAAAACACCATGGCGTGGGCAAGTCACACGTAGTGACTGCTGCTGGCATTACCTCCCTACTTGTGTGCTTCCATTTTACACAGATACTACTACTAACTACTCTAAACTGTGCTCAGCTGTGCTAAATGGAAGGGCTCAGTAGCTGCTGCTTAATAAACGGATAGGAAAATAGATCTCTCTATGGTACCGGCCACCGATGGTGAGAGGCATGGCTTTTTGAAAGGCTATTTGATCTGGCACTGATACCAAAAGATGTGTTATTCAGCAAAGCACATCAGACACAATAGCAGCACAAACTTGCTCTTGATCCAAGCCAAAACTTTTAAAATCTGCCAAGGGGGGATGTGCAGCTTTGAGAATGAGACATGTCTAATGCTGCCACCCTCCCCCAACACTCCCATACACTGTGTAGATGTGGAAGGTTTTTTTTTTTCTTGTTTTTTTTCACCAGATGCCAAATGGAGCTTTGAGCCACCTGCCTGTCCCACTAAGACAATTAAGCAATTGGGAAGAAAGGGCCATTTACTGGGGGGGGGGGGGGGATCACAATGTGAGCATAGAAGGCAGAAACAACCCTGCACACCCCCGTTCACCCACAAAAAACTCTTTTAGCACCACTAATATTGGCACTGTGCCATCCTTCCTATTTGTTTATTTGTTGTGGGAAATGCAGGAGCATTTCTCACCAGTCTTAGGGAATCAGTGACACGGGATGCTTGGTTTGCATGTTGATAGAAAATCCCTATTGCTCTCCAGATGAATTCATTGTGACGCCTGTGGCTCTGTGTCATTATAGTTGTTTACAAGGCAAAGCTTCATCTGGCACAACCATCATACAGAAGGACACACACACATAAATTCCATACCCTTACTTTACATTACCAAAGATGTGTATGCACGCACTGAGGGCTGAACAGTATTGATATGTTCTCTAACATGCTAGAAAGTTTTGTATTGATCCTCAAACATTATATCCTAATATAAGAAAATAGCTGTGTTGATTATAAGCTGGTGCTTCCGATGTTTCTGTAATAGGGTACTGCTGGGATTCACTCTGCCCACTTTAACACATGGCCTATTTTTATATGCCATTATAATGTGGTGTCACAAGCAGGATCAGCTGAAGGCAATCCCTAGATATATTTGACTATGCCGCCGCACCGCACCTTTCAGTGTCTTAGCGCCTCTTCTATCTTAAGTTCTGGACTCCTCAAGTGGATGTCAGAAACCTGATGGAGTAAACAAAGTGAATTAAAGTATAATTATTTTTTTAGAGGCCACTCCAATATTCACTTTGCTGATTTGGAGGCTAAAGAGCTCTTGTCGCACTCTGATTTTTATTTTATTTTATCAAGTGCAATTTAATATTGTGGAGGCTGGCCCGAGCACTGAAAAAATGCTAATGCACATTGGGGAGTTTAAATGATTTGCTATCCTTTCAAATCTGTTGGCAGGGGTTTCAATCTGGCTGGCGTCCTGGGGGAATTCACTGTGGTCATTGCTCAATCCCTGGGGGACATTAATGCAAATCACAAAGGAGCACAGAAGTCATTTCAGTTTTCCACTTTCTTTGGCCACTGCCCAGTGCTAAATGGCAGAGGACTGGCTCACAATACTGGGCAGGGCAACCCCCTTGCCTCCTTCCGTGTCTAACCTTTTAAACCTGATTTAATCAAATCAAAATACCACAGGGCAGACCCGTTTGAGACAACCTGAAGACAAACAGTTGAGGAGGAACCAGAAGGCCTTAGGGTGAACCAAGGGCAAGGCCATCCATTACGTCCTGTGCAACGAAGAGCACAGGGACACAGAAAATGCCTGCGGTGCACAATGATGAACAGACTCCACATCAGAGATTGGATTAGAGTGGCAAGAGAGAGAACCCTAAAAGCCATGCACAGTTTATTGAAGCCTTATCTAAAGCGATAATGTTACTAGAGAAAGGCCCATGTAATGACGGATGAGTGGACAGTGCCCTGTAAAAAAATAACATCAGGCGAGATGGGTATGGTGGATAGGCAAGTCCACCATGGTCAAGTCATTTTCTTTTAAGAGCAGGAAGTAGGACCAGTGCTGTAAAATGGACTGTCAATTGCTGACACCCTGGTTACCCTGCAGTGTCATCATCACAGGTGTATCTAGTTTGGAGAGGCTCAGTGCCCAGGTTCACTGCAATTTAGGTCATTTCATCATTGATACCCATGAGGCATTTTGGGGGAAATGGTAGCAGTGCAATTGCTGAAATGTGTAGTCTCCCTGAAAGGTTGGGTTTTTGATATATTTTTGACCATGAACCATCTTTATATGTTAAATAATTTTTCCATAAAAGTGGAGTGCAACGGTCACTGCTGATGCACACAGAAAATAGAGTGTGAAAATAGACAGTACATCTGAAGGATTTCATGGAGTCTTTTGGGGGGAAGCAAATTAGCATTTACGTAAAAGTCCTGTTCTCATTTTTTCAGGATAAATAGAGGATTTTCCCCCTGCTGGAAAGCAATGTTATCTAATAGTAGAGGGATGATAGTAATGACAACACAATGCCGACCAAGGTAAACAAATGCTTAGGAAAGAAAGTGAGAGGAGAAGAAAGAACAACAAAGAAAGAAAAAGAAAAAAATATATCTCAAAAGGAAGAGCATTCTTGTCACAAATTAAAACATATCTGCGTCTTGCAGCCCTAATCCTTAATACCAGTGTATTTGTTGTCTGAGTAGAGTATTTGTGCATATGTGCAAACAAGCACAAGTGTGATCATTCCTGGCTTTCGTTGTATGCTAATTTTATTACTTCACATTGTTTGCCTATCTTACTCTAAACAGCTTAGGTTCAAACTACTTCTCAATGTTTTTTCAAAGGACACAGGGCTGTTTGTTTTCGGCAGAGTAGTAGAATAACATAAGAGATTCAAATTATTATTTTTAAAAATACCCTTGTGTGACTTTAAGCTTATGTTTTACTGTGATATAGTTGGGAAAAGGCAATGCCTCTGTCCAAATACTGTGTGACACCGGCACAGCAGGACATTAAAAATGCAGAAGGGCATCTAAAGATGATTGTGACAGCACACGGTGGGATGTTCAGGGGTGTCATCAGCCCCCCATCACCTCCAGTACATGGCCCCTAAACTTTCCCCAGGTTATGAGTGTGAATTATTAACAAGGCTTTCATTAAAAAATGCTATTTGCTCAGACCCAGCTGTACAAACTCCAACACAGCCTCATTTAAAACATGGAGAAACTATCTCATACATTTATGTTTATATTTCCAGCGCCACATTGAGTGAAGAGTTAATGGCTTGGCGTTGTCAGTCCTCATGCGCAAGCTCTATGTAACTGTAACATTTTTTTGCCTTGAGATGTTCAGAATCACTTTAATGGATTAATCAAATACAGAACATGATACATTGGACCTAATTTATTTATTAAAAACCTACCAAAGCGGCCGATACTAATTTCTACTATAGCAAGAAAAGTCAGCTGTAAATAGAGTTGCAAATCAGCAACTATCCAGTAAAATACAGAATTGTCCCATAATTGGCAAATAAAAGACGTGTTCCTTATAGAGCTAATACAGGACTCACTTTTGTTCCATATATTTGATAATCAATTCAGTGCAAGTCAATGGGAGAGAAATATTACAGGTTAGACTGTTAAGACTATTTATATGAGTTAACGTTAAAGGCTCTGTTATCCCTCAGCGTGTCTGTCATGTTATGTTCTACAGTACCCAAACATAGAAGCTGGGGAGTCATGTAAAAACAGCTGTTTGAGGCACTCTGTTTCTCTCTCGCTCTCTCTCCCTTCTGTTTGTACCTTTACAATAGATTTTCATGTGTTTTGTTGGCACTCATCCATGCCGAATTTACATTAAGACCCTCTTGTTTTATGAAACATGTAAAATAAGCGAGTTCACTAGTGCCTTTGTACATCACCAATAAATGAAACTGTAGGATTTATGAATGAAGTTTGGTGTGAGGAAGCAGAAAACCCTGCTCATAATGTTTACATTAACCGCTAATCTTCTACCCACCTCAGCCTTGCTTCTCTGTTTGGGTAGTGGAACTACATGACAGACAGGCTGCGGGACAACAGAGGAGAAGGGTTTCCTGTATCTCATACAATCGCCATGTCTTAATAGTCTTACCTGTAATAGTTATCTTCAAAACACTTGCACTGAATTGATTCTCAAAAATACAGAACAAAACTGCGACCCATATGAGTTCGATACGGAACGCCTCTTTTAGGTTCCAATTATGGGATGATTCCATAGTTTACGGGACGGTTGTCAACCCTAGTTGAACCTCTAAAGACAGTGTTGGGCAGTAGCGCCGTTAGAAGTAGCGTTGTTACTTGCTTGACTACATTTCTCAGTAACGTTGTAGTAGTGTCGCTGTTTTCTGAATCAAATAGCTTTTCAGTAGCTTAGCTCTTTTTTTGATCAAGCTAACATTATACCTGAGAAAGTAAACTTAAACATTTCTGATGATCAAGTGCAACGGAGCTTTCTGCTGTGGTTTGAAGTAAAATTGCTAAGGATCAGTAAGTGACGCCACCATCTACACGGACCTGTAGCCGACAGAAGCATTTCCGTATGATGGTGACATCACGTACTATTCCTTGGGCTGATGCTTACGACGTCTCTGTGTTAGCTTATTCGGAAATCAACTGAATGTGTAAACTTAATCTTGGGTGTCTGAATTCCGCTACAGCAACCATCGCCAACCAGGCTAACCATCACAAATCAGTGAAGTCTGCAAACACCAGCCAGCAACTTGTCAGCAACTAACCACTAACTAGCTAAAAAAACATTTCACTGTCTGTTGGCAGAAAATTACTAAAATTAAGCCTGGTTGGTTTTGGAACAGTGAGAGCAGAGAGCACAGCTTACTGACAGTTGTATTGACCACTGAGATAACATTGACTTGGAATGAAGTTGGTTCAGTGTAAAAAAATAGCCTCTATGTAGTGTGCTACTTTTGTCATGTTGCTGTAGCTTAGCTTGCTACAATTCTCTGGGGGATAGCGTCAGTGTAGTGAGGCTTCATAGAATAATTGGTAGCGTAGCTCAATTTCCAAGTAGCTTGCCCAACACTGCGTTTAGATTAATCAATACCTAAGACATTTATAAAATACAGAAATAGTGATGTCTGCTCTCTGGCATTATCTGAAGGACAATCCTTAAAAGAGAGCCTCGTGGGTCTGGGGATTGGCATTGTTGTTGTTTACTCCAAAGCAGACATATTTTAGCTTCTCCCTCAGCTCTGATCCTTTTGATCATCACCTCCATATTGGATATAAAATGGAGAATGAACAGCTCTTGTAAAGTGACTTTCAGAGTTCTGTGACTCTTTGAAGGCTGCCAAACAAGTGTCTTTCATCTCAAAAACCAGCAGCCGCCTTGTACAAAAGGAGAACAGGACAAAATGACAGAGAAAGCCAGTGTCCAGGGCTTGGAAATGAAAAAAGTGAAGATTGTGGGGTCTCTGTGATCACATTTCCTCTAAGGCCTCCTGTGAGGGAAATGACATGTACTTCACACAGCATTGATAGTCGGGCATCTGTCAAACATCCTGAGCCTGAAGAAGGGTTGGAACAAAAAAAGTACATTTAGCAGGCCAAGTAGACTATTTTCTTACAGAAAAGTAATGCTAATTTCTTCCATCGGGCCTAAACAGGTAATGCAGAATGAAGTATTGAAATCTGTCTCTAATTCGGATGATCTACCTTTTTCGCCGAGAGCCATTCTATCCTCTCAATATAAAAGTGGTTATCATGCTTTGTAGACTCTGATATTATTCGGTTGCTAATGAATTACATGCATCAGGATGATTTAGTATGGAGTTAGTATGGAGAGAGAGGAACATAAAGTGTTTTAAATAGAATGAAGATGAACAAATGACTGAATGAGTAAGTTGGGTTGTGTAGCAGCTCACAATGGAAAAATACGAAAGAGGCTCATTCTCCTAGAATCTATTATCCTTGAATTAATGATGGAACAGGAGCAGTAGTGTTCCCCCACTGAGACATGAACCAGATTTCAACCCAGAGCTCCCTCGAGGTGAGGGCCAGCATCTCTCTGACAGGACATCTGGTCCCTGAGCATGGCCACCAGGGGGTCGATGTCGCCACCTTAATTGTAATGTCTCCCTGTTCCTCCCTGTAAAAAACTATGGCAGCTTTCCATAAAAGGAGAAGAGGAAGGGGGTAGCCACTATTTTCTGGGCCGTGTCGGCATGCCACATTATTTAAGCTGACAGCTCTAATAAATTACAGCAACAGATCGCTGTGAGCAAACAAAGCTTAATGGAAATAAAGTGAGAATGATCAGCCAAGAAATAATAGGAAAAAAAGAATTAAATTAGTACAAAGAGGGTGGATAAAAAGATGTCAGGCCCACATAACACAGGCATTAAATGGGCAAATTGCCACTTTGAGAGATAGGAAATATTTCGTTCTCATCACTGCTTCTGTTGAAAATGGAAAATAACGAGAGTGTCCCGGAGCAGACCTAACACATGTCTCTTATCTGAGTCCTCAAAATCTTCCTCCTTCATTTCTTCTCTCTTCCCTCTCTCCTTCTTTTGACTTCCAGAGGAAAAATGTCCGTAGATTGTTTTGCTCTGTAGGACCCTTGCTCCATCAATTCAGCCAGGCCAGACAAAGCTGGAAGCCAATGTCGTTGAAATGTTTAGGCATGTGGAAGAGAACGACAAGAGATTGGATGAGGGTGAAATGGTATGTCAGCGGAAACATTTGTCAGGTGATATCATTATGAAAGCTGTCCATCTAGAGACCCTTGAAAGAAAGGCAGGTCAGAGAGGGTCCAAATGGACCACTCCAACTTTGTGACTCTGTCTTCGGGGGGAAATAATAAGCCAAATGCAGTAGGAAGTACAACCAGCCAAAATGTCAAATGCACAAGAGCCCCAAAATATGCAACAACCCCATCAGAACATGAACTGCCAGGTGCACGGTAAGTGTTAATTTGAAGGAATGAAAGCTCACAGCTTCGCAAAGTGAACACACTGCCTCTGAGAAAAGACAGGGATCAGCATGTGAGTCATGGCTGGGTCTGTTTCATAGAAAACGAGTATAGCTAATTGAAGCAGTCTCAGGTGAGTTTAATGATTCGTCACCATGGGGAGTAAAGGTCAGTCACAGAGGTTTTACTCAATCCTGTGCAACTTTCTTTTTCCATCGGCCACTTATGTAAGTGAAAATCTTTTTCTGGGCCTCCTGGGCTCTTGTAAAAATTCACTGATGTTAGATTCTCCTGTGACTTGAAATACAGGCTACCTAAATCCACTCTCTTTTCTTAAATAATTAATTTCGAAAGACGTACGTTGAAATTCATGAGATTGCATTACTAACATTTAAATAGCTTTTATTTTTAATTAGTGTTTTTTAAAGCTATCATCAACTTTGTTAACAATGATATCTTTTGGAAAAGGCTTTCTGTCCAAGTTTAATCAGGTCCCAAAAGATGAGAGACTGAGGTAGTGAGATTACCATTCGGCTTTTCCAGAAAATAAAAATCTTTTTAAGTTCCCAGAATAAGTGGAGTGGTTGAAGATGCCATGGGGGTGCTGTTGTGTTGCTGAATTAAATAGTGAAGCATTTGAGCCCTGCGGGTAGGTCCTTAACCACGGGCTGAGGTTTTCTCTAGCCCACTTTGTTAGCCAGAATGTATTGGTTCTGAGCCAAGGTTAGCCGGCACCATGGACGTAGAATCCCATTGCTTTTATAATGAGCTCTGAAAAAGAACTCAAGAGGTCAGACACCACGAGACTCTGATGAAAACTAATTGAGAATGTCACTCAATAACAATAAACCAATAAGCAGAACTGCTTCCTCGTTATGCATGGGAGCTGTTTGAGTAAGCATTTAAAGTGGAACGAGGAGGGTAACTAGGGAAAAGGGGTGTGAGGCATAATATGTTTGCCTGGGAGATACTGTACGTCCTGCTTTTCAGGCATATTTTATGTGTATTTATGTCTTTGCATATTCTCGTGGTTGTGTGTTCCTGCACGTACCTCTGTGAATGCCTATTGAATGGCATGTATTCTACGGCGTTTGTGCACTTAGTCTTTGTATGTATGCATGTGTGTGAATGTGACGAGACCACAGAGGGCCGTCCAAAAGAGAGCACTGCATTTCGAAAGGTGCCAGAATGAGTTTGTCACAGAGAGCGTAAACTTGAGGAGAAAGGGGACTGCGGAGAGAGAGAGACTTTCCCCAGGCACCCAGAGTCTGTCAGACTGATTAAGTCACACGGCTGGAGTGAGAGTTGGGAAACTGAACCAGAGCATGCTAGGGTAGCATGGTATGACAGCAAAGAAATAAAGAAATAAATAGCAACATGTAAGTATTAACATGACTGCATGTCACATGTGCACTTACTTATACCTGACCCTAGAGACTCATGCTGGGACACTGCACACCAGCCTGCATCCCATCATTCCACCCCGCAGCTTCCTCACCCTCCGGCGACATAAAGCAGGTCAGGGGCATCTTAAAGTTCACGAAATGCAACATGACAGGACAACTCTAACATATGCCTGTGTGACAGTGAAGCAAACAGATGACTGATGGTAGAGCAATGTGTCTTAAGGGAAAGAAAGAAAACGCAGTATAAGGAACCCCTACTTTATCTTTCTCAGACTCAGTTTCTTCTCAGACACAAATAAGAAAAAAATAGGCCAAAATCTGCAAGTTTTAACGTAAGAAAGTATGGATGTACAGTATACTTATTTCTGAAATGTGAACACATAAAAAACATCAGCCCACTCGCAGACCTGGCCTGTCCATCACTGCAGCTGTATGTGTATAAATGCCAAGAAGAATGCACTACCTTTCCATATAGTTCTATCATCCACCAGACTAAAAGATTAACTCTTCTTCTTTGTGTAGGGGACCCTGGCTGCTCTGAGATGCCCTACTTGGTCTCTATATCTTTCTGTCTGTCTCTCTCCGCCACACTGAGCAGCACTGTAGAATTGTTGGTATATAGCAGAAGGGCACCATCATTAACAATACTGAAGGCTACCCGCATAGAAAACTTTTGGCATTAAGTGCAAATGAGACAGGAGATAGAGAGCCGCTTCCGGAAATGCCCTCAGTAAAGCCAGGTACATGGTTGATATTGCTCACTAGCTGGAAATGCAAAAAAAAGGCTGCTTCTCAACTTTGTCCTCCCACAACTGGCCACCCCCATACTGAAATTAGCATCACTCGTCCTCTCCTCCACAGGCTCTACAGTCCCACTGCTATGCCAAAGCACAATCTATAGCACCTCTAGCATCAAATGCTAATTGCTCAGTATTCGAAGAGAGAAAAGGCCTCCCTGAATTAAGAGTCATTTAGCGAGAGACTGAGTTCAGCACAGCACTGCAATGCCTACGAGCTAATGTCTCTGCTATCTTGCATAGAGCTCTGAAAGTGTAGTGCCGAGTGAAAATGGGCTCTCTCCACATTATGATGCAAATTCAAACCTGTGCTTAGCTTTACGAGTAATTACCATGGCAGAACAAAACAGCACCGTTAATAGGTTCAAAGGATTCCATCAAACAAGAAGAAAACTACCTTTTTGAAAAAATATGGCTTTTGTCTGTGTTCAGGGCCCAAAATCAATGTGTACTAAACAGCACTTTGGTCTTTGCACAGATTTTAATTTGTCAGACAAGAACTTGATTCAGCTGTGTTTCTTTGAAAGGGAATTGAAACAAATAGATTTCTCAGTATTGAGGAGCACTGCAGGAAGTATCCCCTCCCCCCCTTACACTGGTTCAAACAATGGGGGCAGTGTGGGCCTTTGATCAAGGGCATGTCTATGTTGATGACAATGAGAAATCTGCAGGCTGTCCCAAGTGTGTTGTACCCCTACCTTCAAAGTAAACTTGTTTTTCCTTCCCAACATCCTCTTTTCTGCAGCTTTCTTCAATCTTTGACTGAGTTTTTTTTGTGTCGAGATCAGTCAGCAACACCAACAAGGCATCGCACAACTAAAACTGCTGATTATACATTTTGATGACATTTGGTCCAAAATGCAATGCAAATAGAAAAAGAAAACATGAATAAATTATTCATTAGGTAATGTGGTCACTAAGTCTACATAGTGTCATTTTGAATTCTTCACAGTGAGTGTATGTGTTTATGTGTGTTTTTATGATCAGTGTGAGAGGCCAGTTCCTCTTTCCGGTCTATCCCCAGTTTTCTTAGGGCCATCCACTGACACTTCATTGTGCCCTCTGTCTGAGTTATATCAGCAAGACGAGCATAAAGAGCAATCCTCTATGACTGGGACCGACCCCAGTGCTGGGGCTGGGTCAAGGTCTGTGCCAGTGACACCAGATGGGTCCCTCTGCCACTTGCAATACATACTTGAAAAGCATCATACAACTGTAGATAGCGTGCAGGGGTCATAGTGACAGACACTTGAAGACCAGTGTGACGGTAGAGGTCTCTGATGTATCTATATATGTGACTTTGTACATAATTGAAAATCACCAACTGACAATAGCATGATCACTCTAATTAAGCAGATAATGTGTATCAGTGTACTTGTCTTACAATTGAGCCTTGTGTTTTGAACATATAGAGGCTTAATTAGGAACCTTTCCAATGCTCCTGCCTCAAATACGGCTTTAATTAAGACTCCCATTAGGCTCTAAGAGCTTGCACATTAGTAGACCCTCAAATATAAAGATATAGGTATTTGGACATTCAGCTTTCGTTATGGTAGGCAACTATCCTGTCACAACAAAAAAACGACAAGTTGTTTATTTTTTATTTCACTGTTGATCATTAAAACCTCTATTTTTTTTTACAACAATAGTAAGCCTGAGCGCCCACTGGTGGCCTGTCGAGGCTGCAATATTCACTACATCACACAATGCTATAGCAATGGATGGCATGAATGATGATGATTTTTTTTTTGTAGAGCCTTGCAAGCAATGCTTATTCTGAAGGCGAAACTAGACAAAGAGGGTTTTCCCCTGTTTAAGCATTAATGTGCTCGATGTATCTGATGGAAATTTGTCTATTGGATTATGCATCCATTATCAGTGTTGAAATTTTGTCCTACATTTGAAGAAAAGTCCAGGGGAACATTAGCATAAAAGCACTATTCTTTGACTGGGGCAAAAACGGTAGACGTGTTAGCATTAACTGTATACCATATATAGTATGTTGTCTGTTCCATGTGCCTAGTTAGACTGATTAGGATCTGCAGTCTTTCCAATGAAACAAAACTTTTTAATTCAGGTATGACTATTACTTATTCATATTTTGTAAGTTTTAGGTATTGTAAATAAATTCACAATTATGTTGCTCAACAATTTAATGTAGTATGCTAAAATATGGTTTTGAAAACCTTTGACAGGCACTGTACTGTATATTTACATGTTCAGTCTCACTGTCAGCTGGTCAATAAAACAATAAAACACAGCAGTGTAATGAAAAGAATATGCCCACTGAGCCAGACACGGAGCCACAGAGCCAGCTCGACTCTTTAATCCAGGCACCCCTTTTTCTTTCACTTCTCCTTGCAGAGTGCTCTGAACCAGCTGCGAAATTGAATTTTCCACCCCTGTGTGTACGTGAACCAGCCAAGCACTGCATTGTCAGAGTACTCAATTAGCTCCCAAGGCAGAAGCCAAAATGTTTTCCAACAGCAAATGTATTCTTCACAGGGCAAGTTCTCATTAGCATAATGCTTCTATTCCTATAGCACAGAGTTAGAGTGCCTTCCCAAGGTTGAAAACAAAACCGGTAAAAACTGCCTCAATCTTTAAGATCACTCTCCCTCCATGCCATATCATATCATACTTAGGGGTAGTGTAGCCTTCAGTGAAGAGAAATATGAACCCAAATCTCTCTTAAACATTAGTAAATACCCTTCCTGGAAAGTGGAGCACCTAGCAGAAACATTCTGTAAGGGCCTGCATTCATTCCCTTTCTTCTCATGGTAAGGTTTTTATCTGAATTCACATGATGCAGAGAGCACTCTCTTATAAATCTGTGAGTCTCTTATAACTCATGAAAACAGATGAAGAAATGCTCTTGTCCTGTTTTCGCATTGGAAATGCTGAGCATACAGAATGCAAGTCCTGTGATAAATCAAAAACAAAAGAGATTCCAGCCTTTAAGACCTTGTAATGCTTACTGAAAGTTCTTGTAATTTTGCATAAAATGAATCATGTTGTTTAAAGAATGACATTGAAACAGTTGACTGAAGCATTAGAAATGATCTGCACTGACAAGTAGCTGAACAGTTCTCCGACAAAGTGACATTGAAGTCACACAACTAGACAAACTTTTTCTCCATGAGTCGCTGAAAGGAGGCAACAGAAAAGAAAAACATAAAGACAAAAGCAAGTCTCAACAACTGGAGAGACTCAGTAGCAATGGTATCCACGCACTCACTTTTGTTTGACTAGCGTGGCACTGTGACCGTAATACAGTGGATGTAGCACAGGCAGGTATGCAGTTAGGGGGTTGTAATCTTGCCTGCCAGTGCCCTATACTGTCTATTCACTGTGGTTATTAAGGTGCCACCGACTCCAAATTTAGAGCTTCTGTGTTTGTCCCCTGCCCTGAGCCTTGTATATCAGCCCCGACACACATAGTCACCGACATCCATAACAGCTCCCATCACACAGACAAGGCATGGATATCAAATGGGATGTGGAGGTTTTTGTTAATGGTTTGTGATGGTGGGAGTCCAACGGCCTTTCTCACAGAGGGTCCTGTCACAAATATTGGGCAGACATCAAAAGTGAGACGAAGTGCCACTCGGCCAAAGCGGCTTAATGTAAGTGGGACTGCAGGCAAGGCAAGGTAACATGGGTAATGGTGTTTCATGTGAATCTTTGTCTTATTTTCCTTTTTAATTGAACCTTTAACTGACAATTTTCACATAATTATTCAAATGTATTTCAAAGGAATCTAATAATGACCCTGCCAGTGGTTATTAAATGAAGCCTGTTCTATTTGTCATGCACATGGGATGGCGGATGAAATTATCTGATGTGCTTACCATGAAAAGTGTGAAATAGATTGAAAAAAAAATGTTTTTTTAAGTTAAATTGATTTACTTCATAGTCCTGTAGCTATTCAATTTAAAGCTAAAGTAATTAGAAGGAAGAAAGGGTGAAAATGAATGGGACTGCCTGCTTTTTTCGTCAGTGGAAATGAAAGTTGCAAGAACATACAGATGTTAACCAAATGAATTGGAAAAATATTCCCACTGTCCTATGTTTTTTATCCCTGAAGGCTAAAATGTATATTGGCTATGTAGACACAGGTGTACATGTGATTGTGTCTGTGTATGTGTAGGCATGTCATTCAAAGTGGGCATTTGTGACTGCTTCTGAGTTAACCTTCCCAAGGCTTTTAATGGAGCACTCAGATTAGTGCACCCTCTATAAGGCAGAGACAGCACCAGGATTAACCTTGTTTTAAATGGGCCGTTTGAGAAAGATTGGTTGACCTTACTGTGACCTAGGCTTTGGACAAACCATCGCACTTGATAGAAACTGGCTGTTAATGGACTTCACAGTGCCAAGAAACACCCTGACGACATATGCTCATGTTTGAGATTAATATCGTTTGCCTTCCAACACACACTACTTGCTATAGCTTCAAATTAATTTCCTTCTTTGGCTAGTCGTTTTGGCCCCTGTCCCTTGGCAGACCTTCTCTGAAGCAGATTTTTTTTTTTTCTCAGAATGACTATGATCTAATTTTGTGATTTGCTCTGATCTCACCTGCCTCAGACAGGACCAGTGTAAATCTCTATAGCCAGGAGTCAACAATTTCTGAACCACTTTTGTCAAGGCTTTTCTATTCTATTTGAAAAGTGATGCATAGGTATACACAAACCCAAAAAGTACGTTCAGTCAGGAGGCTTGCACATCTAATGTTTAATAATGTTAACATAAATGTTGCTGTTTGGACTGAAGGTGGTCCTCATCAGGTCAGGAGAGAAATAGACGCACTGCAGAAACAGGGGAAGAGGTACCTTTAATCCTCCCCATTAACAGAGTCCATTGCCTGGGATTGGGGCAGTTGGATTCTCTGTCTGAGATGAGCTGCACTTCCTGAGAAAATGAAACAGGATGATGGAGATCAGTGACAATACCGTCTGGATAATCATGCCCAAATCACAGCAATCTGCTTTCAATCTCCACCCCGATCTACACGCACTACCGTCAATCCCTCCCCCATCAAATCCCTAAATCCCGACAATCTGTAGCACTCAGTTTAGGACCTCTTGTTAATCCACCTAGCAAGCCCACATTAGTGGACATGAAGGTACAAGATCCCCTGGACCCTTCCTCCCTCTAGAAACTAAATGTGACCGTTTATGTCCCATTTTTATACTCAGCATCACTGATCCATTGCTGTTTGATGTCCTCATCTTAAAGTGAGCAGGTGTAAACTCAGTTTTATGTGGTCATATCTACACTGATACATGGACTGCAGGAAATAAAAAAAATATGCAGTTAGATTTAGTCTTGAGCATCTATTTATTCAACATCAACTGGGATGTTCATTTAAATACCAGCAATGCAGGGTGGAAATGCAAAACGAGAGGACTGATTACAAGGCAATGCCTTGACAGCAAGCCTGATGTGGGTGGAATATGTTAGGATTATGAAAAGATGTGATTTTTTGGATGGTGTGATTCAAATAAATATTGCCACCATAACTTACTTTTTTTACCAATAACAGACAAAGTACAACCACCAATTTTGTACGCAAGAGCAAATATTTTGCTTTTGCACTGTTGGAAACAAAGGGTCCCAGCCTTGTGGCTAAAGGGCAATTTCAGGGACCTGAAATACCAATTGGCTCGGTGTTAAGTTTGATAGGATGAGAATCTTGATAAATGAAATGTACCTTGACTTTTCCTGATGAATCGACTCGGCTGCAAACCTCAATCCCAGTGCCCATTATTGCCTGGGATTCCACTGTTTGTGATTGTTGTGACCGCCAGAGAGGTCAGCAACCAATAATTTTATTTTGAGCATCAATACAGAAAATGTTTGAAAGCAAACAATGTAGTAGAACCCCTAAAATAATGCAGAAAAATGAAGCAGGTTCTCGTTGACATCCAGCACGTTCTGATGCAAGTTCACACTTCACAAGAGCTAGCTCAAAGTTCACTTCACACAGAATTAAAATGAACTTGTTCACGTTCATAGTTCACAATTTTTGAATTTTCAACTAAGTTCACAGTACCAAAAAATCAACAATTTCACATTTATTTCTTCCATTTTTTTCCTTAGCAAAATGCTGTGAATTTGACTTGGGTAGAGAAACTCTGCGGCTGTTGGCTCGTCTTACTCTTTGTTAATGATTTCTTGTGATCACATATTTCCCAAGACTGGTTAGATGCTTCGGCTCGATGTGTCACAGTCTAAAAAATGTGTGACCCATCAGATTCTGTCACCCAAAACACTGACACAGTACGTGAGCGTCGTAAACTCTCATGGGAGTTAACATCGCTCACGTTCAATACTTGCAACCGGATACGTTCAGTTCATTGTTCACCAAAAATATGAGCATGTTCAATGAGAGTGGCGCTCTTTCAGCGCATTCATGCACAACACTGTTCTGACGTATAAACAAGAACGACTCTCCTAGGACTTGTTTCTTGACCATCCTGACACGTATAATTTTAATCTCTACAATTTGACACTTGTTTATAACAACCTTTCTTATGAAGCTTTTTGTTAATGCTTCTTTTTAAGTTGTAAATCTGTGCTTGTGAAACAGTAGTCTGACTACAGCATCCTGTAGCTTTATCTTTCCTCTTGGGGCCATGTGAAGGTCTTTCTGGCCGTATACATGCCATGGCAAGGGAAGGATTTCTTTCACTACTCTCAATATATCTTCCCTAAAAGGAGCATTGACGAACATGGAAAATGATTTATTTCCACATCTTCAACTATCACTTTCAGAATGGGAGGACTAATATTTGTTAACCATACCAAAACTCAATGTGTTTTGTGTACGGGTTCTAGATTATCTTCTTTGCTGCTGTTGTCTTGCTTTTTTTTAAAACTGATTTGAGTTGAGTTAAATAGTAACAGATTTCAATACCCTACTATAAAATTTTTCCTTTAAAAATAGTTCATTTAAATCCATTATGGATTCAACATGGATACATTATAGATGTTTTAGTTTCATCATAATTTAATGGTCATCCACTTGAAAAAAATGGTAACCTCTTATTTATCCCTCTCAGTTGAAAATCTGTAAAGTTCTGATGAAGTGAGTTTTTGAGCTGCATCCAAAATGTCTTCTTTCTCCTTGGAGATCTATATTTAATTTACACTGATAAACAGTTGTGCGCAGTTTCATTTGATTCTTTGCCTTGATTATTCTGCTTAACTTCACACAACCAAGCTCAAGCGCTGACTGTAAACCTACAGGAGACAGATACAGTTCTTGTCCTTGCTGAACAAAAGGACTGACCGTCTCATTGAGGGAGCTTACATTATTCATATCTTCTTTTGAGACAGCAAAGTCTCAAAGAAACTGGCAAGCACCTCTAGTTTCCTTTCCAACAAAAGTACCCCAAGAGCATTGAACTTAAGTAGGATTAGACTGCAGAATACAGTCATATTTGTTTATGTAAGTCCTCTCTCTTTGTTCTGAATGGAAGCGTGCTTTCTCCAGTAAGAGTCAAGTAGAGAGCTTCAAGGTCCTCTTGTTGACTTGTCGTTGAAGAGATTTATCACCACATGACATTCCTCATTGCTCATATATTAAAATGTGAAAAATAAGCCAACATATAACTATTCCGACATCCTTGGCCATATAACAACATTTTCATCTAACCCTTTGGTTGAATAGATGATCAATTAAAAGTTCTATTATAAACCTCTCATTGGCTGTTAGGTGTCTTGTTATTAAGTATTAAGAGCTGTCCTTGTTGAAGAAATTCTAAGTTGACTAATTGGCACAGGATTTCTTTCTTTTATAGAGTAATTGATCTATTTAAAGAATCGTAAAAGATGTGTTCCTCCAGTATCACTAACAGAGGAATGCAGTCATCTAGGAGGATTGCTTAAAATCTAGAGCTTATTAAACAAATCACATTTGGTAATCTTATTGTGTTGGCAGAGATGTTACCATCATTTTTCAGTAAAGACAAATGTAGTACCTAGTACTGCATTAACACATCCCAAAAAACAAACTGACTAAAATTTCTGCAATTGACCAAGGACCCTGATCAACAAAGTGTGGGCAGCAGCAGCCCTAGAAGTGACACTAAATGAAAAGAATATGAGGTTTAAAATTCATACACTTCCAGATATTCTGTACTGAGCATCAGCAGTGCAGGGGGGCGTGAAACAGATTTACCCTCTGACTGACGGCAGAGATGAGCAGTGATAATTCCCCTTAAATGTGAGCTTGTCCTAAGACAAGGCTTTTTCACAATGAAAACTAAAATTCTGCCATTTAACAAGAACATCCAACATCCTTTTGGATTCGCCCAACTCTATGTTGTGGTCTTCACAGCTGTGAGTTCAGCAGCACTAACCCAATATGACAACCCAAGTTACTTGGCATCTTTTGTCAGTTTGTCCCAACATGTTAGCTCTGCTTTTGATCATTCACTGTGCATTTTTTTCAGTTTAAAAGTCTGTCATCAAGTGTACCCAAAAATACCATCTGCAACATCTGCTTCACACGTAAACAAACAGCAGCTGCCAACAACTGAGGCGGATTAGCCCTTGAAACACCCTAAATGCTGCGTGACATAGCGCCGATTTTTAAGCTCTATAACTATTTAAGAAAAGAAACACGTGTTGTTTTTTATCTAACTCTGTGCAATGAATAGAGAGGACATGAAAGAGCAGATATTTACCTTCACATTAAGTTATAAAGGATTTACTAGTCATTTTGTAGCTTCAGTTTTATGTGGTTTTATATCTTTATGCAGCTCTAGGGTTCACAGTCTTTGCATCTGCATAAACTATCTGGCAAGAGACAACGAGAGCTTGATGTCTACAGTATGTTTTAGGAATTATCCGGATAATTCTTGGTTTTGCCCAGTAGATTGTCATTATGCTTGTAGGCAGGATATGGAACCAAAAAGCCTGGTCTTAGAGACACCAAATCATCACTGTGAGTCGGGGGTACTTAGTGTAAGTTGCTATGGCAATAAGCGAAGCAGACATGTTGTTGGGGAAATTAAAAGTGGGGCATGATATGGATGACTAACATGTGCTGTGATCAACTAGCTTTTGTAATGCAGAGATCATACCTTTATGCAAGATTGAGCCTCCCTCCATTTAGTATGAGCTGGCTTAGATGGGCGCATATATAGTATGTAGCCCTCCCCATTTGATGGTACTCAGGGTGCATCAAATGGGGATGGATGTTGCATGCAACATCCAGGCTGACAGCAGAACTATTTAATTCTGGTGTGATTCTGGGTCTATAGTTGAGGCTCATTGTTTTAGGTTTTTTTGAAGATTTTTACTAAATGGATCAGATCGGTTTAAAACGCGGTTCCCTTGCCTCCGATAATAGAGAGTAAAGAAACAAAATTTGGATTTGCAAGCTTAATTTTTGAAATTTGATTTTTCACTTGGAGGTTTGTATTATGGACACTAACAGTTTGACTGATTGAATTTGTTTGATAAATTAGAAGTACATAAATATATTTATGGCTTGAAAAGCTTATTTTCATTGTCCTTCATCAGCAAATTATGATGCCTAGCATCTTTAACATTCAAAATAAATACTGATTAATTCCACCATTTAAAATAAATGAAAAACATAACTAATGAGCCCTAGTTATAGGCAATGGACATATTGCTCTAAACCTTGCTTCTAACTGCAGCTTAGGCATAAGCTGCATTTGATCTCCTTTTCACCTAAATGAAGTGCAGCAATATTTAATTTCTTGTTGTTCTTCAGGAGACAAGCCACAGTGTTTCTAATCTACGCTCACAGATGCAGAGTGCAGAAAGGACTTGTTTAATACATTGACTTTCATATTTACGGTTCTGTGCAACATGCATTACAGCATAGTTACAAAGCCAAGGTGAGCATTAGAAGTAGTGGAACACCAACGACTGTTCTTCGGTGAAGATTATCTACAGCCAGTGCAAGAGCCATCCATTTAAGTGACTTTATCATTACCAGACACAGAGTATGGATCCCTAGAGCGAAATGGAATAGCTGGGAAACTAATGGCACTTGACAGATACTGGTGTGAGATAGCATGCTTATCTTTGTATTATGTGAAAAGAAGGCATTTTCCCAGATCACAGCGTATGCGGTGGAATGTGGGGGTGGTGGATGGGGGATGTTGTGGTGGGTGGTTGGGTGGGCGTTGTAAAAGGAGGGGGGTGGTAAGAAGAGGTATATAGCATAATGAAACAACCCACTTGATCACTTTCAATCCAGTAATTTGTAATGGCTGGTTAAAAGTTACTTGCTATCCGTTCTCAAGCTTTTTTATTTTAGAGGTAACATGAAACTTACCAAAAAGAGGTTTTGCTTCATTAAATTGCAATAAATCAGCTACATTTCATGTCTCTTTCATTTTTGCCACCTCTTCAATTGAAAGCAATCAAACCACCACTATTGCACTCCCCAGAGCAATGGATTTGTCTTTGTAATACTGTGTTGTAGACTAGCTTTAAAAATGGACAAAAAAACATTTAGGTTCCATTTAGGTACAACAGGTTCCTGTTTCAGGGAATAGCTGACACAACATTGTCTTATGAATGGGATTTCTACAATCACACATTGCAGTTGATTTTATTTGAGATGTGTCTTTGTTCTTAAGTCACTGCATGCCTCATTAATTCCACTATATGCATAAGATGATTGATACATTTTCCGTCTGAAGCTGGGCCTCTCGATTGACAAGCAGTAAAAGTGACAGCAGGGCTGTGAGCCTCCCCGACAGTAGACGTACTTCTCTCTACAAGGTGGGTGGTTCCACCCTCTGATTGCTAATTACAATTAGTTACGATTCAATTACACAAGGTCAGTGACTAAATCAATCTTTGGCAGGCAGAGTTCTATGTAAGGCTATTGACTGAGGGGTAGCACTTCGCACGCACAAACCTGTAATTTTAGTATTTCCTCAGCATCTGAATCACCATATGAAAAAAACTCATACAACTGTCATAATCAGAAGTAGGAAGACAGCTGTAATATATAGGCTTTCCTCTCAACGTCACCTCGTGGGGTAGCCACTTTGTCATGAGTGATGGACGGGGGAATGAGGTTGTGCCGTTCTCTCTCTCTCTCTCTCTCTCTCTCTCTCTTTTTTTTGCACCGATGTGAGACTTGAGTGAGCAGCACCGGAGATTGCATTACCTCCCCATTGGCTGTTTACAAAGCCTAAGTGATAAGAGAAATGACTTAGTAAATAACTAAGATGTCACTGCAAGCTCTCTTCCTCTGTGTGGGGGTGTTTGTTTGCATGTGGGTGTGTGTGTGTGTGTGTGTGTGTTTGATACACTCATCTACTAAACTGCTCTCAATTAACTGGGTGATTGTTTTCACCAGATTGGCCCCATTGATTAGACAGTGTGTCCTGAGCCTGAGTGTGTTTGTGTGTATGTGTGGGTGTTATTGTGTGTGTTTTTAACAGTTTGAAGGCTGCTCTGATCAAGGTCATGCTGGAGGAGAGCCTGATTAGACTTGTATAAGACGATATGTAACATATCAGTATATCTCCCGCTGACGCTGTCAGTGATGCCAACTGAACACTGCCGTTAAGGGCAAATCTGCTTGTTTTGATTCAATAAACTGTTTACTGAGGTATACTGATCCGACTTGGATATTGCTGATTATACACTGAAAAAGCTCATAAATCTTACATTGGTGTATGCGATGAGGTCATTTAAATGCATAGCAGGACATACTGCTAAACATCCCTATAGAAAATGATCAGGCTCTCAATGTGTGTGATGCATAATGTAATTTCCACTACTGCAAGCACATGTTATTGGAACTATAATTTAAAGATACCAAGACCAACCATGGGTTTCCATTTGTTCAATTTAGCCTGACAGAATGCATATATTTCCTCTACAGTAATTGGCATCCATTAATGGTCTCTTTGCTATCATTGCAATAGTTTTCAATATCATAACCTCTATAGCCATATGGTTGGAGTTTTGTTTATACCTGAAAGGGAAAAAGTCTCACCCATCATTTTCCAGTTCCACCACCTCTGTTTCTTTTGCATTTAACAAGCAGCGCGGTAACACGGCCCAAAATCAAAGCTCACCCACTTCTCCTTGCTGCACAGATTAATCTGAGGCACTCAGCATGAAATTAAGAATTGATTATTGTAAGACGATTCTGCTTGGTTAACTCGATTCAGTGGCATTCGCTCATACAGACTGACACGCCATCCTATCCCCCGGGCCCTGGCATTAATTCTCTTAAATCTGTGCAGGTGACCTCACAGTTTAAAGATTTGCACTGGTGAGACATTTGCTCCCAGTGTCCTTGCCAGTGAGAGCCACGGAGCTCACGAGGGACAGCCACAGCTCTTTGTTGCCATAACACATGAAGAACAGAGTGAATCAGCCATGCAGGCTCTCATACGTCTCCTCTACAATTATGGCTATGTATGCTGAGATGCACTGCATTGTGGTGGCAGGCAGCCAGTCAGTGACAGGTATGACAGCAATGTTCTCACAAGTAAAATTTTTAGGACAAAGCTGTTGTATCTTTGATGAGTTGTGGTTCCTCCCTCACTGTTGTGGCTCGAGCTTAGACTTTCTCAATAAAGCAGATGCATCCGCTGTGATGAATGACTGCAATCAAAGCATCATTTTCTCCCAAAAGTACAGCTAAACTTTGCCCAGCTAAAGTACATCCAGTACATATCAGTGTGTGTCTGCACTGGACAGTCTCTGACACTGCAGCCCAAAAATACGTACAGAAAACTGAACTGCGTAGAAAATATCTCTACATGGATAAGCCATCCAGCAATGACTCTGTGTGTGTGAGATTGCGTGTGCATGCCTGTGTGCCATACCTCATATGTCTATTGGAAACAGATCATCCTCACACCTTGGTCGTAATCCTGCACAACATGTGGTCCAGACAGGGGCTAAAATCTTGAGATAAGTCTTTGGGGTGTTATGGACACACACAGAGATCCATCCGGGGAGCCTAACTGGTATCCCTGTCCTGCTCCTGTCCCCATTTCCTCATCCAACATAGCCTTTCCTTAAACAGCTGTCTTTGAACTAATCTGAAGAAAATCTGTCCTATGATGATGATCAGGTTCTACTCTTTCCTAAGGCAAAGCAGATACATTCTGTCATGTTGATTGAACTATTTGTATGAGCCAAGAGGGGAGAAGGTACCATGGGGGGAAAAAGGTATAGGCTGACAGCTAACTATTTTATTTTTTTTTAAATTGTGCTTAATTTCAGTTATAGTTAAAATTATCGTTTATTGGTTTACTAGTTTATGTTGTTTTTAACATTCTGATACAAAGCTATGCTAGAAACTAACAATTTCATAGCAAAGAGTCGTAGCTTATATCACTGACTAGGCGATTTTACGTCAAAGCATTCAAAGTTTGCTGCAGGTAAACTAACTTTACACACTTGACATGCTGTCAACCAATATCCAGCAGAAATAAAAGAAATAAAGGGTTCTGCACTTTAGGCTATCTTTTCTAACATAAGACATTGCATGCAGGGTCTAAAAATATGTTTTAGCTCATTGATGCTTTGTTTTTTTTATATGTCTATCCCCTCTCTGATTTTTGCTGTGGCCATTCTTGTGTCTCTATCATCTGGAGTCCTAGCTGTCATCTTTCTTTCTGTCTGTCTACTCTCCTCTGGCTCCTCAGTTCATTGCTCCCCACATTCAGGTGATGGTTCGCCTGTCACCAAATGACCACCTGCTCACTATGCTCCCTGATACAATAATTCCACCCCATGCACTGGCCTGATATTTGTCAGCATAAGCGCTATGAGGGCGCTCTGTCTATCACTTAGCATCACAGCAGTGCATACTTATTTGCCATTCTATTTTGAGGCTTGATTGGCGGGCCGGCTGCCTTGACATTCTTGCAGGCGTTGTGGAGCCTGTTATTATGCATACATTAACATTCTGATAAACACATGGTCGGCCATTGAGGAAATAATTACATGCCATCACTCTACTTTCTGGAAAGAGTGTGCTTTGTTGTGTGTGTATGCACGCACACACATTCATCTGCGTGTTTCATCCCATAAATATGATCTCTGTTCCTCTTGTTCCTCCCCGTCCATTAATGAGTTCAACAGCAGCACCTTTCATTTGGAAAGCACTCTGCTGAAGCTCATCATGTACCACATCTCTCAGAACCCATGCAGAAACTTGAATAGTTTATTTTTTTAGCATGATAAACATACTTTCCAGTAAGATTTGAGACGTTGACTACGTAAATCGCTCACTCTCTTGTGTCTCATGCCCTTTGTATCTTGAACAGAGCTGTGGAAAAACAGCATGCAGGCTTGTTTGTGACATTTTAGGTCTCCAACAGTTTGGTTAAAGAAACATATCTGCATTGAAGTTTATTAATAGATTGCTTCTGCAGTAACTGTGCCATAACAGTTTATGAATTCAGCCCTTATATATTAAGCCGACAATAGGACCATGGAAAGGTTTTCAGCATTTAATTACACAATGTTTTGATGGCTTAAGAAATACTGTTGCTGCCACAAGTAAAGTACATGATGCAATATTTTATAATCTCATCAAGTAGTATATGTTCTGGTTTATAACATATATAATATGCTATGACACCTTTGACAGACCATCACTTTTCAAAAATGACAGTCATATTAAAGATGACAATTGACTCACAATCTTACCTTGCCCCAGCACAAAGGACCCACTGGGCTAATTATAGTTTGGCAAGCAACATATTGACTAACTTCCCAGAGGCTCTCAGTCACCACCTAAATCGAATTCTGTTCACAGCACAATGACACATAGTATCAATCAAGCAGCCTGTATCTCCTGACACCTCAGATGTGATTGATGGGTCATGGCAGTGAATGATCATCAGAGTGGATGATTGTCCTGCCTAATCTCCAGAACTCTGAAATTAACTTCAGAATCCGAGTAAATAAACAACTCATTTGATATAAACAAGAGGAGCACTGCAGTGTTTTGCAGTGCATTAGTCTTAAGACTAATATTATGTGCTGTGCTTATTACATACACCCCCCCCCCCCCAGCACACACACACCTTGATCTGCAGGCCTGACACTATATGAAATAAACATGTGTCAGCAAATGCAGTATATGCAGCTCCTTGAGAACTCCCAAAATACCTTTATAAAACCATGAAGCAAACAATAAAAAAGGCTAAGAGCTGCAAGCCTGGCAGAAGGTGTCAGATTATGCTATAGTCAGCCAAGCTAATTTAGCAATAACTCCTGAATTTGTTTTGTGCACTTGCACCTAGTTCCATGCATGTATGCATGTTCAGGGGTTTGCATAGATGCATCCATGTGTGTAGTTGGCGTATTTGAGAGCTTGGGATTTGGCTACAGCTTGGGGTCAGATGACCCTTTGGCCCAGCATTTGTATTCCTGTGAAACCTGCAACACCCACGGATTCTAGCCCTAACTCGATCGTCGTGCTGCTTCTGTCTAAGAAGAGAGCCCTCTGGAGGTTTTATAGGGAGAAAAACCACCCCTTTGGTAAAAGTGCAAATGGCAACATGAAGTATGTCAAGCTGACAAGTAGGACCTGCAGGTCCTGAGGGAGTCTTGTCGGTTAACTGCTGTCTACTAAGCCCAGTATTTGGTGCAGTTTGACTCAAGCTCCTTTTATCTTATGGGGCCCCCATTGGTAAATCAAAGATTGCAAACACTATCTCCCCTTTGTACCTTGAATAGAGCTCAGGCACTCATGGGAGAAACAGAGCTTACGTGAAAGAATACCTAATGCCTGTGTGCCAACGGGGCTGCCCGGCACTAGAGCGGAAACCGACTGGAAAAGTGAAAGCAATGTGATGTGATCGTCAGGCTCCTTTAACACATAGTCCTAGCGAGAGTGGGGCTTTCAATTATTCAACCTTTTTCCTTGCCCTTGAAGTGTACATTAGTCTTGTTTCATTCTCTGTGTGTTAACAAGCAATGTCTGGGCTGCTCTGGCAAGGATGTGGCTGTCACCACCATTTCACTTCTTTGGGGTTTTTTTGGGAGGGGTGAATAAAAGACCCAAGTAGAGTGGTGTCATCAGACATCAGCTAAAAGCAGCTATGGTGACAAATAAATGGAATTGATGTTTTTTTATAAATCATAATAGACATGTGACTATGCAGACTCTTGAGGATAGAGACAATGGCCATGTGATAATGGATTTAGCAGGCAGAGTGTGTGTGCACAGATGTAAATCTCTGCTAATGCACACAAATGTGGCAACTGAGGTTTTGTAGACATTTGTGTTTTGAATCCGTAATGAACAGTAGTGCTTCATTTCTCTGTAAAGTGTTAGATTCCATATTCTGTGTCACAAAGAAACACATGTAATGCTGCAAAATGTTTGTTGTATTAGCCATTATTACAAAGTGTCAAATTAATTTCTAAAGTAAAGTCATTAGTGAGCGCTGTCATCATGTTACTTATTACACGTATGGCATTCAGACATTCATTATCATACAGTATGTGAGTTTCAAACGGCTAGAAAGGTACAGAGGGAATGACAAGGATTTAGTCTAAACCATGTCATTTTACTAAATGCATTTTCCCACTATAATCCCACACTTCATTGTAAAATAAATTCACTTACAACAGAGTATACAGTGACCATCAATATGAAGAAATTAAAAAGCTGAAATACGGTACAGCTAGCTAGCAAGAGACTACTCATAATCTATACCACAAGGAAATAGAACACATACTCTGCTCACCAAAAGCTGACAAAATGGCTAAATCTACATGCAGCCACAATTGTATTATTTCAACAAATGTATATATTTTTGTCTGTACATCTGAAATACCTTACAGCACTTAGGCACAGCTTGTAGCTTACAGCAAAGTTATCTCCTCCTGACCTGGATTTCAACATTGTCTCAAGACTGGGTCTTCAACGTGTGCCAGCCAGCACAGCTTGAGTGCTTATATTTAGACAAGACTGCCGTCTGCCCCAAAATTACTCATGCTGTGGCTCCCCTGGGATTCCTGTTAGCTCATCCACTGCTCCTTTCTTCAAAAAGGCAAAGGGGCTGTGACCTTTCCTCGCTGCCTGTGGTGTTTGTCCTTTGAATGGTGCCATACCTTGACCTTTTCAGTCCTTTTAGATTCCAGCAGGTAATCAATTAGCTGCTACTTAGATTATCACAGTCAAAGGTGAATAAGACTGCAGTGGTATGCATTGTATGAAATATTGTTTTTAACGATTTCTCAGCCCTAGTCCCTTGGGTATGTGAGGTGCATTGGGGAATGAAGTGTTTGTCTGTAACTTTCTCGTTGTGTGCAGGGAGCAGGTATGGTGTTGTGGTGGAATTTGTCCTTGAAGACAAGTGAAGGAGAAGTTTTTAGATTGTTAATGTTCAAACCTGGTTCTGTTTGTCTTTGCTAAGGGTTGAGGGAATGCAGGCAACAGCAAAACGATTAAAATGTTTCAGTACGCTATCAAAGTCTGATAATTCAGTGTCCAGTCTTATCTACTGATCCCATTTTTCCAACTGGTGTCGATAGACTAGATTTGAACGTTTTAAAAACACTTGATTGGGTTGGTTTTTTTTTTATTTCACCCTCTGACAATCTCTCTCTTAATGAGTCTGTGGTGCGTCTCTAAAAAGATTTTAGGGTAAAGAACTTCAGCTATTCTGCAGGATTAAAGCATGCCCTCTGATTGGGGAAGTGGGCCTCCCTGGTGACCACAAAGCCTGTTTGGTGGAGCATTGACCTTCAACCTGTAAAGGAGCATAGTACTCTGTTGGGACGACGAAGTAGATGCTCATGGCTGCCTCCTCTTGAGTGGGTGGGCTGGGTTAAGGATTTGCCAGTGTTTATAGTCAAGTATGAAAGATATTTGGCATGAATAATAGTATGTGTACGCTTGATGCGAAGCTTGGAGGAGGAAGAAGTTCTGGGTGAGTCATAAAGATTCAGGTTTGGCAGGAGGTAAAACAAAAGCGCTGCTGGAGTAGATCGGAGATGACAGGTAGGTGGAGACTTCAAGAGGGAACCAGCCTGTTGCTGTCTGAAATCATACAGATAAAATGGGGAGCCTGTTCAGCTGAAGCATGTTGAGAGGCGTGACAATAGCGGGGGTGATGGGTAATGGCCTGAACTATTCAATCTAGTTGTCTGCAAATTGACTTTCTGGCCAGTGACAAAGGCATTGGTTTAAACCTTGCAATGTGCCGCTTAACTAGGGTCTAAATTTGGTACACTTTATTTGTATTTGTTAATTTGTTTTTAGCCACGCTAATAGCAGGGATTATATTGCCATTAGCATGACTGGAGTCTTGTTCCTTGCACCTTTTATGCTTTAAAACCTGAACTCATGTATTGAACATTATCTTGTTGCTGTTTTAGATTTTTTTTTTTTTTTCTTTTTGATAATTATTCTATATAATATAATTGATAATTGGAAAATATATTTATATTTCTTTTGCCAGAGTCATTTTAACATAATAAGAACACACACGATCATCACGATCAATGCGCTGACAGGAAGCAAAGGCTGAGTTTACACTTACATTCCCCTAATACCCATTCATTCACTGCACACAATTATTGATTGGATGCTCCCCATAAATACAAGCTTTTGAGTTTCAAGGTTCAACACAAACAACTTCACATACTCCCTTACATGCACCCACACATACATTCACCATTCGCATTCCTGTTGTCTCCCATTTCATTTTTTTTCAGTCTCTGCCTCTCTGACTCTCTTTTCTCACTCTCCTTTCCTTCCCAAGGCTTCCTTTAGGGAGTACACACACCACTTTATCACACTGATGAATCTAGTGGGGGTCTCAAGGAGAGGCCGCCCGCCCGTAATGCAAAGACAAATGCCCCCTGTCCCCCATCAGCCGCTTCTTATGTTTAAGGTGATGCAGAGAGACAGGTTGATTAAAAGAAGGTTAAGAGATGCGCTGGGGCCGTCACTCAGCCATCATGATGTATTGGTGACAAGCGGGTCAAGGGTGTTGCAGCCCAGAGGTGTTGGTAGAAGAATAAAAATGATCCCCTAAGAACACCCCCTCACCTACATCCACGGACATTCTCCTCTTTCCCCTTGCTCGCACCGTGCCACCACAGTTGAGCTGGATTTACGATCGTACAGGTGTTCACCGAGAGACGTCTCGGCCATGTTTTAATTAAGCCAGACATTTACTCAGGAACAGTGGCAAAGTCACATAGAGGGGAATGGGACCTGAAGGGATGATGATGTTGACCTTTTCTCAGTTTGTCTTATTGAATGATTCAAATTCATTGTGCTCCATAATTCATGCTAAAGCATGTAGTACTTGACACAGCATTTTCCTGTAAATCCAGGATTACTCTACATGTTTAAGAGAAGAACTTATTCCAGAATCAATTTTAGCCTAATTTTAGCCTTTATACAAGGCTGTGCATTCAGTAGACAGATAGCAAGGACACCGAAACATTTGAATCTTAACAGAGAAATGCTTTGGTATTTTGCTGAAAACTATGACTATTTTTTTCAGGTAGTTTGATTGACCTTGAATTTACCGTAGCTGTGAAAAACATCCTCGGTAAGAGAGAAAGGAAGAGGGAGTAATTCCCCCTGCAGCCATTCAACCATATCTGGACCAGGGATCCATGTTGTCACTTCAGTATTATGTATGCTGAGCGTCACACATGTGCACACAAAACTTGGGTATATACTGCATGAGCATTCACTCACACATTCACACACACATCAGCTACAAAGACATTTAAGAGCAGGATGACTGTCTGCTGAAGTTCCCTATCGCAAATAGGCATATTCTGAAAGCTTGAGGAAATAAATTGGTTTGTGATTATTTTTGGCAAGTGATTAAATAGCAGGTTCAATTATGCTCAACTTGAGTAAAACCAGACAAAGTAAAGAAACATCTAAATTTAACTTGATGAAGCCCTTTGAATATTAAACAGCTTAACTTTATTGAAGAGCATGTAATAACTCTAGCACTGGTACTTTAAGACAATCTCTGCTAATTGTTAGCAAGGGGTCAATGTGTCTGGCATTATACTATGGAATGAGACATAGCACTGCCTCACATAGACATGTAACTGGCTGCGATGCACTGGGCTGGAAAGAAAATACTAGAAAAACTCCAGTATGCAAAGTTAAACACTAAGCCAAGGCTACTGTCACTGTGTTGTTTGCCGAAGCTAATGTTATTATTGTTACTGATGTTCTGCAGCTGTTTCCTTCCTGTCTTCATAATGCATGAGCTACACTGTGGGCCTGTTATTATTTTGGAAGTGTTGGCCTTGCAACATCAAACACAAGCGACTTAAGAGTGGAAGCAGGCAGCACATCCAACTAGTATAATCCCAGCAGTCATCTGTCTGTCTCAGGGCCTCAGGAGGGAATAATCAAACCAGACAAAGATGGGTTGTTACTTTTCTGGATTCCAATTCAGATCTGTGAGAGTATGCACACTCACATCCTTGTTTAGTGGCTGAGTATTACACAGCAAAACCAGTTTGTTGACTGAGACGGGTTTATCTAGGATTACAATCACGTTTTTCCACTCTAATTGTATTTGCTGCTGAGTTTTGCTCAGGGATAATGCCTGTTAAATTCAGCAGGAAGCTGTGAGTCTCCTGAAGAGACAAGTGTGTGAGATTAAAGAGGCACGAGTCTCGTTCTCCCCACCCTTTCTCAAATGACCACAACATCAAGTGTTCCGTGAGCTCGGCTCTAGCACCGGTAACATGGAACAGGCTGTCAGTGGATTTCCATACTGTGGGAGAAGTTCTCTCTTCATTTCATTTTGAAATAGGGAAAGATGAGGATATCCATCTTTCTATTTTTTCTACACCTTTCCCAGTGGCATCTGAGGTATGCTTATCTGAAGTAGCAGATGCACAGAGCTCATGGGACCTCATCAGAAAGGCTCTGTGAAGGCATACCTGCTGTCGGTGAACCGTTACCTTCATTCCTTCTCCATCCTTTTGAGCCCCCTAACCCCTAGCCTTCTGGGCTGAGGGACAGGCACACAAATTACTTAAACCAGGGAAGAAGCTAATGTCATATAGTGAAGTGACAACTTACCTCGCATGGGAAAGGTCCCATCTAGCCTCAATACATTTTCCCTCAAGAGCAAATGCATAGCAAGTGGTGCCTCAAGAGAACAGTGACAGAATACTGGGTAGGTATGAGCAATGGAGTAATACGGTATACTGAATGGTGCTGTGGAGCACTGCTTCAGGAAGTGATTGCTTATATACCACCCGCTTGTGTACAACCCAAAGCTACAAATTAGGATGAGTCTTTTTTGGGGTTTGGGGCTGGTAATTACTTTGTCCTGTGAGGGGAGAAATTTGATGCTTGTTATTTTTTTGTCTCACAATACAAATCACTTGGATCAGGGTCTGCGTCAGGGGGAGACACCTGTGTTCACATTTGGTCCTGAGCCAAAGTCCTCATTTAACTTGTGCAGTGTATCAACAATGTATCCTAATGGGAAATTTAGATTTAGAATTTGCAATGCGTTAAGAACCTCATTTTTTTTTTTTTTAAATGCATACTTTTCCATCATATCCTATTAGGCTTAAGCTAAACCCCAAAAATGGGTTAAAATGGTCTGGTAGGCATTTTGCTGCATGCTGTCGAATTCTAGTGCCAGGGAGGTCATGGCTAAATTAGAGCACCAATCTGCTCAGAAACACAGCTATAAGGGCATAATCAGTTATTTTTTCCAAGGAGAAATTTTGGAGGTTTTACCAACTACAAGATATAATCTAGACATGTCAGGGACAAGCTTCATTATTTCCACATGATTATTTTTATGGCCTTTGAATACCATTCACAATGCACCATACTTATACTACTAGTATTACTAGATTATTGAATTCAATTGTTTATGTTTGGGCACTGCTATAGAGAGGGGACAGACATTGTGTGTAAAATGTGCGTTATATGATCATTGACCAGGGGACTCACAAGGTTTATTTTGGGCTTTATGGGTGATGGAATCACACACACACACACACACACACACACACACACACACACACACACACACACACACACACACACACACAC